>JAPPVO010000029.1:173964192-174243442 GCA_030407325.1 Camellia japonica
TTTTTTCTTTCACAAACAACACGAATTACGAATTATAGAACAAATAATGAAATAGTGGACCAATTTATGAAACAAAGCAAAAAAACAATAAATAAGTATGGAACAAGTAACTAATTAAATCAACAAAACAAAACAAGAATAAAACCTATTCCTTTTCTATTCTTTCCACTTAGTTATCTTCCCTTTTTCCTATTTTTTGCTTCTTCTTTTCTTTCTCTCTTTTGCTTTGTTTTTTCCTTCTTTTACTGTTTTTCTTCCTTTTTTCCTTTTACTTCTTTTGCTTTGTTTTTTTTTCCTACTCCTCTCATTTTTCCTTTCTTTTTCTTCTTTTTCCCTTTTTTCTTTACTTTCTCTCTTCTTTGCCCACTGTTTGTTTTCATTTTTCCCTCTCTTACTTTCTATTTTTCTTTCCTTCCCCAAATTTAGATCAAGGCCCAATATTGAAACAAACAAACAAAACAACAATAAAAAAATAAAACAAACTAGGTTGCATTTGGGGCCGGCCGGGCCCTAATGAAGCACGACCAGGCTCCAATGAAGCTGTCGAGTCACGATAGTGACAGGGGCAGTTTCGGGAAAGCCACGACCCGTGGCTGTTTTAAACACATCCCAACCTCCACTTTAGACACACACAAGGACGAAAATCCCTCGCCCCTCTCTCTAAGCTTCCTCTCTCTCTAGATTTCTTCTCCTCTTGCAAAACCCATCAACCCACGCAAAATTTTTCCTTAACACCTTTCAATCCTCTACCTTTTGAACTGAGTGAAACTTGATTTGGTTAAGGTTTTGGATTTGCCCTTTGTTTTCGTAGATTCTCACACCTTTACCCACATTTTTCCTTCATCCTCTTTTGATTTTTCCTTTCTCTTTACTTTCTCTCTCCGAGGGTTTGGTTTTTTTTTTTTTTATCATTTTTTGTTTTGGAATTTCACTCAATCTCACTTACCCCCTTTCACATTTTTGCACATTTTCTTTTTTGCCTCATACATCCCCATGGCTAGCGATGAAGTTCCAATTCCCGACCCCGTTGTGAGTATTGGTGCCATCATAGGTGCGGATATCGAGGCTGAGGACATTCCTGAGCCCGTACTTCCTCCTCTTGCCGACAGGCTATTCGACACAGCCACCTACCAGCCACATACACACGCTCCGACCCCATGTGGTATCTTGAGATTCGAGGGCCTTATCCCAGGGATAGATGAGGGCATTTTGGTACGAGACCCATGGAGTACCTGTCTGCTGACGCTTCCACAGTAAGCAATCTTCCTTTGTTTTGCACATATGTTGAATCTCGTAAGCAAACTACTCGTCAATGATGTACAGGTATTGATAACATTCCCCATTTACAGGTGATAGCCAGGAGGATTGGCGGTTATGGGTCCATATCCGGTCCTTGGCATTGGTATGAGAGGCTTCCCATGGAGGTCCGCACACAGGCCGATGCTGCAGGCTTCGGACCCTTCTATTCGGGGCTCATGTAGATGAGGGCTGAGCGATTGCTCTACGGAGCCTTGGTAGAAAGATGGTGGGACACCGCTGACTTGTTCCACTTCTCGTCGATCGGGGAGCTGACCCTGACTCCATATGACTTCTTGATGCTCACTGGCCTGCGAGTAGGGGTTGGCAGCTCGATCTTATTTGATCTTGATATGACGCAGTGGAGAGCCGCACAACGCCAGCTCCTCGGGGCGATCCCAGACAGCACCAGCCACGGGATGGTGAGGTATAGTTAGTTCCTTGATCACTTCTCCGACTTTCAACCAACTACTCCAGATGAGGTTGCCCAGTACACCCGTGACTTCCTTATGTATCTCCTCGGTACTACCTTGTCTACATACAGGGAAAATACCATGGGGGTATATCTCCCAGGAGCAGTGGTGCACCTATCACAGATTGCAGAGTATGACTGGGGTGGCGCCGGCTTGGCCACCCTGTACTGCTACATAAGTTTCGTATCTCGCCAAAAGGCGGATTCACTTGGCGGCTACTGGAGGGTTTGGGAGGTACACCTCATACTTACTTTTTCTGCTTTGCTTTGCATTTCCTATCTGTATCTGCTTATCTGCTCTGTTCATAATTACTCATCTACTTTTTTGTAGCTATGGGTTTACACATATTTCACCTCCCTTGCCCCGATCCCAGTACAACATCTTGACTTGTAAGTACCTCACTCCCGTATTATAACTCCCGATTCGAGTAGCACCACCGAGTGGACCGAGATTTCCCCTACTTCTGCCGCTTGTTTGACACCATCATCGTAGATTAGGTAACAAAATACTGGCCTTTACATTTCACTGCTTCCACTATTTCCCCACTGCTCTTTCTATACTATTCAACCCCTGATATCTAACTCTTTGCTTTGCACATTCCGTTCACTAGTTGACTGGCACCCCTGGGCGGCCATCCCTCAGACAGCGAGGATGACCTACGTTGCTATATGGCACGTCTCCACCATGCGTATTCTGTTTGAGGGCCCTTTCGGCAAGGCATATTACTTATGAGAGTGGTTCATGTGTCAGACACGAGGCGTAGTTGATCCCGACATCCCACATCCTCCTCCTTCTCCAAGCATGAAGCTAGTTAACGACCTCCACAACGGGCCTCAAATCGACTTCTTGATGCTTGGGGAGGACGGTGATCGGTATCATGAGCCCGGCTACCTCACTACTATCTTGCAGACTTGGGTGATGGCGCCTCTTACCCAGGGCATGGCCCATGCCATTTCGGAGGTTGCTGCTGCTATTGCTAGAGGCGCTCTTGCCGCTACTCCCGCTCGCAGGCTTCCTACGATTCGGATTGAGGTCGTATACATGTAGCCGGATGGGGTGATCAAGCAAATCCCCTTTGAGCATATTAAGGAGAGGGATTGTAGATTGGTGATCGCTCCTGGTGTCGAGCAGGTACACATCTCTATATGTCAGGGCACTATACATTCCGCTGTGCTTCATTATTTTCTGCAGGTTATGCTTTATTACTTGTTGTCCACTGTGCTTACTTTCTGCCCATTGTATACCATTATCTTGTTTCATATTCTCAAATCCTTTGCAACTACCCGTGGGATATGTGGATGACGCCCTCTGAAAAATTAACAGACTGCTCCTGATGGGGCGAAGGAGGCAGACTGCTCTAGCTACTTATGGGATCAAGGTACACTTTGTCCCTAGTTTATGGTCAATACAATCTTGGTCGCAGCTCTATTGATCTCTTATGATATTTGTAATCTCTCTTTTTTCTTTCTTCTTTCAGCTTGAGCCAGCATCAGTTGCACCTGCAGGACCTCCTCCAGCTAGGAGACGGAGACAAGGCCCCGTGAAGGGTAGAGGAGAAACTGATCGGGGGAGAGGTAGAGTAAGACACGCTCACCTCCCGAGGAGTCTTTCGAGGAGTACACGACCTCCGAGGAGGAGAGGAAGCCAGTTGACTTACATTCTAGTAGTCCCAGTGATCACAGTGATGCACCTCCTCCGTAGTCGAGGAGGAAGAGAGTGAGGATGGGCCACTGATTTTTGCTTTTTCTTTTGCTGTGTAGTTAGGAACTATATAGCTTTAGAAAGACCTATGTATTTTGTTTTTGAAGACTTTTCTTTTGTTTTTAGTCTTTGTAAATACGGATCGGGTTGGACCCGCCAGTTATATATATATAAAAGAAAGATTTTTGCAGCGATCTTCTCGTATGATATTTGATGAATGAATGGTGCTTGCATGATACTCTTGTACAAGACTGTCAACAACTGTGAATGCTCGCTCTTGAATTGATTCTTGAATTGGATAACATCCTACAACCGGCCCACATTTAAAATACGTCTCGATAATACGAAAACAAAATGAAAATAACTCGAAATACTAAAAATAACACTTGGTATAAATAAAACAGGGCTCAAAATACAGCCATGGTATGCCAAAGCAATGACCAGCCCTTTTCTGCAATTGCACTGACCTAGGCCAATATTTAGACCTGGCCGGGTCCAAATAGGCACAGCTGGGCTTTAATGAGGCACACCCTGGCCCAAAAACATGAGGTCGGTCAGTGTTGTCAGCTTTCATGCATTGCTTCTTCTCAAACTTTGTAAATGGTGCTCCTATGCTGTTTTTCTGGCAGAATAGCAAGTCCTTGGTATTTTTCTCTCAAGATGGAGACTCTTTTCAACAATAGGCTCCAAGACTGGATAGCCACTTTGGACGGCTCGAAAAAGGTGAACTTTCGTGGTGTTGTCTAAACACTCTTTTTCCTATGAGTTGTATTGTTCTTTGTTTTACGTTCCTCTATGTTGTTGCTCGGTGCTGGAACCTGATCACACATGTGCTTCACTTCGGATCACAAGAAATCTGTCGGATGATCGAAGAATTTCAAGCACTGATGGAATCCCGGTACAACGAAGAAATCATACCTCAGCCCCGTTTCATCCATGCCAGGCTTTAGGACGGATGTGTGGGCTTTTAGTACTTGAGTCATGGTCCTTGGCCCGTGATGAGGAGCTAGACATCCTCGACTTAGTTCATCGATTTTCTGCTATTGGAAACATGGACGACCTTCTCTAGTGAGGTTATCAGCAACATGCTCTCTGTTTATGTTTACTTGCGCAATTCCTCCTTGCCCCTAGTTTCGGCGGAGCCAACATCCGGTTGATCGAAGTGGCCCAATGTCTGAAAGAGGGTAAGCATTGCATGGGCCTGGCCCTGGCCCTGGCTGAAACCTTAATGGTTTGGATGCCTTTCATCAGCGAGAGACTACCTGCTTTACAGAGAGTCTGTTACTTCTTCAGGTATTGTCTCCCACCTTCTAATTTATAATTCTCATATAACTCAACACTCAATCTCTATTTTCCTCTCGAAACCCTTTTCTTACTTTTCTATCAGCATACATCTCTCTATTCTTTAATCTCTCTTATTTTTCATCCATTCCTAGGTATGGTTGATGAATAAGCTAAAAGTGGTGGACCATTGCCCCGAGTAATCGACCAGAGCTTACTTCTTTTGCCAACAACTTGTAGATTTCCCTTCAAAGGGGTTGTGGTGTGACTGGTTGTGCGGCAGATCTGCAGCTGACATAACTTGGCGTTGCCTCGGGCTTAATTTGATTGGGATGAGCTACAACATGTCTCGTCAGCCGGGTATACAGTTGATTGGCCTCACACACTGCATGTTCTATTTCCCCTTTCGGTTCAGACGCCAGTTTGGGCATGACCAGACACGTTCAGATGAGAAAGTGGAATACCCGGCTTCATTTTTCATTTGTTGTTCACACTTGCCTCAGTACCTCACTACTTTGAGGACAATGGAACTTCTAGCCCCTGCCCTTAGCTTCTATTACACCTTTTCTGGCTAGTGTTTGGCTTGGCTTGGGGACGAGGAACAAGTTGGGCCATCTTTAGCTGCAGAAACTTCCACGAGTGCAAGTAGAACACATAGAGCTACCTAACTTAGCTGTGCCCCTAGTTTTACTACTATGATCTTTATTTTCAAGTTTTATGATGTAAAAGCAACTTTGATTTAAATCAGAGAGTTGGAGAATGTACTTTTGTTGAAATCAATAAAATTAAAGTTGCGAGTACTAAATTTTTTCCTTTTGGTCCCAAAAATGGTCCAAGTTGCAAAAGGGTAAAACTTTGAGAAAAAAATCAACTTTTATTAAAACTTTTCAAAACTGCTTTCTAGAAATGATCACTGCCTGACACACGTGGAATCAACCCTTAAGACGTACAGCCCTGAATCAACAGATGTACAACCCGGAATCAACAGATCGCAACTTCCCACAACTACATCCACCATACCGGCTCTTCTGCCAACATAAAGACCACACAATTGAGTTGATTAATAATGGAGAAAGATGGCCCAATCAAATAAGAATGAACAGGACACAGTTGATTTGGAGATGGTTACGACCGAACTTTAGGATGAAGTTGCCTACGTATCCCAAAGATGGTAATCAGGCCTTACGTAGTTCGGTTCAGGTTCACTTGAGTATTAACTCTCTCCTTTTGCGCTCTAACTTTTTCCAAAGTCGACCTTTAGGGAACCTTGCGAGACAGTACTAGGTCAGGTCATGTCTAGGTGGAAGTGGGTCAGGGAGGGGTCACAGATCAAGGGGCTTGAGATGCCCCCTTTCCATTAACATTTTGAGGGCGTGGGTCGGGCTCATATGGAGAGGAGTAAAGATTCTTTGATTTCAGGGTGGGCTGGTATTTTGTGAAGGTTGTGAGGTTGTGGCCGTAGCAGAGGGATCAACCACCTTGGCCATTGTAACAACTGTACTGGCATTTGGAGGCCGCAGAATAGTGCTACTGCTAGCATTGGTACTCCAGGAGAATGGCCTTCGGGTAGGTTCACTAGTTCTGTGGATGATACCCTTCTTGAATGCACTATCAATCTGGACCCCTAACTTGTGTAGGGAAGCAAATGTGGACAGCGGTGCAACTATCATTCTCTGCAGCACATTTGGCTCATGGTTCTGGACCACCAGCCGGACTTGCTCTCTTTCAGAAGGTCTATTTGTCATTCTTGCTGCTTTTGCCCTCCATATGGCAACAAAGTAAATGAATGATTCTTTGGGGTTCTAGGTAGTAGCTTGGAGCTCACTGATGGTTACCTCTATCTGAGTGTTATAAGAGTATTGGTTGACAAACGCCTCGGATAACTACTCCCAATTCCACTTTGTAGAGTCCTCCAATTTAGCGTATCAGATAACCGCTACATTAGACAGAGTTCTTCCGAACAACGATAGTTTTTGAGCCCGAGACAGGCCCATTGGTCTTAGCACATTTGAAAACAAGCGGACGTGCACAATCGAATCCTTACTTCCATCGAATCTGTCAATGTGGGGCATCTTAAATTTCTCCAATAATTTGAACGAAGCCTCAGTGTACTCGTCTTCGATATTTGGAATGCAGTTGAAGTCGTGGGATTTTTTCAGTGCTTTCTCTAGCCTAGTGATCTTGACCAAGGCTGAATCGATTTCATTGATATCAAAAGGAAAGATTCCCGCAGGGGATTGAACCAGAGGCCTATAAGCCGAAGCTCAGGGAAACATTTCCTGAGGATCTGGGATTTAGGGATTTTCTACTGGTGGAGGTGTATCCGGGTTTGGCTGAGTAGTTGGGATCGGATGCACGGTCGATGCAGATGCCCAAGATGTACGTCATAGATCAGTGATGATTTTGTGCTGTGTGGCCATCCTTTGATTTATGGTATCCATAGTTCTCTAGAAAGTTACCATCATCGCAGCAAATTCTTCTGTGTTCTATGCCATTGCTGGTCTAGATGAGTTAGATGATGGTGAACTGCTTGAGTGATAACAGATAGGTGTTTGCTGAATGCTTTGTACTGGTGTTCTTGACTGTTTGTTCCTTCTTCGTCGAGTAACTAGCGGAAGTGAGACTAACATAGGTTGGCCACCAACAAGGTCTTGCGCTTTGCAAAGCCTGCCAAAGCGAGTCCACACAACTTGTGGAATATTGGGTCTTTCCGAAGCTATGATTAAAAACTACCTAGTAAAAGAAAGAAAAACCAATGATAAAAAATCAGACGGCACTTTGGCCCAATTCATAGTAGATAAAACACAACTGAAGAACCACAATCCTCACTGAACACTATTCTCAAACTAATACTGATATGAGCCATCCTGTACAATCTCACTGCAAAAGCACATACCAAGTAAAAGAAACAAAACACCCCTATGGAGAAGGGGGGTAGGGTTACCCTATCCTAGATTTTTGACATAAACTAGGATTCACTATTTCAAGCAAAGAGTCTCACAACATCCTGCAAATAAGGTGGCATCCTGTCCTAAGTTTGGACTGGTCACTATGGCTTACTACATGAAGCTAGGCCAAATAGTCAAAAGGGTACCTCGACAAGATTACCTAATATACCTCTCACACCTAACACCGAGAAGTAAAAGGAGGATCAAGCGGTACAATGGTAATCCAGATCCAAAGGTTGTGTTTCCAACACGGCAGAGCCCATGATTGGTCATCCTTTTTGCAAGCCTTTGGACAAGCCTCTAGCAAACTGTCCAGGAATAGCAGATGGAAAACACAGTGACTTAAAGTGACAATGCAAATGCAATGCAAAGAACAGATAAGTGTAGATAAAATTTCACATCATGAATTTCAAGTCGAGCTCTCCAAATCCCTAGCAGAGTTGCCACAAACTGTGGCTTTCTTTTCGTGCTCCTTTCAGATACGACTAGCCCCACAGTTCGGACTCCCGCGATTCTGAATCTGATTTCACAAGTGCAATGTGAAATAGTGAAAACACAAAAAGAGTCCCAATCCGGCAATTCTTTTGGAAAATCAATTTTAAATCAAATGCCAAAAACGGACTACTTTGCCAGATTTCAGAGTCACCACCTTAATGTTTTTGAGAAATTTAGGAAACCCGAGACTCGTGCCAAAGGCCACTTATCTGTCATCACCAAAGTGTCTGGGCTCGAGAAGTGAAATACAAAAGGGGAAGGTCACGAACTTAAAACCCCACTCACCCAATCAAAGATTGGCCTCTACTAATCATGATGTGATTTTTATTTATATTATGTGCTATTGTTTCGATTATTGGACTAACAATACTATGTGACGCAGATAAGTATAGACTAATTTGCAAAGATTGGAACATTTGATTTTATGTTTGTTTGAAGATTTTTTTTGATACTCGTCACTTGAAAAGGTGAGTTTGTACGTACATTAATCAACTTATCCCAATTAAAGCAATTAGCCTTCTTGCATTGGCATTCAAACATGTATATCATTTAAACAATTAGCCTCTTGGAAAGCATGCTCGACATGGAAACAATGACACGCAATGCAAGATGCTAAAGCAATAAATGCTCACCTAGTACTCCAAGGCAAGCCAAGCAAAGAAAAATAATTAGAAAATTTGCATGTTCCTAAACAATGCAATGTGACTAATGCAACGCACACATTTATGCAATTTTTATAGGCTTGGATATAAGCATGGTATAGGATCCAATTCAAGGCATGCAATAGATCACGTTTTCAAGCAATGAATTCGATTTTGACATTGGTTAGTATGATGAACCAAACCCAAGTGTTCATGAAACAAGTGTATGCAAACATGGGAATGCTAAGTAAATATGATGCCCTATGCTACCATCATAAGTGGGTAAATAAAAGGGGGGGAAAAACGGGAGTTGGAAGACATACAACATTATTACATATTTGCCCTCATGTAGTAGGGTTTGAATGAATGCCTGACTGTCCGAATTAAACTAACTATTACAAATTTGAATGAATGAATTGAACTAAACTAACTACTTATTACATATTCGAATGAATTCTAAATCAACTATCTATCTAGCTCTAGGTACAACAAAGGTATGATGACGATACTAAGCATAATAACAACACATGAAATTGCAACGATAATAATAATATTTACAACAACAATAATTTAATTACAACAATAATGAGAGCATTAATTTACAACATTTGAGCACAATTGCCCAGTAGGAATCTCATAGTTCTAAAGCAATAACCATCCGATAGATAGAAATGATCATGCATGCAGGGTGATGTTTTAAATTATGTTATAATATGAAACCAAACTTGGGGAAAAAGAAATTACTAATGGTATGAATGATATAAGCTTTCTGTTGAAATGGTTGTGTTGAATTTTGTTGTGTGTTATGTGAATTGTATTGGGTTATGTTGTGTTGAGTTGGTTGAGTTGTGTTGTGTGGAGTTGAGTTGCGTTGGGTTGAGTTGTGTTGGGTTCTATTGTGGTTGGTACCCACGGGGGAGTTGAAAAATGGTTTTTCGGTGCCCACGACCGTCCCTATCATAGCCAGTAAATGTGGGGGATTGTTTTAAAAATTGAAAAATGGTTTTTCGATGCCCACAACCATCTGTATAATAGCCGGTAAATGTGGGGGTGGTTTGAATTCAAGGTGTCCAATTGCCTTGTCTAGGCTTATCGTTGGACGAATGTGAGAAAAGTGTTTTTGGGTGTCCATACAATCTTGCCGTATTGTAGCCAGCAAAAGTGGAAAAATGATTTTTTGGTGTCCATACAATCTTGCCGTATTGTAGTTGGCAAAAGTGGAAAAATGGATGGTTTTCGAAAATGCTTTGGGTGCCCACGTCCTGCCGTATAATAGTCGGCAAATGTGGAGGATAGTTTTAAAAAAGTTGAAATAGTTTTCGAAAAAAGATATGGTTTTTGAGAAAATGATTTTTAGGAGTTCACTTCCCGCCGTATAATAGCTGGCCAAAGGTGGAATGTTCTATCAATTAGGTGCCCGCTATCCTGCCGTATCAAGCCGGCAGAAGGTGGAACGTGTTGTGAAGTGTGTTGAGGTCAGTGATGATATATGTGACTTGTGATGAACTTGTGAAATTATCATTTGATGTGTAAATTGGTATGGAATGGGAATGCATATAGAAATTATTTGAAAATGATGGTTAATGAAATGGTAATTGGATAAGGGGTTAGTGATAAAGAACTCACTGGGTTGTTTGTATTTGTAAGGAAAGATTAAGAGTTTTGCTTTGTGATTAATTGAGAAATTGAATTCAAAAGGGTTTATTATCCTTGTGATGTGTTGAGTTATAATTGATAATGCAAATGTGAATGTGATGTAATTGTTCTTGGATTTCTACGTTAAAAAGTTATAGCAATAAAGGATTGACAGGTGGGAATGGAGTGCATGAGGGTTGTTTTGAGTATAAAGGGAACTTGAACTTGAGGTTATGAAATTATAATAAATGTAACTAGTAAAAGGGGGAGAATAGGAATGAAAGAGGAATGTTAAGAAGGAAATTTAATGAGGATTTTTTTGGAATGGGTTAATAAATATAAAATGATCCCTTTTTATCAGAAAACCATAAATCCTTTTTGAAAACAAATATATTTAAGGAACAACATCATTTTAAATTTAATAACCAATTCCAAAATATTCCTTATTTAATTTCCATTTTAACATTTCTCTTTCTATTTTTGTTCTCCCCTTTTACTAGTTCCATTTATTATAACATCATAATCTCAAGTTCAAGTTCCCTTAATACTCCAAAGCATCCCACATACATGCTATTCCCACCAATCTATTTATATTTGCTGTAACTCCTCAATATAGACATCTAAATCTCCTTTATATTCAATAATTGTTATCCTACACTCAACTCCTACTTATCTAGTAACTACATCATATCTACATTTGCATTATCAACTATAATTCAATATATCACATCTACATCATATCCACATGTGTGTTATCAATCATAATTCAACATATCACAAGGATAATAAACCCTTTTTATTCAATTTCTTCAGATAATTTCTGTATGCATTCCATTTCCAAGCCAAATTACACATCAATTGTAATTTCATAAGTTTATCTCAATTCACACATATTATCATCAACTCAACCCATTTGTCAACACATTCCATCTTTTGCCGACTTGATACGGCGGGAAGTGAACTCCCAAAACTATTTTCTCAAAAGCCATCTTCTTCCAAAAACCACATTTTTCGAAAAACCATTGTTCAACCTTTTAAAAAAAAAAAATTGAAAAATGGTTTTTCGGTGCCCACAACCATCCGTATCATAGCTGGAAAATGTGGGGGAGGATGGTATGCACACGACGGTTTTCAAAAGCAACTCTATCTGCTTTTCCTGGAATTTGTCCTATTTCATCTTTAGTCATTGCCCTCTGTTTCTGTAAAGCACTCTGTGTACCAAACATTGAAGGCCGGCTGGCCCCCAATGAAGCTCGGTCGGGCCCAAATTTTAAGACTATTTAGAATTATAATTTTTGTATTTTTATTTGTAATGTTCAAGTTTTGAATGGAGGTGGATGATATAAAAACTGGTGTTATTGAAGGTGTTTCAGCAAGTGATTTCAGTTGTATTGAACTTGCGTTGCCTAATTTATTTTCTTAGTTGAGGTTGAGATACAAACAAAAGAGTATTAAGGTTGATAAAATATTGATAAAATATTCTCCCCTTTGCGCACCCAATGCCAGTGGGTTGGTCAGAGTAAATGTTTATGAATGGAGGTTAGATGGTAATGACAGTTTGCAGGCATGGTTTCTTTTTCTTGTGGATTGTCAATGCGAGTTAGTTTATTATGGGAATGGTTATTGTTCAATTAACGACAAATAGGTGCCACGGATGGTAAAGTATCGACTTGAAAATTTGAATATTAAAAGGGGGATTGAGTGTTGTAAAATGAAGAGGTATCTAAAGTATTCTACGAATGACATGCCAGAAGATTCGCAAATGAGGGTCCCATCTATTGTTGTGTTATCTAAAAAATATACTAATGAAAATGTTGATTTTTGACATTGTCCTCCAACGAAGGCCATTCCGATTCTGACATGGACTAAGTCTGTGGGTTTACCGGAGAGACGAAGAGATTTGTTGTTAGGAGGTTTCGGGAAAAGTGGTTCAGTTATTCATGAACGCAGAGGTCGTCTGAGTTTGTCTGAGATTGATGTATGCAGAGGTGGTGATGAGACTAGTGATGTTGATCTTGGTCCGTCGATTTCGGAGGTTGGTGTTAGCATAGAGGATCAGTTGTTATGGACACCGTAGAATTTTCTAATGTTTTACGAAATGTAATCATTAGTGTAAAAAAAAGTTATGTGACTCAAGATGTAATAATTGGTGATAAGGGAAATGTAGTAAGTAATAAAAGTTTGAGTGGTTTCATAAATAAAATTAATAGAAATTTTCATTAATCATGACAGTGGTTACATTAACATCAAACCATTCTCTCATTTTTGGGGACATTGCATTTAACGAACTACTGTCCCCATTAGTTAATATAAGACATGGAATTCCTCCTCTAATAGTGAGATCTAGTTGGAATTTAACAAATACATGGAAGTCTCTCTGGCAACCTACTAAATTTCTCATTAATTTGGTAGGGACTGTCGAGTATTTGATATCGTAGATGGTGTCTTCATCGTAGTCCTTGAAGCTCATTCTGCCAGAGAAGTAATTGTCTCATCCGAGACTTCTGGCCCAGACGGTTTTTCCTGTTCTTGAGGGTCCTTAGAGGTAGAGGGAGATTGGGCGAATGGGTCATTGCTCCGGTTCCTATTATCAGAGGAGGAGGAGAGTTCTTTGTCAGTATATAAATTGTTGATATTATTTTTGTGTATCCCTAATCTAATCTAGTTGTCTTCCCTCCAAACGGAGAGACAAGAATTTTGACATAACTTGTATTGAACGAAATTTTAACTTACAAACAAAATATTATTTTTTGCCTATTTTTATACTTAAAAGGAAATGAATTAAAAGGGCTAGTATGTGGTGGCCTCTCTCTTTTGTAATGATCCCTTGAAAATGTTTTTAATTGGGGGTGTTTTGTGACGTAATCGGTAGGACATCTTTCTTTATAGAGTGCAAAGAATTGTTCCTCCGTTTCTGCTTCTTCAAGTATTCCTCTACAAAGTTCGTCTCTGTTCTTCAAAGGACTTTTCCCCTTTGATGAAAATTCTTCCCATTCTATGATGTCACCCCCTTTCTATATATAATTTCAACTTGCTATTGGAGAGTGGAGTTTTTCTATATTTGGATGATAGATTCTCCCGTTGGTTCTAGTGAGATTGAAAAATCTCGGGTTGGAGGTTTGGATCTCCTTCGTGCATTGAACCATGGCATGAAGGTGAGGGTTTCCATCTTCCTGGAGCTCCCTTGCGACAAGTATGTAGTATGGCGACAGGCTAGTTAGAGGAGGGATTGGAGGAGGTCTAAGAGTTGTTCTTTTGGGCATAGGCATTGTGTGTGACACCCCAATTCTACACTATTGGTTGCAGTCAAGGGAGAGTCACTAATGAGTCCTATGATCAATAACCAAGTAAGATCCCAGATCGCCGGAGGAGTCAAATTAGCCTCCCTTCTAAGTCCAGCTTTCTTAGGCAGCGCACTACCCTTTTGACAGATCTTAAAAGGTATTGACACAAGGTCTCATAAGCAACGATAAGGTTCATACCTAGAATATAAATACATAACAACCACAAATATACTTAATTCAAAAGATTGTTCCATTACATTACATCCCAAAAAAAAAAAAGAAGTTTAAAACTTCACATGAGTCTTACAAAATAACAAAAGGAAATTTCTAGCTTTCCTAAGATAGCCAAAAGTCTTCGAAGGTTTCCGGCTTGTCGTCTCCTGCTATAAGTTCCGCTTCGTCACCTGGCATGATTGCCATGAGCTTTGAATGCCTAGTAAACACACACACACCCCGTCCATTTTTCCCAAGTCCAATACACAATCACAATTATAACTCCAAGTAGTAAAGCATGATACTCAAATAAATGAATAAAGGGTTAAGTTAGATGTCAGTAAACTAGAAATCCCCCAAAGAGATTTCGTCCTCCCAACCACAAGAATCGGACGCGGATTATTCGGTATGCCCCCTCTTTTGCTGCTTTGTTGCAGAACTAACCTCGGATGCCTACCAACGGTGATATACCGCGTAGCGCCAACCACCGGGCCTCGAAAGAGACGGTAAAATAGGGCCTTGCCCAAATCCCTCCTCACACCAAACCACCTAGGGTCCGAATACAACCGCTCCGTTCAAGGGTTCCGAAAACCACTTGCGCAAGACTTTAACTTTCAAATAGGGAACGCATCCCAACAATCCATATATCACATATTCTCATCTTTTCATTACTCAAGTGCTCGAAAACCCAATACCCTCCCCATTAAGTTTCCCGTTGAGTTAAATGTTTTACATCAAGGTTAGACAGCTTAACAATATAATAATATCCACACAAGCATGCATCAATAAGATGAAAAAGATGAAGAACATAAAATAACACATACAATATCATGCCAAGATATGATCATAAGCTAATAAACATTTTCATGAATATAAGGGCATAAAACATCCATTCATAACAAAATTTCCTGATTTAATATCACATAAAGATTAAAAAGAAAGGACTATTTTAGACCCTTCACCGGACTCGGCCTTCCTATGGTTTGTAGAGAATTTGATCTAGTTTCTAGAACATTTTTCGGAAATGGATTGCTTTTCCAGATTTTAAGTTATTTAGAAAACTTTCCAGCGCTGTCCAAATTCTGTCCAGATCCGTCGACCGTTACGAAAATTTAATTTTCTTGCAAACCGCTTAATGTTTTTCGATGAAACCAATTCTAGTTGAAAACTAACACCTTAAGGAAGGTTTTGACATAAAGTAGAGGTCCAGAATAATTTTATACATTTTTCTAGAATTTCTGGAAGTGGGCTGCAAAAACAGATTCTAAGGTACCATGCCCAAAACAAGAAGTTTTATGAGAAAAGGGTTCCATCAAGGGAAAGTTTTCGTTTCTTTTGTGAAGAAAACATGTTAACTAACATATATTTAACTCAGAAAATTTGCTTGAAAGAGTGCCCTTGGAAAGTTGAAAGATTGGTATGAAAAAAAAAATGGTTTTGTGCCGAAATGGGGAAAATACAAGAGAGATAGAATCAATACTCAACTCTTAGCATTTTTAACACAAGTAACTCATCAATAACAGATCTGAAAACATTATTTAGAACCCTTAGAAACATGTATTTGAAAAAGCGAAATGAAAGAGAAGGTTGTGTTGTGGCTTACCTACTAAGCTTTGCACAAGAAGGCTCTCTTCTTCCTCCCTCTTCTTCTCTAGACTTCTCTCTCTTGCTCTCCTCCCTCTCTCTAGCCGAAAGTGTGTGTGAGTGTGTTATTTGTGCTTGCCAAGCTAGGGGGTGTTGGTATATATAGACAATTTTTGATGTAAAATGTCCTAAAAGCCCATTAGTTGGAAATGGATGGAAAGGTTAGGATTTGTTTGAAGTTTTAAAGGAATAGGGATGATTTGGGAGGCTTACTCATAGGTTTAGGCAACATTTAGTTGTAATGAAACTAGTTTTGGAATTAGCATCCTAGGTCTAGGGTACTAGGTTTGTGAGTTTCTAGATTTTCATAATGATAGACTTAGAAAATTGTATCCTCACTTCCTCCAAGAATGGCCGGCCCTAGGGAAGGGTGAAGGGGCTAATTTTATTTTATTTTTTTTTTTATCAATTTTAGGCTCTAGGACACACTCCTCAAGGTGTATACATATATATATATATATATACATATATCTCTTGATTGATGGTACTCATGGTACAAAGGTACAAGTACTAGTCTTTGGGGTAAATTTTGAATTTAAATTAAGAGTGAGGGCTTGGAGTTAAATACATGTGTTGGAACCTTACTCATGTAGAATTAAATTAAATTAGGTTAGGGAACCTAATCTCGCTAGAAAAATTCCTGTTTTGCTAAAACAATAAAATAAAATAAAATGCTAACCGACAAGATCTTGAAATAATTCAAGTAACCGAGGGGCTTTAAGAAAATAATTCAAACATTAGGGTCTTTAAAGTGATTACATATTTCAGGGGCTTCACATTGTGGGTATGTAAGGAAAACATTCTTGGCATAGAAACGGAAAGAGGCTTGGCGAGGCATTTTGTGAAGGTAAACAGTGAATTCACACCAGTCGTCCAAGGTCTACCTATTACTTAAAAAACCCGGTGTGAATGGTGTGAGTGGTGTGACTGGGGGGGCGTTGTATGAATATTACAAACACCCCCTCTCCCGTGGATCTGGGCCTTCCATTGTTATACTTATGGACACGTGTATGGATGGGGTTAAAAGGAAGTCACACCTGGCCCCGGGTGTGAGTAATGTGAGTACTTTTGATTCCTTTTCCAAATAGTGCTATATTGTAGACACCCCACTTTTGACTGTCCTTAAGACTTGGGCGCTTTATTCTAAACACCTGATGATGAAAGTTACATTATGCAATCTTTTGAATTCTCAGCAAAGAAATTTGCATTCAAGTTCTAAGCCCAAACCTTGCACCCCATTTTGGACCAGCTATTTTAGACCTTAAAACCCTCTTTTTCAAAATATTTTTCCAAATGCTTCTACAATGTTTCGAGGCTCGCATTTCGTTTAAAACATTGCACTTTTCAGTAAAACTAAGTAAGGACAAAGTAGAAATAAATGGAAGAGAGGTGGACTCTTTGAAAAATCTTTAAAACCTCTTATTTATAGGTTTGGAGTGGAAGAAAATTGGAGGATAGGGAAGAAAACTAGTTAGGGACATGGTTGAGCGTGAAACCGTTGAGAGAGAAACTGAGCAGCCTTTACTAAACCAGGCATATCTCCTTACATACTTAGACATTAGTTGTGAGGCCACCACCATTGGAAATTAGACTTCCGGGGCTTCACTTTGGACTAAAGAATGTTCTAAAACCAAGTTCAGATGGCAGAGATGTGGCTGTTGGAAGTTGGGCATCAATCTGGTTAAGATAGAAATGAGCAACCTTCACTAAAATAGGAATATCTCTCTGAACCCTTAGCATTTAGATGTGAGGAGACCACCATTGGAAAGGAGACTTCTGGGGCATCAATTTAGCCTCAAGAATCACCTAAAACTGAGTCCGGATGAGGGAGATATGCTCGTTCGAAGTTGGGTCTGAATTCAAATTTTGAGGGCTGGCCGTGGATCAATGAAGGCCGGCCGGGTCTCGGTGGTACCAGACAGACAGCTGGCGGGAATTGAGCAAATATCTTTGTTTGAAGATATTTATGATATTTTTGGCTCAAATTCTATAAATAGAGCCTCTTCCTTCAGAATTCATGGTTAGAAAATTTCCGAAAGACTTTGAAGAGCAAAAAGGACCTCTTCCCTCTTCCTTCCTCCTTTCACCTTCAAACCTCTTTTAGCTATACATATACAATGCATACACCATTAGAGCTTCTACTTGAAGCTTTCTGCTAGAGTTTCAAATGAAGTTTCATAAACTTGAGGGTGTTTGGAATCAAGTTTGATCAATAACCAAAGCTTGCTCTCTTCAAGAGGTATAATCTCGTCACCTTTTTCCTTGCTTTCATTTCAATCTCTTTCTGTCTTTTTCTTGTGTTTTCCCACTGTTTTGAGTCCACTTCAAGTGTTTAAACTTGGGTTTGGATAGCTACCAAAGGTGGTGAGGGTTGACACCCTTACTTGCACCTTACCTCATAGCTCACACCATTGTTTTTGCACTCTTTTCTTTGCTATTAAAATTGATTTCCAGAGTTCAAAAGAGGCTAAAAAACATGCTTTGAGGTTTCAAAAGTGGAGGGGTTAGCCACCCCTCCTTGTTCTTGCACACTAGTCTTATTTTCCTTACTTTTTTTGTTTAATTTTTTAAGCTTTTTTTTTCTCTGATTTTAGTCACAATTTTTGAGGCTATTTTTGGACTGTTTTTGGACAATTTTTAGAGGCTAAAATATGTTTTAGAAGTCCCAAAAGTGAAGGGGTTAACCACCCCTCGTTAGCTTTGTTTACTAGCTTTGTGCCTTCTTGCTTTTGGCTTTGTTTTGTGCTCTTTTAACATCATTTTAGCTACTATTTTTTGCATGTTTAGGGGCCGCTTTAGAGCTATCCTATCCTTTAAAATTGTTTCATGCTTTGATTAGTTTGTTTGTTGTCTCATTAGTTTGCATACATAGTTTGTATTGTGTTGTTTACTTCCGTCTCACTCTAACTAATCAAACAACCATCCATATCTTTCATTCTTGAGAATGGTTTCAACCGATTGAGGTTATTCAATACATGTAAGGGAGACATACACTTAATGGCTTAATCTCTTCGGAGATTCATCGTCAACGGTGTAGTCTCCCTCTCATCTCTTAGAAGAACCTCTGGCTTGACATTATTTCTTGTTTAGAGGACTTTAACATCACCATGGACAAATGGACTAAAGAATGGCGAGGCCTAATAAAATTGGTTTATAACTTGGATCAACACACATAAAGAAAATGGCTTAAATTGCTTCAACTTGGCCGGACGTTATGCCAAGTTACTTGTGTCAAGAGTCGTCACATGTTAATTCATAGCATTTTGATGATTCTTGAAGCGTTGCAACCTTTGTTTTTGAGTTCATACTATGATAAGATGTACAGGAGGTCCTATTCTTCACATTTTCATCAACTTTTGTCCAAAATTGAATCCTAGATCATCAAGAAATCATATTGCTTGTTGATGGTTTTGGAATCAATTCCAACCTACTCTCGAGGATATCCCATGAGAGAGAGGCAAGAAAGGGCAAACAGAGTTTGAGAATGCTCTATTTGCACTGATTTCATCTCAGAACATAAAAACAGAGCTTTGCACCAAATGGATGCATGGCCGGTCAGCTATAGACCTGGTCGGCCATCAGTGATGCACGGTCGGCCCTTGGTGTGTGGCCAGCAGTGCAGTTTTGCAGAAACAGAGGCAGTGGCTGAAGGTGTAACAAAGATGGCCTGAGCAGACAGAGTAGCTTTCAGGCGATGCGCATACAACCTTCATCCATCTTCCATTATGTCCTTATCAAATGCAATTAATTATTTAATTAGCCTAATTAGTTGTAGCTAATTATTTTTGTGTTGTAATATTTAATTAGTCTAATTAGTTGTAGTTAACTAGTCGATATTGTAATATTTGTTTAGCTTAGCCTAGTTAAATTCTTAATTAATTAGCTTAGATAGTTAGTTGATTATTCATTTCAAGTGTTGTAATAGTCAGTTAATTAGTTTAGCTATTTATTCAAGTGTTGCAATAGATAGCTTAATTAGCATAGCTTAGCTTAGCTTGGTTAGCTAGTTTATTCATTTGGACTCTCCTTCGTGAGAGCATAATGTAATAATGTGTATGTTTTCCAACCCCACGTCTTTCTCCCTTTTATGTATCCACTTTTGATGGTTAGATTAGGGACATGTTTCAATTTAGCATACCTTATGCTTGCATCCATTCATTTTGTATTGCATGCACCAAGGCTCAGCGCATCATTCAAACTATATTGTCGTTTAAATGCTTCTTTGAATACATCTTTAACCGTATGCTATCAAAATCGATTCATGTGCCATATTAGCAGCTGACCCTATTAATTGCATTCTTCATATGTGTTGCATTAGTCATTTTGCATAGTTAGGAATCATGCATATTTTTCTAACTCATATCTTCTTAGCTTGGAGTACTAGGTGAGTTTTTAATGCTTTAGCATATTTGCATGAGTGTGGGTGAATACCATGACTAGCATGCTTGCCATGAGGCTAAGTGTTTATTTGGTAAACTGTTTGAATGCATGTGGATGATGGCTTGTTGCTTGAATTGGAATAATTCAATGAATGCACGTTTTAAGCCCACTTTGGTGAGTGGCAAATCCGTAAACTTTAAGCCCACTTGAGGTGGCAAAATCAAACCCTTTTTCGCAAAACAAACATGAAATTGAATTATTCCAATCCGGGCAAACTAGTCTATACTTGTATGCGCACATCACATAGTAATGCTAGCCTAATAACCGGAACAAGAGCATATAATGTTGATAAAAATCATATCATGATTAGTAGAGGCCGATCTTTGATCGGGCGAGCTGGGGTGCTTAATTCCTGACCTTCCCCTCTCGTACCTAAGTTCCCCAGCCGAGGCAACTTTGGTGATGACGGACACATGGCCTTTGGCACGAGTCATGGGTTTCCTAAATTTCTCCAAAAATAAAATATTTAGGTGGTAACTCTGTATCTAGCAAAGCAGTCCAATTTTTGCATTTTGATCCTAAAATCAAATTTCCAAAAGATTTGCCGGATTTGGACTCTTTGGTGTTTATCAATTTTACATTGCACTTGTGAGATTAGATTCGGAACCGGGGGAGTCTGAACTGTAGGGCTTTGTTTGGACCTTCCGAAAGGGGGTGCGAAAAAGCCGAGCTATAGTTTCTGGCGATTCTGTTGGGGAATTTAGAGAACTTGACTCGAACTCATGATATGACTTTTTATCTACACGTACGTGTTTCTTTGCATTTACATTTGCATTTGCATTGCTGCGCCTAAGTCACTATGTTTGCCATCTGGTATTCCTGGACGGTTTGCCGAAGGCTCGCTTGGAAAAGCTTGCCAAAAGGTTGACTGGTCACGAGCTCTGCCACAATGGAAACACAACCCTTGGATCTATACTACCACTGTACCGCTTGATCCTCCTTTCACTTCTCGGTGTTAAGTGTGAGAAGTATATTAGGTAGTCTTGCTGAGATATCCTTTTGACCATTTGGCGTAGTTGCATATCAAAAACCGTAGAGATTGTTCCAAACTAGGACAAGATGCTTACCCAAATACAGGATTGCATGAAATTGCATTGTTTGAATAGTGAACCCTAGCTCTTGACGAAACTAGGACAGGGTAACCCCACCCCCTCATAGGGGTGCTTTGGCTCTCTTTAATTGGTATGTGCTTTACAGTGAAACTATACAGGAATGTGCATATTAGTTGCAAAGTTGGTATCCATTTTGGTGCAGAATTCGGTATAGAGAGTACAGTTATTCAGTTGTGATCATATCTGTTCTAGTGAAATTGGGCTGAGGTGCTGTCTATTTTCTCTTTTGCTAGGTGGTCCTGGAACCATAGCTTCAGAAGGCTCAGATATCCCCCAGGTACTCTGGACTTGTGTTGACAGACTTTGTCAGGTTGGAGATTTAGTTCAAGGGCAACTAGTGTTTCCTTCACCAGTGGCAAGACGAGGAGGGCCATTCAAGGATCACCGGTTCCATTGTTCCGACATTACCAGCTAGATCACCTCTATTCAGAGCACGACCATCTACCCCTATCATGGCTCAGCCCCTGACAAATCTAGAGATTTACTGATCCATTTTCAGCAATTAGTAAATTTGCTACAGCAAGATACGGCCAGCCAAGCTGAGATATTGCAAAAAATGATATGCAACTTTAAGGACCTCCATGAAATTGGGGTTCAAATCAAAGATGCCATCAGACAAGTGATCATTGTGGAAAATAATGAGCTTTTGAAGAAGAATGTTGTTTACAAGTCTAATGCTACTACCAGTGGTAGCACAGCTATAAAATACTCAGAAGTAAACACTGCCACCATGCCTATCAAAAATCCTCTTCTTGAGAATAGCCAAAGGCCAACCACTTCAATTCAGCCCGAAGCCCGAATTTTCCATCCTCTTTACATGAGTCTCGCTCAAGCTTTGAAAATGCTGTGAGAAGAAGGGCGCCTAGAGCTTCTAGAATCCCGACCCATTCCAAATCCTCTTCTACCAAGACATGACCCAGCTAAATACTGTGCCTATCATCAACAGTACGGTCATGATACAAACCGTTGCATCTGCCTCCATCATAAGATTCATGAAGTTATTGATAAAGAAATCATAGCTCCACCTAAAAGACCTCAGGCCACCACTTCACACCTCAACCTAATCCATACACTGCCATCCACCTACAACCCCAGTATATACATCACCCCAGCCTATTTACCCAAGCCTGAGTTGTTCATTCTAGAAAGCACAGACTTATGCAAGATGGATGCACTTGAACCCCAATCATCTCAGACCCATGAACTCGCTACTTCTGAGCTAATGAGCATGATTAAAAATTTACAAAGAATTGTGGCAGATTTAGCATTTGGGATCTTGACTCCATCATCGACCACATCACATGCCAGGGATTTCATGTCAAAAGTTCCTCAATTTTGGGGCAAGATGTAAGTGAAAAGGGCCAACCTAAAGCCATCTCAAGTCTGGGTGGTGACATGTTGACAACAACTGGGCTCCGCTTTGATATAGCGACACAATCCCTTGGCAAAGTGGAGGCAAGTGGCAAGAACAAGGTCGGGGAAAGTATTGATCCCTATGCACAACTTCAGTGGGCTATTAAGACTTTCAAGGTCAAAAGGCCGAACAAGCAGCAAGTGTTGGTGGTTGTTGCAAAAACTGTGGATGACACTTTTGTCACTAAGGTTGGGAGCATTTCGAATCAGGGGGGCAAACCATGAAAAAGGATGCCATACCAAAAATGCCCCTTTCATCTCCAATCTTACACCTGCAAGAGATCATCAAACCTAGTCAACACCTGCTAACCCCTCTGTCAAGCCTGTTAGGATTGGTAACCACACCCTCAGTCCCCTTTACATAACCTTGTCCAAAGCTTTCCAAATCCTCATAGGACAAGGCCATCTTAAACCCCTTGACCATTGGCCTCTCCCGGATCCCCTTCCAGCCAAGCATAATGCTGTCAAGTACTTTGCCTTCCATCAACAAACCAGCCATAACACTGATAGTTGCTTTCACCTTCACCATGAAGTTGAAGATCTGATTGACAACCAGGTCATCGCTCCACCGAGTCCTACAAAGTCTATCAATGCTGGATCGATAAACTTGGGGGATAATGTGACCATGTGATCGAGGAATGAACCACCTACTGATGGCACTCATTTTACTGCAGATGTGGTGGATGGCATGCACTGTTTTGAGCAATTTGAAAATGCTGTTTATTGTACTTTCTCACTTGGGTATTTGAGTCAGTTTTGTTGTGTTGTATTGTGTCTATCTTGTTGTATCGAGTTAGTCCTATTGTGTTAGAGTCAGGTGATTTCGGGGGTGTTACCTCAGACATCACTTTCTTGTTTTGTGTTTGTCTTTTCCACTCTTTCTTTGTCTGTTTCTACAATTGAGCCAGTTGAGCCAGAAGTTCTGAATGGGATGGCAGTAATTGACAAAAACTGTGCCTTTTCTATGCCTTGAAATCATTGTGTTGACCTAAGTTTTTCAAAACTTTTCTAACACTGTGATGAAAACAAAGAGGGAGGAATTCCTTGGGATTTGCAAAAATCTGATCAATTAAGAGAAAGAGAGGCCTGCTAAGCCCTTAATGAATGAGATCATGTTTATTAATGTGAGTATTGAGAAGGATCCTAGCTTGATCCAGATTGGTTTTGCATTGTTTTCAGAGGAGCCTGAGCGGCTAGTCGCTTTATTAAAAGATTTCAAAAAATGTTTTGCCTGGTCTTACGAAGACATGCATGGAATCTCTCTCGAGATTGTACAGCATAGGATCACTCTCGGCCTCGAGACTCGGCCCCTTTGCTTTCAAACCTTGAACGTTGATTCAGAATGTTCAACGATCAATCACAATATAAGGCTTGTATGGCCGAATCGGAAGCAACCCCTGAACTGGGGCCAAGAAGGTCAGATCAAGAAAGTCAGATGTCATCAAAGGACGTCTGTAAAGCTAGATCAGTAGTAGCCCTTGAACTAGGGGCAAAAATGTCAGATGTGGTCAAAGATTCAAAAGATGGGTCATTCCGCAAACCAATGAAGATTGGCAAGAAAGCCAAATCCCAGAATGGAGAAAAGAAAAGTTTTATTGAAGGACAATCGAGTTCCTATCCACAACACTAGGGGAAAATTCAGACCCCGATTCGATGGGCTCTTACATCATCAAGACTATTTAATCAACAACAGCAGCCATTCTCATGGATTCAAATGGCTAGAGATCCTGCAACCATTCAACATGGACAAGTTAAACTTTTCTATCCTTGAGAAGCTCGCTAGGCCGAAAACCTGGAAGGGTGACAAAAGTAAAAGTTTGAGCAGAGAAAAAAAAAGGAACAAAAATGAAAAAATGGAAAGAAAAAAAAAAAGAAAGAAAAGGAAAAGAAATGAGAAGAAACGAAAAACAGAGCTCGGAAGATTGAAAACCCAAAAGGGCGACTTTGGCAAAAGTTATAGTGTAAAAGGAGAGTGTTAATACCTGAGTGTGCCTTAAAACCTGGAACTACGTACGGCCTGATTCCCATCTTTGGGATACGTAGGCAGCTTCATCTTGAAGTTCGACCCCAATCATTTGTAGCCCGCTTAACTCATCTATGTTGATTGGCTTATCCTTGTTCAAACTCGGCTATCTTATCCATGTGCAAATTGGCTCGTCTTCGTTCAAATTCGGTTGTCCTATTCCGTTACAAGATTCATCTGCAACACAAATCAAGTTCAGATCTAAGATTGTGCATCTTGAGAGTAGATTCCGTGTTGGTTGAGCAATGACCATTTGCAAAAATAGTTTTGAAGATTTTTAGTGAGGTTGACTAGTTTTCTCGAAAATTATCCCATTTTTCCAAAATCAGACCATTTCTTGGACCCAAAAAAGGAAAATTTTCAGTGCTCATAGACTGACTTACATGATTTCAAAGCAGAAAGTCAAACAAGCATGTTAATCTAACTCTCATGTTGGTCAAAATTGTTTTAGAAGAAAGCTAAAAAACAAAAAAATGGTCAAAGTGATAATGAACTAGGGGCACAGTTGAGTCGGGTTTTCTGTCTTTTCCCCATTATCAACGTATTTTCTAGAAAGGGCACAACTGAAGCTAACAGCAGAGGGCTGGAAAGCTCTCTCATCCTCCAAGAAGCAAGGTATCAAGCCAAGTGCGAAGCACGAACTAGAAATGGAGCTGGAAATTCGCCCCCTCATCTAGACAGGTTTGATCACACCAAAATTGGCGTCTGACCCGGAATGGGGACGTAGAAAATGCAATGTCTGAGACCAATCAATTGTATACCTGGCCGGTGGGACATTCTTTAACTCATTTCGATCAATTTAAGCCAAGGGCATCGCCAACCGATATTAGCTGCAGATCTGTTGCACGTCCAGTCGCACCGTAACCGCTCTGCAGGAAAGCTCACTAGTTGAGAGTGAAAGAAAGAGAATCTAGCAGAATACCAGGGGCAAGAGCCCACAATTTGCTACTTATCCATCAACCACTCAGGGGAGGGATAAAAAATAAGAGAGATTAAAGAATAAAGAGATGTGCGCTGAGAGAAAAAGTGAGGAAAGGGCTTATTAGAGAAATTGAGATTGAGTGCTAGAGTGATATGAGAATCACAAATGAGAAAGGGTGGGAAACAATACTTGGAGAAACAGGCTCCTCGTGAACTGAGAGGTTTTACGCCAATGGAAAGCAAATGTCCGAGTGTTGTGTTTGCTTTTTTGTTTGTCTCGATTCTTGTTTTGAGTCGTTTTAAGTGTAATAGATTGTTTTACCTTTGTTTTTCCTTCGTTGAGTCGTGGTGTATTGTGGTCAGTCGTAGGCTCAATACCCGGTTAAGAACTCATTTTCAATTTAAAAAATAAATCGTTTTGTGCTCACAGTGCTACACCATTCTCAACATATGTGCAAAATAGGATTCTTTCTTTCATAAACGGCAAGGTTCAACCCAGGTCAAGAGTGAACAATAAAACTAAGACCTATTTGAAGCTACATGGGTTTCGGATTGCAAAGTAAAAGAAAAGAAGGAAAATTTGCAGCATCTTACTGTGTTTCAACTTCAGCAAATTTTGAGACTACATTCCTGGTGCACCTTCTCAGGTCTCGCCATTTCTCTGTAGTATGAGTGTACCTCGACCCTGAGTTCAAGCCTGCATCAAGTTAGAATGGCGATCAAAGCGGCTTGCAAATGTTACCGCTTGCCAATATGAACAGGATGTATTCTTTTTGAGCACGTTGTAAAATCCTCCGAGAGGTAAATCGGAGGCACCAAGGTACATGTTTGATTCTCTTTTATTGCATAGAATGTGCATTTTCATATACTCATGTTGCACGTGTGCCTTGCATCGTTTTTGATTCATGCATAGAACATGCTTTCAGTTTTGCATAGAATATGCTCTTGATTCTTGCATAGAACATGCTTTCAATCTTGCATAGAATATGCTCTTCTTTCTTGCATAGAACATGCTTTCAGTTAACATCATGCATTGGTTATCTATCTTGCATGGAACATGCGTTGTCCCTATATTGATTTGTAACCTTGTTCATTTGCTCATTCTATGCATCTATCACACAATAATCTCACTTTGTACATCTATCGCACAATTTCAATTCAATTGCACTATCTTGCGCATCGCACTATCTTGTGCATTCTACCCTGTATCGCACTGTTTTGTGCACCTTACATCGCACTGATTTGTGTATTCATGCATCTTTACTTTGTATTGCACTATCCTGTGCACTTTGTATCACACTATCTTGTACACCCTCATTCGCACTGTCTTATGCACCTTCACTCGCATTGCCTTGTGCACCTATATAACACTATTTTGTGCATTCCCTTTGTATCGCACTATGTTGTGCACCTACATCGCACCGTTTTGTGCAGCCACATAACACTATTTTGTGCATTCATTGCATATTTCATCTTACATCGCACTATCTTGTGCATTGCATCGCACTATCTTGTGCAGTTCACATTTCATCGTACTATCTTGTGAATTGCATCGCATTGTCTTGTGCATTTTACCTTATATCGCACTATCTTGTGCATTTCATCTTACATCGCATTGTCTTGTGTATTTCACATTACATCGCATTGTCTTGTGCATTTCATCTTACATCGCACTGTCTTGTGCATTTCACATTTCATCGCACTATCTTGTGCATTTCATCTTACATCGCACTATTTTGTGCATTGCATAGCACTATCTTGTGCATTTCATCTTACGTTGCACTATTTTGTGCATTGCATTTTGTATAGCACTTTTTTGTGCATTCATTCACCTGTGTCGCGCTGTCTTATGCACCTGCATCGCATTCTCTTGTGCATTCACTTACGTCGCACTGTCTTGTGCATCTGCATCACAATGTCTTGTGAACTTATCGGTCTAGGAGACCTTAAATCCTCTAAAGGTGCAATTCCTTTGGTGTTTGTCATGCCCGAACGACTTCTGGTGGTTTGGTACTGAGACAGTGGAAACTAGAGTTCGAATGGCTGAGGCCTAGAAAGCAAAGGTTTGGGATTTCCGAGACTAAAGTTTGGTTTAAATACTCAGGGGTTTATCCTTGGCTTGAAATCTGTATGGCCGCCCCATAGGTTGAGGTAGCTTGTATGCACCTCAATTTTGGATACTGAGACAACCTAATCTGTCACCTTCTTGGAGAATAGGGAAAGTTGCAAACATAGCCAGGAAGAAAAGTAGTACCTGTGGTTTAGAAGCGCAAGATGCAGAAGAGGAAGATCCCCAGCAGCATAAGGTGAGTCATTGCTGATTGCCCCTGTAAGGTACTTTCTAAAGCATCACTTCCTAGTTGCATCATCATATCCATTATAATCTATTACTTCTATCGCATTGCATATAGCATCTATCGCATGCATCTACTACATTATCTATCGCATCCAGTACATCATTATCCATTTTATCGCCTACATCCTTTCCATGTTAAGCTTAGTTTGGCATGTGCTCATACCTTTCCCTCGTTGAAACATAGCTCTGCATGTGTACGCACCTATTCTGCAAGAATTGTGGTATGAGGGTTTCGATACCTTTTCTGTATTAGACGTGGTTTGTTTTGTGTCCATACCTTTTCTAGGTAAAATGTGGTTCGGCCTACGCCTTATTCACTTCCTCAATGGTATCCATTGCATTGTACTTTGTTTTGTTGCATTCAGCATTTAGGATCATCATCTTTCCTCAGCAGATCACTTCTCACTTATATCATACCACCCAATTACTTGTACTCATGCTTTTCTATGAAACACATAGTTTTGCATGTGCTCGCACCCTTTCACGTTAAAACATGGTTCTGTTATGTGTAAGCATCCATGCTGTGCTGAGGCCAGTATTGAGGATGTAGGCACTTAGCCTGTGTTAGGCGTCGTTTGGCTTTGCCTACTTCTTTTTGTGATAAACGTAGTTTGTTTTGCATCTCCGTTCCTTTATGATATTTGTGTGGCTTTGCACTGTTTGTGGTTTGATTATATATATACATTGTATATCATTTGCATTATTTCATTGCATTGTGTTTTATTTGCATCCTGCCCCTGAACTACGCTGGTTTGATTCCTTGCAAAGAGATACGTAGGCAACCCTCAGGTTCAACCAACTGCATCTGCATTTTGTTTGTTTGCCCAAGTCTTATGCCCTTGTCAAAATGGGTCATCTTCGAGCTTTGACATTCACTCACATCATTTCATAACTTTGAGCTCTGACAAAGAGGGGCAACTGTAGACACCCTTTTTTTGACCACCCTTAAGACTTGGGCGTTTTGTTCCAAACACCCGATGATAAAAGTTACACTGTGCATTCTTTTGAATTCTCAGTGAAGAAATTTGGATTCAATCTCTAATCACAAACCTTGCACCCCATTTTGACCAAACTATTTTAGACTTTAAAACCCACTTTTTCAAAATATTTTTCCAATTGCTTCTACGATGTTCCGAGGCTCGCATTTCATTTAAAACATTGCACTTTTCGGTAAATCTGAGTAAAGACAAAGTGGAAATAAGTGGAAGAGAGGTGAACTCTTTGAAAAATCTTGAAAACCTCTTATTTATAGGTTTGGAATTGAAGAAAATTGGAGCAGAGGGAAGAAAACTAGTTAGGGAAATGGTTTAGCGTGAAACCGTTGAGAGAGAAACTGAGTAGCCTTCACTAAACCAGGCCTATCTCTTTGCATAATTAGACTTTAGGTGTGAGACTACCACTATTGGAAAGTACACTTCTGAGGCTTCACTCTGGACTCAAGAATTATCAAAAACCAAGTTCTGATGGCGGAGATGTGGCTGTTGAAAGTTGGGCATCAATTCGGTTAAGATAGAAATGAGCAACCTTTACTAAAATAGGTATATCTATCTGACAACTTGGACTTTTGATGTGAGGCTACCACCATTGGAAAGTAGATTTCTGGGGCTTCAATTTAGACTCAAGAATTACCTAAAACCGAGTCCGAATGAGAGAGATATGCCCATTTGAAGTTGGGCCTGAATGTTGATTTTGAGGCCCGACTGTGGATCAGTGAGAGCCGACTGTGGATCAATGAAAGCCGGCCGGGTCTCGGTGGCGCCAAGCAGCTGGCGAGAATTGACCAAATATCTTTGTTTGAAGATATTTATGATATTTTTGGCTCAAATTCTATAAATAGAGCCTCTTCCTTTAGAATTCGAGGTTAGAAAGATTTCCAAAAGACTTTGAAGAGCAAAAAGGACCTCCTTCCTCTTCCTTCCTCCTTTCACCTTCAAGCCACTTTTAGCTATACATATACAATACATACACCATTAGAGCTTCTACTTGAAGCTTTTTTCTAGAGTTTCAAAGTAAGTTTCATGAACTTGAGGGTGTTTGGAATCAAGTTTGATCAATAACCAAAGCTTGCTCTCTTTAAGAGGTATAATCTTGTCACCTTTTTCCTTGCTTTCATTTTAATCTCTTTCTATCTTTTTCTTGTGTTTTCCCACTATTTTGAGTCCATTTCAAGTGTTTAAACTTGGGTTTGGATAGCTACCAAAGGTGGTGATGGTTAACACCCTTACTCGCTTCTTACCTCATAGCTCACACCCTTGTTTTTGCACTCTTTTCTTTGCTGTTAAAATTGATTTTCAGAGTTCAAATGAGGCTAAAAGACATGCTTTGAGGTTCAAAAGCGGAGGGGTTAGCCACCCCTCCTTGTTCTTGCACACTAGTTTTATTTTCCTTACTTTTTTTGTTTAATTTTTTAAGATTTTTTTTTCTCTGATTTTAGTCACTGTTTTTGAGGCTATTTTTGGACTATTTTTAGACTATTTTCAGAGGCTAAACTGTGTTTTAGAAGTCCCAAAAGTGGAGGGGTTAGCCACCCCTCTTTAGCTTTGTTTACTAGCTTTGTGCCTCCTTGCTTTTGGCTTTGTTTAGTGCTCTTTTAACATCATTTTAGCTATTGTTTTACGCATGTTTAGGGGCTGCTTTAGGGCGTTCCTCGCCTTTAAAATTGTTTCATCCTTTGATTAGTTTGTATTGTGTTGTTTACTTCCGTCTCACTCTAACTAATCAAACAACCATCCATATCTTTCATTCTTGAGAACGGTTTCAACCGATTGAGGTTGTTTAATACATGTAAGGGAGACCTACACTTAATGGCTTAATCTCTTCGGAGATTCATCGTCAACAGTGTAGTCTCTCTCTCTCATGTCTTAGAACAACCTCTTGTTTGACATTATTTCTTGTTTAGTGGACTTTAACATCACCATGGAGAAATGGACTAAAGAATGGCAAGGCCTAATAAAATTGGTTTAAAATTTGGATCAACACACATAAAGAAAGTGGCTTAAATTGCTTCAACTTGGCCAGACGTTATGCCAAGTTACTTGTGTCAGGAGTCGTCACAAGTTAATTCGTAGCATTTTGATGACTCTTGAAGCGTTGCAACCTCCTTTTTTAGTTCATGCTACGATAAGAGGGAGGGGTGGTCCTATTCTTTACATTTTCATTAACTTTTGTCCAAAATCGAATCCAAGATCATCAAGCAATCATATTGCTCATTGATGGTTTTGGAATCAATTCCAACCTACTCTCGAGGATTTCCCATGACAGAGAACAAATGAAGGACAAACAGAGCTTGAGAATGCTCTATCTGCACTGATTCTACCTCAAAACACAAAAACAAAGCTTTGCACCAAATGGATGCATGGCCGGTCATCTGTAGACCCGATCGGCCATCAGTGATACACGGTCGGGCCTTGGGGTGTGGGCAGCAGAGCAGTTTTGCGGAAATAGCGGCAGTGGTTGAAGGTGAAACAGAGATGGCCTGATCAGACAGAGTAGCTTTCAGGCATTGCGCATGCAACCTTCATCCATCTTCCATTATGTCCTTATCAAACGCAATTAATTATCTAATTAGCCTAATTAGTTGTAGCTAATTATTTTTGTGTTGTAATATTTAATTAGTCTAATTAGTTGTAGCTAATTAGTCGATATTGTAATATTTGATTAGCTTAGCCTAGTTAAATTCTTAATTAATTAGCCTAGATAGTTAGTTGATTATTGATTTCAAGTGTTGTAATAGTTAGTTAATTAGTTTAGCTATTTATCCAAGTGTTGTAATAGATAGCTTAATTAGCATAGCTTAGCTTAGCTTGGTTAGCTAGTTTATTCATTTGGACTCTCCTTCATGAGAGCGTAATGTAATAACATGTATTTTTTCCAACCCCACGTCTTTCACCCTTTTATTTATCCAGTTTTGATGGTTAGATTAGCGACATGATTCAATTTAGCATACCTTATGCTTGCATCCATTCATTTTGTATTACATGCACCAAGGCTCAGGGCATCGTTCAAACTGTATTGTCGTTTAAATAGTTCTTTGAATACGTATTTAACCGCATGCTATCAAAATCGATTCATATGCCATATTAATAGCTGAGCCTATTAATTGCATTCTTCGCATGTGTTGCACTATGTAGATGTGCCCGAACCTCCCGGCTCCGCGCGCGAAATGGCGCGGAATCCGTTTTGTTCATTAGCTACTACCGTTCGGACTCAATGTCACGGTTCTGAATCTAATCTCGCAAAGTGCAATGCAAGACCGATAAATCACCAAAGAGTCCAAATCCAGCAAATCGTTTTGGAAAATTGATTTTATAAAGAAGTGCCAAATATGGACTGCTTTGCCAGATACAGAGTCGCCGCCTAAATATTTTATTTGGGGAAAATTTAGGAAACCCTGACTCGTGCCTAAGGCCATGTGTTCGTCATCACCAAAGTTGCCTCGGCTCGGGAACTTGGGTACGAGAGGGAAAGGTTATGCAATGAGCATCCCCGCTCGCCCGATCAAAAGATCGACCTTTACTAAGCATGATATTTTGTTTTTGAAAACACATGTGCTCTTATTCTGGTATATTAGCTAATCTTACTACGTGATACATACAGCATACAAGTATAGACTAGATCGCCTAAGTTGGAACAAAACATCTCATGTTTGTTTGTTTGAAAATGGTTTCAAGATGCTGCTCGCAAGTAGGCTAAGACGTGGATTTTGCCACCCTCAAGTGGGTTTAAAATACGCATTTCGATGAATTGTTCCAATTCAAGTAATCCAACCTTCACCCACATGCATTCAGGCAGTTATATCATCTAAGTAAATAGCCTCATGGCAATCATACTATCATGTTAACACTCACACGCATGCAAGATGCCAAAGCATAAACACTTACCTAGTACACCAAGCCAAAACAAAAGCTATGTTAGAAATCAATGCATGATCCTAGCTATGTTAAGATGCCTAATGCAACACATTCAAAAATGCAATTAAAATAGGCTCGGCTATTCTAAGATGTCATGTGAATGCAGCACTTGATAACATGTATTCAAGTAAATGTATTGAAATACAATGCAGTTTGTATGATGCGCCGAGCCCGGTGCATACAAAACAAATGAATGAATGCAAACATGCAAGCATAAGGATGCTAATCAAAACATGACCTAGAACTAACCATTGTAAGCGGATAAGTAAAAGGGTGAAAGACGTGGGATTGGAAGACATTCACACACTCACGCACACTTATTTCAAAAGTTTGCCCTCTCGACAGAGGGTCCAAATGAATAATACAAACCAACTAATTAACTAACTATCCTAGCTAATTAATTATTACAAAACCCTTAACTAATTAAACAAATTAATTAATTTACAAAACTAGCTAAGTAAGAAACTGAAGTAGGCTGCCACAGCCCTGCCTTGGAACGATGAATGATGCATGCTCGATCGCCTCGCTCGGATTTCCGTTGCCATGCCTTATGTTGCCTTTATTTGCACTGTTTTAGACTTCTGAAAACTATGCCAAATTCTGAAACACTTCTAATCCACCTCATAGATATGCTGAGAGGCCATCAGCCAAATGGTAAGGCCATCAGCCAAGATATGAGGGTCATAGATCACTTTTGAGTCCATCGGCCAAATATTGATAGCCGATCGGCACACCAGATAGCCGATCGGCCATCTCTTCCTGCAAACTGCTCCTTTTGCTGCAGCAGAGTACAAACAGAGGCATGGCAATACATTTGCAAGAAAATGTTGTGCAACTACACCCCTTATCATGTTTGAAGCTCAAAGGAGTATAATGCTCGACTCTCGAGCCATCAATCACGCATTTCGATGCATGATGGCCAAAGAGGCCAAGTCGCACAATTCAATGTGAATAAAATGCACAAAAACACATAAGGGACCTTAACCTCTATCATGTTTGATCAAGAGGCAAGGCATGCACACACAATGCAATGAAACAAGCATGCAAAATCATGCAATGCAGCAAGCATGCAATAATATGCAATGCACCAAGCGTGTATCAACAATGCAAGCAACAAGCATGCAAAACACAATGCAACCCAAACGTGCAAGCATGATGCAATGTAACAACATGGAACAATATGCAATGGAACTAGCATGCAACAACATGCAATGTACCAAGTATGCAACAAGCATGCGACAACATGTAAGACAAGCATGCAACAATATGCAAAGGCAAGCATGCAACAATATGCAAAGGTGGACTTAAACCAAAATGGACAGACCATAATCATGCCCAAATCAGTGGCCAAATTGCCAAAACCAAGGTACCAAAAGGCAAGACATGCATGCACACATATTGGTCCATAAGCTAGGCATAAGGAGCATAACTCTCAAACATGAGAAAGGAGTGACAAACATAAGAGTATGGCTATAAAGTAAGCTCTGAAATCAAGTGAGGAATGATGTCAAACTACCCAAACAAGAAAAGCATAGCATGCAAGAAAGCTTAAAGCTTGAAACTAGCAAAGGGACTTACACCATGGCCATGCAAAGCAAGCCCCAAAGGGCTGAGGGAAACCAAAACAGTCCCAAGGCAGGTCAATACAAGACCAAAAGCATGCTTGAACCTAGCCAACACATGCTAGAACCAAAATACCAAAAGCACGAAGCATGTAAGACCACAAAGGGTATTACACTACACCTATTACAACCAAACATGGCATGACTTAACCAATAAAAAATATAGTTATGGCATGTCAAAATAAGCCCAAAAACCCACTGAGATGGCATCCCAAAAGCCTAAGTATGATAGCATGCACAATGGCCCACTCTTAAGGCATAAAACACAAACCTCCCAATGCATGAAAAACGTGACAAATGTGAGTGCAAGACCACACTATATGGACTGAAATCACATATGCAATGATTCCAAATCATGAGAATAGTCTAAGCAATGCATGTTAGTGACTTGGACACCCAAAGCTAACAAGCTAGATTGAACCATGACTATACAAAGCAACGCATGCATGACCAAGACAATACAAATCAGAGCTAGAGCATGGTAAAACAAGGCTAAAAGCTTCTTTGAGTTGAGCCAAAACATGCAAGAATGATGGTCCAAACACAAGATGCATGTTATGCTAGCATGCAAAATTGCTCTACAAGTGTATGGTGCATGTAAGAGGTCATCAAACCAACTTTGGACAGAGGTATAACATGTCAAAATAACACCAAATACTTTCTGAAATGGAACCAAAACAAGCTAAGCAATCATGTGCTCACCAGCTGTCACAGTTGGCACAAAAATATCTACAAAAGCAGGTGGAAAGGTCTCGGCCAGGAAATATGGCCGATCGATCAAAAAGAGTGCCAATCGGCCAACACTTATGGCCGATGGCAAGAAAACAAGGCCGATGGCACAAAGCCTTAGCCGATGGGTTGTAGGGATGGCCAACAAGCCACCCTCTTCCCTCAGAAGCAAAAACACAAGTCCTTGGTCCACAACCAAGCACAAAACAGACAAGTTGAGAGATCCTAAGGCAAGGCGCGCAGCCAAGACCTTCGGGAACTGAAAACGAACACGAGCATGGATGATCATCGAGTATTCAAACGATGATGTCCAAGTCTTGAGGACGTTCAAGAATGGAGTGTCTACAGTTGCCCCTCTTTGATAGAACTCGAAAGTCATAAGATGACGGGAGTGAATGTCAAAGCCCAGAGACGACCCATTTTCGACAAGGCTGAAGACTTCGACAAACATACAAGATAACAAAGAGATGCGCCCGCAGGCAAGGGAAAGATGCAAATGACATGCACAATGCTGAACATAACTTATGATCATGCTAAGCGAGCTGTAATGAAGCATAACATGCAAAGTAAATGCGACATTTTAAGCAAGCGAATAAGAAATAATAGTCCCACATATTCCAACAGAAAGGATGTAAGAAAATTATGCAATTCTCACTGCGTCTCACACAAAGAAGATTGAAAGCGACTGTAGAGAATACCCGGAGTCTCAAACACAACATCTCTCAACGTGCCACACGCATGAGAGGAAAGAGAGCACCTCTCATCGTGGCACACGCATGAGAGGAAAGAACTGTGCAAGAAGGCACAGCCATCCAAACGCGTGCCAAACGCGAGAGGAGAGAGGTACGTCCAAACGCATGCCAAATGCGAGTGGAGAAGGGTAATAGTAAAACTGAACCGGGGATTCTCTTGAGTGAACTGTACATGCAATATCGTCCAGTTTCACCAACTTCAAATGAACCGTACATACAATATCGTGCCTGCAAAAGAAAGAAATTCAATAGGTACAATATAGTAGAAACACATGTTCAACGTTAGATCAAGGAATCAGTTCAATATGAGATAAACACAAGCATAACAATGCAAGTAGGGCATGCGCGACAACGCAAGCAAGGGGTGCATAACAATGCAACTGAAACAAGCATGATAATGCGAGTAAACTATGCGTGACAACACAAGTAAGGGGGATGCATGACAGTGCAACCTAAGTGTGCGTGACAACGCGGATAAAAAGGGTGCATAACAATGCAAGAATGGCATGCGTGACAACACGAGCCATGGTGTGCCTAAACACATGTAAGTAAAGCATGCGTGACAAAGCAAGCAATGTGCATAACAATGCGAGAAAGGCATAAACACATGTGAGTAAAGCATGCGCGACAACGCATACAATGTGTAACGATGCGAGGGAGGCATGCGCGACAACGCAAGCCATGGGGTGCATAAACACATGTAAGTAAAGCATGCGCGACAACGCAAGCAATGTGTATCAATGCGAGGAAAAACATAGACACATGTAAGTAAAGCATGCGTAACAACGCAAGCAATGTGTAACGATGGGAGGGAGGCATGCGCGACAACGCAAGCCATGGGTTGCATAAACAGATATAAGTAAAACACGCGCGACAACACAAGCAATGTGTATCAATGCGAGGAAAAGCATAGACACATGTAAGTAAAGCATGTGCGACAACGCAAGCAATGTGTAACGATGCAAGGGAGGCATGCGCGACAATGCAAGCAGTGTGTATTAATGCGACAAAAAGCATAAACACATGTAAGTAAAGCATGCGTGACAACGCAAGCAATGTGTATAGCAATACGAGGAAAAGCATAAACACATGTAAGTAAAGCATGCGCGACAACGCATACGATATGTATCAATGCGACAAAAAGCATAAACACATGTAAGTAAAGAATGCGCGACAACGCAAGCAATGTGTATAGCAATACGAGGAAAAAGCATAAACACATTTAAGTAAAGCATGCGCAACAACGCATACAATGTGTATCAATGTGACAACAAAGAGAGGCGTATGTTCAACGGAAGCATGGTAAAGGCATGTTATTCACGATGTTGAGATGCAACTTTAAGACGAGATGAAGCATGTTCAATGCAAGAGCGAAAAGACGTATAGCAAATGTGCGCTTATGACAAAACATTGTAATGCAACATATTCAAAAGCAATTCTCGAATAATTCTTAAATCTTGCAATATGCAAAAGGATACGAAAAAGGATACACCTCATACGTATCGAGTGCCACACACGGAAGACATGGTTCGAGGTCAACACGAAGACCGGTTACGCTTCGAAAGTGCATTTTCTTGCACTGTCTTGAGAGATAAGGGTACCAATCAACATAACTGACCCAAACAAGGGCATTGGAGGTGCATCGACCACAAGGGGAGGCCATCGGCCATCCATCGGCTATAAAAGGAGATCATCGGCCAACAATTTAGTCGATCGGCTAACAATTTGGCCGATCGGCCAAAAGTGGCAATTTCGGGGCAATTTTGACATTTTTCCTAGGGTCTTTAAATATAGGGTTCCAAACCCCATTTTCTCACTTCCTCTTAGTCGAAAATCATTCCCCTCTCTCTCTAGGTGATTTTCCACCCGTAGATCCAAACTTTTCTCCCTTTTTCAAGCCTCCTGCGACTTCCGATTCGCGAAAACCTCATTGTTCCAAACACATTGAACCGATCGAAACGCGTTTTCGGTGCTGCATTCTCGATTTCCTTCACTTGGGGTTTGTTTTCCCCAAGTTTACCTCAATCTTCGTGCCTTTTCCCACACTCCGACCTTTTTTCCCATTTTCACCCCTCGGGGTTGACTTTCGGTTGACTTTTTGCATTTTCACCCATTTTTCACACTTTCGACCACTTTTGCACTCTTCTTGAGATGGCGGACGAGATTCCACGGAGTGGGACTCCCCTAGAGATGGATACGGACCCTGAGGTTGAGCTCCTGCCACTCAGTGTTCGACCGTTTGACCCGGCGACATACCAGCCCGCGATACACGTACTGCCTCATGATAGCATCCGCCAGATCAGGAGCTATGCACGAGGTGTGCCACTGGAGCTCTTGCTACGCGAGCTAGAGTCACACCTATCCTTCGGCGCCGCTGAGGTATACTCTTCCCCTCTTTTACTTTCTGCAATGTAGATTGCACGCTTCGGATAGCCAGTACAGTTCTGTAACCAAATAATCCAAACACACTGATACATCACATGCTTAGTTCACTCTGAGCACAATCATACACAATATCTGTGTCGACTTGAACACATACACACACACTACATTTTTATCCATTCTAAATGCATTCAAAATACTGTATATCTAATACTGCTTTGCATCTATTTGTCTTTGAACACAGAGAGATTCCCATGCCTTCCGGGGGTATGGGAACACCATTGCCCGAGGTTGGTACATGGAGTTGCCCGATGCGGTCCGCCACATCGTTGATCAGGCCGGTTTCGGCGTTTTCTACATGGGACTCTCGCGCCTCACTGCGAGTAGGCCCCTTCTTGGCGCGTTGGCGGAGAGGTGGTGGGACACCACCGATTCCTTCCATCTTTCTACAGCGGGAGATATGACGATGACTCCCTTCGACTTCTCCATGCTCACTGGCATCGGAGTAGGGGGTGATCCGATCCCTTTCGATACTGACATGGACGAGTGGGATGCTACCCAGATCTTCTTGCTTGGCACTCGGCCACCCCTTTCCCGGCCAGGGTTCGTAAGGTATTCTTGGTTCGAGGACTATTTTAGAGTACAGGCACTGACGACCCACAAGGAGGTCGAGCAGTATGCCCGAGGATTCATCATGTTCTTGCTGGGGACCACCCTATTCGCCGACCGGGCGAACACAGTTGCCCTTTATCTGCTGAGTGCATTGGTGGACGTGACCACGATCCGTCGCTACGACTGGGGTGGCGCAGGCTTGGTCACACTCTACAGATACATGAGTTCTTCATCTCGCCACAGCGGACATCTGCTGGGAGGCTACTGGCGAGCCTGGGAGGTACACATTCCCTTTCTGTTTTACAGTTCTGCTTTACACTATCTGTACACTGCACACACTGCACACACGCAATCTGCTTTATACTGGCTGTCCACTACACACACTGCACAATACACTGCACATCATTCTCTGATTTATGCTTTATCTACATACTGACTTATTGATAAGCATACTCATTATTGCCCTGTTACATTTTGTAGTTGTGGGTGTATGCCTACTTTTCGAGGCTTGCCCCAGTGCCGGATGTAGAGATGCCCCTTGCTGTCCCATACTCTCATCGATATGATGTGAGGTGTGAGCGAAGGCCGCGCGAGTCTTTCCTGTTCTTCCACAGATACTTCGATGCCATTACCGCCGCAGAGGTATTTCAAACATTACAGTTTATTTAAGCTTCGCTTTACATTGTACTTTCAATAACAGATAACAAACTGTATATCTTGTCATTTGCAGATCACCTGCCAGCGCTGGGCCGCGTTGCCGGAGGTAGTGAGAGATCAGTATGCGGGTGCTCGGGAGACTGCCCGGTTCAGGATTTTGCTGGAGGGTCCGGTCTGCCGGGCATGGTATTTTGGAAAGCGCTTCTTGCGGTAGACCCTTGGTTTGCCTGAGCAGATAGTCCCCAGGCCGCCTCCCACCTATACGAGGGCCACCGAGAGGTACACCCTGGAGGAGATGATAGATTACACGATCGGTTGGGACTCTGACTTCTTCAGAGATGAGGGCGACTACACCGAGTTCATCTAGACTTATCTCATGCGGCCTTTGACTGGTGCTCGCCGAGTTGAGAGGGAGAGGCCTTCAGCGCCAGTAGGAGGAGCAGGAGTACCAAGGGCAACTCAGGCCCGTGACAGGAGTGGGTCCCGAAGGGGACGGGGAGTTGAGTGGCCAGAGCTGCCCACCACCATGACATGCCGAGGACAGGGTGGAGAGACTTACTAGATATCCATCGCTCCTCCTCCGACTGATCATGAGCTCGTCGGAGTTCGCAGCTCGACCCCGGTATGTACTATACTTTTCATTCTGTACAGTCATTTCAATTCATTTGATATCCCGCAGAATACTATTGACTTCAACACTTTTGCAGGCTTCCATCTAGTACACCAGTCAATCTCTGGAGCTGACGGCCTCGGTGATGGGGATGCTGCAGAGGAGCATAGACTTACTGACCATTTACGGTATTCCGGTAAATTCCTTCAACCTCAGTCCCAAAACTTCGCACATTCTGATTTATACTGATCTGATACATCACATTATCAATACGGCACCTGATACACTGAACTCACATACCACTCACGACACTGATACACTGTAATCATACACTGCCCATGGCATCCATACACTGTACTCATACATTGCTCACGACATTCATACACTACTCACAGCATTCATACATTGTATTCGGTGTTCATAACTGATGCGTTTACCAACTGTCCTTTTCAGGCCCCATTCTAGATACCGGCCGCAGGGGGTGCTTCAGTAGGACCTTCAACACCTACCAAAGCAGCAGGGGGAGCCAGACGGGGCATGACGATCCACAGCCGAGGCAGGCATAGGCGTACTTGCGCCGATGGTAGTTCACGGGAGCCTTCCCTCGATGATGACGAGTTTGATACAGAGGCAGAGTCGTCTCAGGATGAGGCTGGAGATGAGTCAGACAGCGGAGGTGACGGCGGTGATCCTGGACCTTCGTCTAGGAAGAGGACGAGGAGGGACTCCCGCACTTGAGGCGACTGGCGCCGATCCAGACATTTTACTACTTTTCTTTTTTTTTTTGCTTTACTTTTCTTTTTACTAGTAGTTTTGCACATTGTACTGCCTCAGGCAGGTTTTATTTTCTTCAAAACTATGTACTTTTTGCAGGAGAAAATATGATGAAATGAAACAGCTATTTTTGTTGAAAAAGTGTTGCATTTGTACATTCTAAGCATCACATCACATTACATAACAATGTAAATGAGATTGAACTTTTGTTTTGAAAACTAAACACTCGAATTGCATTAATCAGGTAGTGAACCAACTAACAACAAAACAACTTGATAATCAAAACAAAGAACCTAACAAGCTAACCAAATGTAAATACAACTCGATAAGCAAAACAAAGACTAATGAACACAAAATACAACTCGATAAACCAAAGTACAATAACTCGATACGCAAATTGTAGTAACACAGGAGCGACTTCGCAAAATCATCACTGGAAGGCATTTGAAGTGGAACCAGTTACAAGTCTCAACATCTCCAACACATAGACAGCTCTGAGAACAAAAGGAAGGGCCATCGGCCAAAGTGAGAGGCCATCGGCCACAAGAAATGGCCATCGGTCATCATTACCAGCCGATCAGCCAAAAAAGATGGTCGGTCGGCACTCTTTTTGGCCGATCGGCCAAAAATGGCAAGCACCTCCAGAATGCTAACACCTGTCTTCCACTCAACACCTTATCTTCTACAAAAGCCCTAGCTTCGTAGTTTTCCCATTTCAGCTCAGTTTTTGCACCAAGTGGAAGCATTTCTTGTCCAAAATCTCACAAATTGGATTGCCAACTTGGATGGCTCGGAAAAGCTGAATTTCTGGGGTTTCAGAATTAATGCACTATTCACGTTGAGTCGCACCCCGCTGCGTTTTCTGTTCCTTCATGTTGCGGCAAGGTTTTGGAATCCGGTAACACGTCTTTAGCTTTGGCGGACAAGAGATATGTCCCACTTTTGAGGACTTCCAAGCTTTAATGGAATCCGAGCGCGATGAAGAAATCTTGCCTCAGCTCCGCTTCGGCCACGTCCAAGCCTTAGGACGAATGTGTGGCCTTACTTTGCATGATGCTCGGTCATTGATTCGCGACGGAGAGCTAGACATTCCGAGCTTGATTCGTCGGTTTTCTGATGCCGGTGACCGCGGCGATCATGATTGGCAGGGTTATCGGCGACATGCGCTTTGCTTATGCATGCTGTCTCATTTCTTGCTTGCCCCAGGCCCCGGTGGGTTTAGCACTCGTTTGATTGAGGTCGCCGTGGGCTTAAAAGAGGGTAAGAGCTGCATCGCCATGACACTAGCCGAGACATTGATGGGTTTAGACGCTTTTTATCACCGGGAGACGACTAGATTCGCGGGGAGTCCACTACTACTGCAAGTAATGTTTCCCACCCTATCTCACATATATTTCTCACATCACTCGGCCCTCAGGCTCGATTTTTCTCTGAAAACCATTTTCTCACTTTTTCTCTCAACTTACACCTCCCTATTCTTTAATCTCTCATTTTCCATCCCTCCCTAGATATGATTGATGGACAAGTTGAGAGTGGTGGACTCATGCCTGGCATATTCAACTCACAGCTATTTCTTCCGGCGACGTCTAGTCGATGCCCCAGATGAGAGATGGTGGTGCGAATGGATGCGCAGTTGGTCTGCTCTCGACATTGCTTGGCACTGTCCTTGGCTTAATTTACCGGTGATGAGCTATAGCATGACCCGCCAACCTGGGATTCAGTTGATTGGCCTGATACACTGTGTTCTTTACTTTCCGTTCCGAATCCGGCGCCAATTCGGACATGATCAGACTTGCCCGGAAGAGGGAATAGAATACCCTGCTGTATTTCCGGTCCGAGGCGCACAGCTAGCTCGGTATGCCACAGCATGGAGGACGAGAGAGCTTCTAGCCCCCGCTCCCATTTTCAGTTGTAGCCTCTCTGATGAGTGCATAGCTTGGCTTGATGAGGAGGCGCAGATCGGACCCACTTTGGCATCAGAGGCTTCCACAAGCTCTGGGAGGGGACGCAGGAACACTTGACTATGCCCCGAATTTATTTGCTTTAATCAGTACTTTCAAATTTTCTTTATTAATGTAATAAAAAAGCAACTTCAATTTGTATTCAAGAGTAGGAGAACTCTGTCTTGAAATCAATGTAATTGAAGGTTGTGGGTACTGAAAATTTTCCGTTTGGTCCAAAAATGGTCTAAGTCGTAAAAAGATTAATTTGAGCAAAATCAACTTTTATTAAAACTTTTCAAACTGGACATGCCCGAGATCTATCACTAAGATGTACAACCCCGGATCCTCAGCAACTGGAAAGTTGCCCCTAGTCTGAATAGCACTGCACTGGAGATCACAACCGAGCTTTTGAATGCAGAATGGACAAAGATGACCAAACATGATCACATGGACAAAGTTGATCGGGGAAGTGTTTATGGCTGGACTTCAGAATGAAGTTGCCTATGTATCCCAAATATGGGAATCAAGCCTTACGTAGTTCGGCTCGGGTTCACTCGTGTATTAACACTCTCCTTTTGCGCTCTAACTTTTGCCAAGGCCGCCCTTTCTGTGTTTTCAACCTTGCGAGCTCTGTTTTTATAATTTTAAATTTTCTGTGCTCTAACTTTTGTCTAGGTCGCCCTTTCAGGTTTTCAGCCTAGCGAGCCACTCAGGGAAAGTATTTATTCAACTTGTCCATGTTAATCGGTTAGGAGAACTCTAGGCCATCTAGGTCCATCAGAACGACAGCTCCACCCGACCAGATAGACTTGATGATGTAAGGGCCAGTCTAATTAGGTCTGAACTTGCCCTTAGGGTCATGGATGGAAGCTCGGTTGTCTTTGAGCACCAAATCTCATTCTTTCAAATTCCTGGACTTAACCTTCTTATTGAAAGCCCTGGCGATTCTTCGTTGATAACCCTGAACATGGTATAGTGCTTTCAGCCTTATCTCGTCAAACAGCATGAGTTCTTCGAACCTGCTCTGCTGCCAATCTGCCTCAGCTATCTGACACTCAGCCAGTACTCGCAATGACGGAACCTTAATTTCAATAGGCAGAACAGCCTCCATCCCATAAACCAAGGAATACGGAGTTGCCCCAGTAGAAGTTCGAATTGAAGTCCAGTAGCCCCAAAGAGCAAATGGCAGCTTATCTGGCCAGTCCCGGTAGGTTTCCACCATCTTCTGGAGAATGTGCTTGATGTTCTTGTTGGCAGCCTCAACTACTCTGTTGGTCTGCGGCCGATATGTTGACGACTTATGAAAAGCCATGTTGTACTTGTCCAATAAGTCGATCATTTCTTTCTTGAAGTGGGAACCATTATCTGAAATAATCTCGTTCGGGACCCCGTAGCGATAGATGATGTTGTTCCTGATGAACTTAGCAACATGCGATGTCTTCAACACCGCATAGGATTGGGCCTCAACCCACTTCATAAAATAGTCTATCGCGACCAGAATGAACTCATGCCCATTGGACCCCTTCAGAGTGACAGCCCCAATCACATCAATCCCCTAGATTGAAAACGGCCATAGCGAAGTCATGTTGTACAGCTTTGACGGCGGAATGTTCATGCGGTTTGCATGGATCTGGCATTTGTGGCATCGCCGGACAAAGCCAATACAATCCTTCTCCATGGTGGACCAGTAGTAACCCTGTCTAAGGATTTTCCGGGCTTGCATCACCCCGTTCATGTGCGCTCCGCACTCTCCTCCATGGATGGCCTCCATCAGGCGCTTCGATTCTTCGACATCAACACACAGCTTATGCATCCCGAGATGACCTCTCTTGTACAGTTTACCCCCGCAGACGATGAACTGAGTAGCCATTCTTCGAATTGCCCTCTTATTTTTGGCATTTTCCCCTGGTGGATACGCCTCTTTTTCCAAGAAGTTCCAGACATTGTAATACCAGGGATTCTTATCTTGTACCTCATCTATGGCAGCAATCAGCTCGTAGGCTGGTACAAATTTCTATTCGATGATGATCGGACGCATCCGGACTCCAAAAGGGATGTCTATCATAGAAGATAGAGTTGCTAGTGAATCAGCGAACCTGTTGTTCTTTCTTAACAGATGAGCGAAACTCAGTTTCTCAAACCGAGGAATCAGCACGTCCAAGGTCTGGTGATAGATTCTCATCTTTTCTTCTTTGACTTTCCAATCTCCTTTAGCTTGAGATACAACAAGGTTCGAGTCCCCGATAACATCCAACTGTTTTGCCCCTAGTTCTAGGGTGGCTTCTAAACCAGCAATACATGCCTCGTACTTTACTTCATTGTTCGATACTTTGAACCGGAGTTTGAATGCTAGAGGGATACGAGAATTGTCAGGTGCTATCAGCAACACCCCTATCCCATACCCATATTGGTTTGACGCTCCGTCAAAGTACATCGTCCAAGTTTCTTCTTCGACGTGCAGAATGGCCTCGTCTGGGAATAGGTACTCAACTGCTTCATCCCCTTCCACTGGGTGATCGGCTAGGAACTCCGCTACCGCTCTCCCCTTCACTGACTTGCGCGTCATATACTTCAAATCGAATTCGGAAAGCAGAAGCAACCAACGGGCTAGCCTACCCGTAAGTGCTGGTTTCTCGAAGAGATATTTGATGGGATCTAATCTCGAAACCAGTATTACGAAGTGAGCTAACAGGTAGTGCTGCAGCTTCCTGGTAGCCCCTACCAAGGCCAAACAAGCCTTCTCCAGCGAAGTGTAGCGGGTCTCGTAATCCAACATTTTCTTGCTCAGGTAGTAGATAGCTCTCTCTACCTTGTCCTCAGACTCTGTGCAAGCATGCAGCCTATTGTAGTTTCAGTCACTGAAAGATATAGAATCAACGGTTTCCCCGGCCCAGACGGTGACAACACAGGTGGGTTCTATAAATATTGCTTGATTTGTTCAAAAGTAGCTTAGCATTGGCCGTCCCATTGGAATTTTTTTCCTTTCTTCAGGAGACCAAAGAGTGGTTCACAAGTCAAGGTTAATTTCGCAATAAATCGTCTTATGAATTGCACTTTACCTAGAAAGCCTCGCATCTCCTTTTCAGTCCTTGGTGGTGGCATTTCTAAGATGGCCTTCATTTTGGAAGGATCGACCTCAATACCTCTCTGTGTGATCAAGAACCCCAGCATTTTCCCTGCTGTAACACCAAGCGTACACTTCTGAGGATTCAGCCGCAACCGATATTCCCTGATCCGTTGAAAGAATTTCTACAAGGCGGTGTAGTGGCCCTCTCTTTCCTTGGACTTGACAATCATGTCGTCCACGTACACCTCAACCTCCTTATGGATCATATCATGTAAAATCGTGGTTGCAGCCCGTTGATATGTAGCCCCAGCATTCTTCAACCCAAACGGCATCACCCTATAACAATAGGCCCCCCACCGGGTGGTGAAAGCAGTCTTCTCCCGATCTTCGGGTGCCATCAATATCTGCTTGTAGCTAGAAAATCCATCCATGAATGAGAGCAACGCATGCCCCGCAGTGAAGTCCACTAATTCGTCGATACGCGGCAGAGGAAAGTCGTCCTTCGGACTCTCTTTATTTAAATCCCTGAAGTCCACACATACCCGAATTCTGCCGTACTTCTTTGGCACCGGAACTATATTGGCCAACCAAGTTGGGTATTCAGATACCAGCAAGAACCTTGCGTCAATTTGCTTGGTGACCTCTTCCTTGATCTTGAGAACCCAGTCCGGGTGAATCCTTCTGAGCTTCTGCTTAACAGGTCGGGCCTCTGGGTCAAGAGGGATCCGGTGCTGTACAATCTTAAGATCGATTCCAGGCATGTCTTCGTAGGACCACGCGAAAACATTTTTGAAATCTTTTAATAGAGCGACTAAGCGCTCGCGCTCGTCCGAAGACAACGTGGACCCGATCTGGACCAGCCGCGGGTCATTCTCGGTACCAACATTAATTTGGGTGATTTCATCAACCAGCGGTTTTACAAACCTCTCCTGCTCCTGATCTAGCAAATATTTCAAAACCGGAGGAATTTATTCCTCATCGTTTTCATCAAAATTTTGAAAGTCTGAATTAATGCAATAAATCAAGGGCACAGAAAAATACTCGAAGGCCATAGCCATTCCATTCTCATTAATCACTTCTAAGTCGCCTGATTCCTCTGTTACAACAAACTTAAAGGAAAAAGAAAAAGACGACCTAGACAGGACTGTGGCATCCGGGTTGTCACCCCCAGGAATACCGGACTCAGACTCAGACGAGCTGGAACCTGATTCCGACTACACAGACTCGGTGGAATTAGATTCCAGCTCATTACCTAACCTGGTGCTGCTCGATAAGAATCCCTCCTCGTACTGCCAGACGAGGAAGGGTACGATGGACGCATCCAGAATGTTCGAAGATGAGCTCGCAGCGGCTTCATTCCCAATCATGGACACCGATAAGTTATCCCCCAAGCACTCATGTACGATCGGAGGATCTGAAAGTAGACAAGCCAGTGCTACCCGCATTTCAATCTCAGTGCTCTCGAAATCCTCTTCTTTGATCTGCTCAGCCTTAGCTGGTGGGTCTGTCTGCTCTTCGGCAACATCATCCCCGGACAACTGCAAGTCGAAGAAGATCTCAAATCTCGGCAACCGCAACCTCTCTGCATTTAACCATGGCTCTGGGAAGCCGTAGAACGGGAAGTCCTCCCCCTCCCGAACAAAGCGTCCGTTCAGGGTGCCCTGGGTAGGCCGGTGTACCAACTCGTAAGGCTTCCCGGTTTGCTTAGCTCTGGCCCTTCCGGCCATCTCTGTGCCTTTCCTCACCCAGTCCTCTTTGGTCAACAGATAACCTAAACCAAAGGTATGCAGGTCGTGCAGCACTTCGGCTAATGCTGTAATGCCCTTCCGACCACTTTTTCCTAGTCCCATCCCAGGGATGTGCTGAAGCTTGTTCATGAGGTACACAGACTGTGCGCTGACATATAACCCCCATCAACAGCCAAAATGTTCTGTACGACCCGGGCCTTGGCTAGGGTAAATCCCGACAGGAACACATCTTCCGTGCCATGCTCAATTTCCAAAACCGGTGTAGACACCTCTGGCGGCGGATGGATTGACGAATTCCCAAAAACTATAGCCACCCCCTTCACGTGGAGGTATTTCAACATTTGATGTAGGGTGGAAGAGACCGCCTTCACCTGGTGCAGCCACGGCCGCCCTAGGAGTAGATTAAAGGTTGCAGGAACATCCAAGACATGAAAGTCAATATCTTGTTGTCCTAGACCAACCTGAGTCCGAATCTGTACGGTCCTCATCACCTCTCTATTGGTATTGTCGTAGGCCCTTGTCACCTGGGCAGTTGGCACAAAATCTGCGGGCTTCAACCCGATTGCATATGTCGTCCTTGACGGGCACACATTGATAGCAGATCCTGTGTCAACAAGAACCACCGGTATCCATATGTCTCTACACTCCACAGAGATGTAGAGTGGTTTATTATGGTTTGCGCCCTCAGGCAGCAGCTCCTTGTCGGTGAAGGTCAACGTCGGGAAAGCTCCTCCCGGAAAGACCAGTCCTACCAGCTGCTCAGGCGTGGTATCTATTGAAAGTTTAGCCTTGTCCATTGCAGAAAGTACAGCTTGTCTATGAACTCTTGAGGCCATAAGCAGTCCCCAGATGGAGATGTCTGCTTGTATCTTCTTCAGCTGTTTCAGTATAGCCTCCTCCTCGAGTAGCTTTTCTTTCTGCTTGTCTACCTCTTTGTCCTTTCCGGACGCCTCTGGTTGATCTAAGTGCGGGGGCTTGAAATACCGCCCGCTCCTAGTCATGTGGTCTACTTCGCCAACATACCAGGTATCATCCGGCTAGTTTTGTCCCCAATCTTCATCGGTGTGGGCAAGACATAGGTCATCGTCTTCCCACCACATGCCATCGGCAGCCGACAGACACCTGTCCGGCTCCGTTACAACTATTCCTGTGCCCACAGCACCTTCCGTTCCTGTGCTCGCAGCACGTTCTGTTCTTGTGCACACAGCACGTTCTGTCCCCGTAGGGGCTTTGGCCTTTCTGACCCTCTCAGAATCTTCGATCCTTTCCCGCTCAAACTGCTTTAGTGCAGCCTGCTGTTCAGCATCTTCCGTACCCAAACTGCCCATATTCTGAGCAAAATTCTTAACACCGGTGCTCTCCGGCGGTGCACTCTGTTCTTCGGCCCTTCCAGCCACAGTTGATGTCCTCGTCCCTGACGGACCCTATTCTGACTGAAGTGCCTCAACAATATCCGGCTCATCATTGAGCCATCCAATAGCTTCCGCTGACCTTTCCAGATTAAACCAGTTGACAGTCACGTCTCCTGAGTCTTGTTCGTTGAAAAACAGAAGGTTTGTAATGTCTTCTCCCAGATCCGCTAGGTCATCTACCCCCTGATTAGGTCCATCCTCCTGTACTACGCAAATCTCTACCCCCACTGGCAATTCCACATTTGGCCTAGCCTGGCCTGCTGATGCAATGTAACCGCTCGGGTTGTACATGAAGCTCATAGACCCCTCTGGCTCTGACTGATCATTCCCATCTACCCCCACAGTCGTCCCAATTCTATCTTCGATAGCCACCACCACCGTTTCAGGTTAGGTTTGGGAGATGTCCAACATGCACAAGTCAGTGCTGTCAGGAATGAACACCTCCGCTTGGATAGGTGAGAAGGGGTGATATATATGCTAGGGTCGTATGACACAACCCCAGTTTGGATCAAGTTGATGCGTTTGGGAGGTGAAGCTTGGTTATGTGGTGGGAGAGGGTTGGTTGTGACATTCGGTTTCTCCGGAGGCACAATCACCCTGTTGTCGATGAGATCCTGAATCTCGTGACGCAATCTGAAGCACTGGTCAGTGTCGTGACCATGCTATTGGTGAAACGCGCAGTACTTAGCTGGGTTGTGGGAGGGAGGAAGTTTTTTTGGCAATGGCCGCGGCTCTAGGGGCTTCAAGTGCCCTTTCCTGATCAAAACCCCCAAAGCCTTGGACAAAGACATGTATAGTGGGGTGAAGGTTCTTTGGCCTCGGGGTGGGAATTTGGTTGTTTGTGAGCTATTTCCGGACGCACCGGTGAATGGTGTGGCTCTAAGGGTTCTTGGGGTGGTGGTGGTGACCATGCCCACGTCTGAAGATCTGGCAGCTGCAGCACTGCTTGTGCCTGCATTTGTACTACGGTTGAATGCCCTCTTGGGCTGCTCTCTCTCATGATCAATGAGGCCCTGTTTCATGGCGTCCTCGATCTGCACCCCAATCTCATGTAGATCTGCAAAGGTGGGGAGGGGGAGAACGATCATCTTCTGCATGAGCTTGGGCTGGAGGTTGCACACAACCATCCAAATTTGGTCCTTATCAACAGGCCTGATGGTCATCATTGAGGCTTTAGCCCTCTAGCGGGTCACAAAATCGGAGAAAGGCCTCAGCCATCTCCTCCCAGTTCCTCTAAACAGAGTCCTCCAGTTTTGCATACCAAATAGCCGCTACACCCGACAGGGTCCGGCCAAACAGAGAAAGCTTCTGCAATCTGGAGAGACCCATCGGCCTTAGTATGTCTGAAAACAGCCGCAAATGCACTATAGGATCTCCAGACCCGTCGAAACGGTCTATGTGCGGCATTTTAAACCGGTCTGGCAGAGTCACGGCCGAGTCGATGTACCCATCCTCAATATCCGGAATGGACTTCACGCCTTGAGACTTCTTGAATAGCTTTTCAAGCTTGCTCACTTTTAGTGCTGTCGGATCCACCTCGAACTCAAATGGTGTATCCCTCAGGTTGGTTTGTGCTTTGGATAGCTGGGGTAGGATTGGCAGGGAAACCGGCCCTGTTGGAACGTCCGTATTATCCTGGACGTGTGCTGTCTCCCCAAGTATTGGAATTCTTGGTGGGGGAGGAGATTGGTGCGAAGCAGATGCTCCGGCTTGCTGTGGTGGTTGTTGTTGCTGAAGTCTAGCAATCAACTCCGCTTGTTGGGCCATAACCTCGGCCTGGCGTGCAGCAAATTCTGCTTGACGGGCAGCATCCTGCTGTATGGCTTTCATACTCTCTTGGAGCTGACGCATCATCTCCTCTATTCTTGCCATATTATGCTGATTTATCTGAACAACCGGTATATCTATCCCTGTAGTAGAAACTGACACCTCGGCCTGACTGTTCACTGGTGGGGTTGACCATTGATTTGGCGACCGCTGTACCAATACACTGCGCCTTTTTGACCTCCATCTGGTAAACCGGGGGTAAAGAAAGGAACACTGCTTGTCCGTCTATCAGATCCCTGGATCGATTAAGTCTACAACCTCTAACCCAGAGTGCTCGGGGAATATCTGCCTGGTCGGATGCAATGGTGCTAAACTACCTTGCAAAAAGATAAATAAAGCATAATAAGGAAACAAATAACCAGAAAAACGGACAACATAACAGCTTAAATAAAGACAACACACAGTTGGCAAACACAAGCTGAAAGAACTGTTCTCAACCACTGATCACTGTTCCCAAATCACTGCCCCAAATCTGAATCTGATACCCACAGATAAAACCAATTCCCCAAATACTGATACTGATGTCCACAGGCCTGATACCCAGACTTGCAAACTGATACATGCATTCCTATATAGGCCAACTCTAAAAGCACAAAACAAGCAAGTGAGAGCCAGAAACACCCCTATGGAGGGGTAGGATTTCCCTGCCCTAGTTTGTCAGGAGTTAAGGTTTCACTACGCACGCAGCGGTTTCAAACAACCTATAACCGAGTAAACAACCTGTCCTAGCTTGGAATGGTCACTACAATTTCCGATATGCACTAGGTCGAATGGTCAAAAAGGGTGCCCCGGTAAAAACTGAGGTTTGTGTTCCCGTCGTGGCAGAGCCCGCAATCGGTCAGCCTTATGGCACGCTTCTCAAAGTGAGCCTCCGGCAAACAGTTCAGGAATAGCATACGGCAAATGCGGTGTCCTAGGCACACCAATGCAAATGCAATGTAAAGAGACACATAAGTGTAATCAAAACAAAATATCATGAGTTCGAGTCAAGTTCTCTAAATCCCCAGCAGAGTCGCCAGAAACTGTAGACGCGCCCGAACGTCCTGGCTCCGCGCGTGAAATGGCGCGAAATCCGTTTTGTTCATTAGCTACTACAGTTTAGACTCAATGTCACGGTTCTAAATCTAATCTCGCAAACTGCAATGCAAGACCGATAAATCACCAAATAGTCTAAATCCGGCAAATCGTTTTGGAAAATTGATTTTATAAAGAAGTGCCAAACATGGACTACTTTGCCAGATACAGAGTCGCCACCTAAATATTTTATTTTGGGAGAAATTTAGGAAACCCTGACTCGTGCCTAAGGCCTCGTGTCCGTCATCACCAAAGTTGCCTCGGCTCAGGAACTTGGGTACGAGAGGGGAAGGTCATGCAATGAGCACCCCCGCTCGACCGATAAAAAGATCGGCCTTTACTAAGCATGATATTTTGTTTTTGAAAACACATGTGCTCTTATTCCGGTTTATTAGTTAATCTTACTACGTGATGCGCACAGCATACAAGTATAGACTAGATCGCCTAAGTTGGAACAAAACATCTCATGTTTGTTTGTTTGAAAATGGTTTGAAGATGCTACTCGCAAGTAGGCTAAGACGTGGATTTTGCCACCCTCAAGTGGGCTTAAAATACGCATTTCGATGAATTGTTCCAATTCAAGTAATCCAACCTTCACCCACAGGCATTCAAGCAGTTATATCATCTAAGCAAATAGCCTCATGGCAATCATGCTATCATGTTAACACTCATACGCATGCAAGATGCTAAAGCATAAACACTTACCTAGTACTCCAAGCCAAAACAAAAGTTATGTTAGAAATCAATGCATGATTCTAGCTATGTTAAGATGCCTAATGCAACACATTCAAAAATGCAATTAAAATAGGCTCGGCTATTCTAAGATGTCATGTGAATGCAGTACTTGATAACATGTATTCAAGTAAATTTATTGAAATACAATGCAGTTTGTATAATCCGCCGAGCCCGGTGCATACAAGACAAATGAATGAATACAAACATGCAAGCATAAGGATGCTAATCAAAACATGACCTAAAACTAACCATCGTAAGCGGATAAGTAAAAGGGAGAAAGACGTGGGATTGGAAGACATTCACACACTCACGCACACTTATTATAAAAGTTTGCCCTCTCGACGAAGGGTCCGAATGAATAATACAAACCAACTAATTAACTAACTATCCGAGCTAATTAATTATTACAAAACCCTTAACTAATTAAACAAATTAATTAATTTACAAAACTAGCTAAGTAAGAAACTGAAGTAGGCTGCCACAGCCCTGCCTCGGAACGATGAATGATGCATGCTCGATCGCCTCGCTCGGAAATCCGTTGCCATGCCTCATGTTGCCTCTATTTGCACTGTTTTAGACTTCTGAAAACTGTGCCAACTTCTAAAACACTTCTGATCCACCTCATAGATATGCTGAGAGGCCATCAGCCAAATGGTAAGGCCATCGGCCAAGATATGAGGGTCATCGACCACTTTTGAGTCCATCGGCCAAATATTGATAGCCGATCGGCACACTAGATAGCGGATCGGCCATCTCTTCCTGCAAACTGCTCCTTTTGCTGCAGCAGAGTACAAACAAAGGCATGGCAATACATTTGCAAGAAAATGTTATGCAACCACACCCCTTATCATGTTTGAAACTCAAAGGAGTGCAGTGCTCCTCTCTTGAGCCATCAATCACGCATTTCGATGCATGATGGCCAAACAGGCCGAGTCACACAATTCAATGTGAATGAAATGCACAAAAACACATAAGGGACCTTAACCTCTATCATGTTTGATCAAGAGGCAAAGCATGCACACACAATGCAATGCAACAAGCATGCATGTAAAATCATGCAATGCAGCAAGCATGTAACAACATGCAATGCACCAAACGTGTATCAACAATGCAAGCAACAAGCATGCAAAACACAATGCAACCCAAACATGCAAGCATGATGCAATGTAACAACATGGAACAATATGCAATGGAACTAGCATGCAACAACATGCAAGACAAGCATGCAACAATATGTAAAGGCAAGCATGCAACAACATGCAAAGGTGGACTTAAACCAAAATGGACAGACCTCAATCATGCCCAAATCAGTGGCCAAAATGCCAAAACCAAGGCACCAAAAGGCAAGACATGCATGCACACATATTAGTCCATAAGCTAGGCATAAGAAGCACAACTCTCAAACATGAGCAAGAAGTGACAAACATGAGAGTATGGCTATAAAGTGTGCTCTAAAATCATGTGAGGAATGATGTCAAACTACCCAAACAAGACAAACATAGCATGCAAAAAAGCTTAAAGCTTGAAACTAGCAAAGGGACTTACACCATGGCCATGCAAAGCAAGCCCCAAAGGGCCGAGGGCAACCAAAACAGTCCCAAAGCAGGTCAATACAAGACCAAAAGCATGCTTGAACCTAGCCAACACATGCTAGAACAAAATACCAAAAGCACGAAGCATGCAAGACCACAAAGGGATATTACACTACACCTATTACAACCAAACATGGCATCACTTAACCAATAAAAAAAATAGAGTTATGGCATGTCAAAATAAGCCCAAAACCCACTGAGATGACATCCCAAAAGCCTAAGTATGATGGCAAGCACAATGGCCCACTCTTAAGGCTTAAAACACAAACCTCCCAATGCATGGAAAAGGTGACAAATGTGAGTGCAAGACCACACTATATGGACTGAAATCACATATGAAATGATGCCAAATCATGAGAATAGTCTAAGCAATGTATGTTACTGACTTGGACACCCAAAGCTAACAAGCTAGATTGAACCATGGCTATACAAAGCAACGCATGCTTGACCAAGACAATACAAATCAGAGCTAGAACATGGTAAAACAAGGCTAAAAACTTCTTTGAGTGGAGCCAAAACATGCAAGAATGATGGTCCAAACACAAGATGCATGTTATGCTAGCATGCAAAATTGCTCTACAAGTGTATGGCACATGCAAGAGGTCATCAAACCAACTTTGGACAAAGGTATAACATGGCAAAATAACACCAAATACTTGCTGAAATGGAACCAAAACAAGCTAAGCAATCATGCTACTATTATGAGCCATTTATACTAGCATACAAAACACAAGGAGAGGGGATGACCCTCTTCTATTTGGGACCTCAAAACCACCTTTCCACCACTGAAAATCCTCTGGATTTCAGTGGTGAGAAGGCCCAAACAAGGTGGTCCCAAAAGCTTAAAAAGGAAGGCACAAAACAAGGCCAAACAAGGCATAAGAGGGGGTAGACTACCCCAAACACAAAAGTGACCTTAAACAATCATCATAAGCATGAAAAATCAGAACTTTTTATAGTAGAGAGTTAAGCTTAAATCAGCATGCAAATAGGTCTAAAAGCTTAAGCCAAAACAAGGGATTAAAAGGTAGTTGACTCACCCTTGAAGAACACCTTCAAGAACACAACTCCAGCACCTTTTCTGAGCTTAAACCACTCCAAAAACTCTAAAACCAACTCCTAAGGACCTCAGCAACCAAAGGATGGTGTTCTAGTAGGTGTTTGTGTGCAATAGTGTGAAGATTTTACACTTTTGAGCACAAACAAGAGCAAATGGAGAGAGAGAGAGGTAAAATATAGAGAGAGGGAGATATATAACTTGTATATCAATTTTTCAGAACCTCTGGAAAGGGAGAGGGGCCTCCCTTCTTATAGAATTTCAATTCTCAAGCTTGTTAAACAAGCTTGAGTCTTGATGCAATCCCTCCATACACGTGTATAGAGAATGAGAATTGTGCTCACCAACTGTCACAGCTGGCACAAAAATATCTGCAAAAGCAGGTGGAAAGGTCTCGGCCAGGAAATATGGCCGATCGACCAAAAAGAGTGCCGATCGGCCAACACTTATGGCCGATGGCAAGAAAACAAGGCCGATGGCACAAAGCCTTAGCCGATGGGTTGTAGGGATGGCCAACAAGCCACCCTCTTCCCTCAGAAGCAAAAACACTAGTCCTTGGTCCACAACCAAGCACAAAACAGACAAGTTGAGAAATCCTAAGGCAAGGCGCGCAGCCGAGACCTTCGGGAACTTAAAACGAACACGAGCATGGATGATCATTGAATATTCAAACGATGACGTCCAAGTCTTGAGGACGGTCAAAAATGGGGTGTCTGCAGGCCGTCAGGCTCGATTTTTCTCTCAAAACCCTTTTCTCACTTTTCTCTCCACGTACACCTCTCTATTCTTTAATCTCTCATTTTTCATCCCTCCCCAGATATGGTTGATGGTTAAATTAAAGGTTATGGACTCATGCCCAGCATATTCAGCTCGCGGCTATTTCTTCCAGCGATGTCTAGTCGATGCCCCTGATGAGGGATGGTGGTGTGAATGGATGTGCAGCCTGTCCGCTGTCAACATTGCTTGGCGCTGCCCCTGGCTTAATCTAACGGCGATAAGTTATAGCATGTCTCGCCAACCTGGCATTTAGTTGATCGGCCTGACACACTGTGTCTTTTACTTCCCATTTCGATTTCGGCGCCAATTTGGACATGATCAGATTTGTCCGAAAGATGGGATAGAGTACCCTACTGCATTTCCAGTCCGAGGCGCACAGCTAGCTTGGTATGCCACAGTATGGAGAACGAGAGAGATTCTGGCCCCCGCTCCCACTTTCAGTTGCATCCTCTCTAATGAGTGCCTAGCTTGCCTTGATGAAGAGGTGCAGGTTAGGACTACTTTGGCATCAGAGGCTTCCACAAGCTCTGGGAGGGGGCGCAGGAACACCTGACTTAACTATGCCCCGAATTTATTGATTTATCAGTACTTTCAAGTTTTCTTTATGAATGTAATAAAAAGCAACTTCGGTTTGTATTCAAGAGTAGGAAAACTCTGTACTGAAATCAATGTAATTGAAAGTTGTAGGTACTGAAAATTTTCCATTTGGTCCAAAAAAAGGTCTAAGTTGTAAAAAGATTAATTTGAGCAAAATCAATTTTTATTAAAACTTTTCAAAACCATTTTCGATATGGATCAAAACTGGACACACCCGAGATCTATCGCTAAGATGTACAACCCCAAATCCCAGCAACTGGAAAGTTGCCCCTAGTCAGAATAGCACTGCACTGGAGATCACAACCGAGCTCTTGAATGCAGAACAGACAAAGATGACCAACATGATCACATGGACAAAGTCGATTTGGAAGTGTTTATGGCTAGACTTCATAATGAAGTTACCTACGTATCCCGAAAATGGGAATCAAGCCTTACGTAGTTCGGCTCAAGTTCACTCGTGTATTAACACTCTCCTTTTGCACTCTAACTTTTGCCAAGGCCGCCCTTTCCGGGTTTTCAACCTTGCGAGCTCAGTTTTTATTATTTCAAATTTTTCATGCTCTAACTTTTGCCTAAGTCGCCCCTTCGGGTTTTTGGCCTAGCGAGCCACTCAGGGATAGTATTTCTTCAACTTGTCCATGTTGATCGGCTGGGAGAACTCTAGGCCATCTAGGTCCATTAGATTGACAGCTCCACCCGACCAGATAGACTTGATGATGTAAGGGCCAGTCCAATTAGGTCTGAACTTGCCCCTAGGGTCGTGGATGGGAGCTCGGTTGTCTTTGAGCACAAGATCCCCCTCTTTCAAATTCTTGGACTTAACCTTCTTGTTGAAAGCCCTGGCAATTCTTCGTTGATAACCCTGGACGTGATACAGTGCTTTCAGCCTTCTTTCATCAAAGAGTATGAGTTCTTCGAATCTGCTTTGCTGCCAATCTGCCTCAGCTATCTGACACTCAGCCAATACCCGTAATGATGGAACCTCAACTTCGATAGGCAGAACAGCCTCCATCACATAAACCAAGGAATACGGGATTGCCCCAGTAGAAGTTCGAATTGAAGTCCGGTAGCCCCAAAGAGCAAATGGCAGCTTATCTGGCCAATCCCTGTAGGTTTCCACCATCTTCTGCAGAATGTGCTTGATGTTCTTGTTGGCGGCCTCAACTACTCCGTTGGTTTGCGGCCGATATGTGGATGACTTATGAAAACCCACGTTGTACTTCTCCAACAAATCAATCACCTCCTTCTTGAAGTGGGAACCATTATCCGAAATAATCTCATTCAGGACCCCGTAACGACAGATTATGTTGTTTCTGATGAACTTAGCGACATGCGACGCCTTCAACACCGCGTAAGATTATGCCTCAACCCACTTCGTGAAGTAGTCTATCGCTACCAGAATGTACTCATGCCCGTTGGACCCCTTCAGAGTGACAGCCCCAATTACATCAATCCCCCAGACTGAAAACGACCATGGCGAAGTCATGTAGTACAGCTTCGACGGCGAAATGTTCATGCGGTTTGCATGGATCTGACATTTGTGGCATCGTCGAACAAAGCTAATACAATCCTTCTCCATGGTTGACCAGTAATAAGCCTGTCTAAGGATCTTCCGAGCTAGCATCACCCCCATTCATGTGTGCTCCGCACTCTCCTCCATGGATGGCCTCCATCAGGCGCTTGGATTCTTCAGCATCAACACACAGTTTATGCATCCTGAGATGAGCCCTCTTGTACAGTTTACCCCCGCAGACGATGAACTGAGCAGCCATTCTTCGAATTGCCCTCTTATCTTTGGCATTTGCCCCTGGTGGATACGTCTCTTTTTCCAAAAAGTTCCAGGCATCGTAATACCAGGGATTCTTATCTTGTACCTCATCTATGGCAGCAATCAGCTCGTAGGCCAGCACGAATTTATGTTCAATGATGATCGGACATCCGGACTCCGAAAGAAATGTCTATCATAGAAGATAGAGTTGCTAAGGAATTAGCGAACTTGTTGTTCTCTCTTAACAGATGGGCGAAATTCAGTTTCTCAAACAGAGGAATCAGAACGTCCAAGGTCTGGTGATAGATTCTCATCTTTTCTTCTTTAACTTTCCAATCTCCTTTAGCTTGAGATACAACAAGGTTCGAGTCCCCGATGACATCCAACCGTTTTGCCCCTAGTTCCAAGGCGGCTTCTAGTCCAGAAATACATGCCTCATACTCTGCCTCATTGTTCGACATTTTGAACCGAAGTTTGAATGCTAGAGGTATGCGGGAATTGTCGGGTGCTATCAGCAACACCCCTATCCCATATCCGTATTGGTTTGACGCTCCGTCAAAGTACATCGTCCAAATCTCTTCTTCGACATGCAAAATGGCCTCGTCTGGGAACAGATACTCAACTGCTTCATCCCCGTCAACTGGGTGATCAGCTAGGAACTCCGCTACCGCTCTCCCTTTCACTGACTTGCGTGTCATGTACTTCAGATCGAATTCGGAAAGCAGAAGCAACCAACGGGCTAGCCTACTCGTAAGTGCCGGTTTCTCGAAGAGATATTTAATGGGATCTAATCTCGAAACCAGTATTACGGAGTTAGCTAACAAGTAGTGCCTCAGCTTTCTGGTAGCCCATACCAGGGCCAGAAAAGCCTTCTCGAGCGGAGTATAGCGGGTCTCGTAGTCCAGCATTTTCTTGCTCAGGTAGTAGATAGCCTTCTCCACTTTGTCTTTAGACTCCTATGCAAGCATGCAGCCCATTGTAGTTTTAGTCACTAAAAGATACAGAATCAACGGTTTCCCCGGCTCAGGCAGTGACAACACAGGTGGGTTCTGTAAATATTGCTTGATCTGCTCGAAAGCAACTTGGCATCGGTCATCCCATTGAAACTTCTTTCCTTTCTTCAGGAGACCAAAGAGTGGTTCACAAGTCAAGGTTAATTTCGCGATAAACCGTCCTATGAATTGCACTTTACCCAGAAAGCCTCGCACCTCATTTTCAGTCCTTGGTGGTGGCATTTCTAAGATGGCCTTAATTTTGGAAGGGTCGACTTCGATACCTCCCTGTGTGATCAAAAACCCCAGCATTTTCCCTGCTGTAACACCAAATGTACATTTCTCAGGATTCAGTCGCAACCGATACTCTCTGATCCTTTGGAAGAAATTTTGCAAGGCAGTGTAGTGGCCCTCTCTTTCCTTGGACTTGACAATCATGTCGTCCACATACACCTCAACCTCTTTATGGATCATGTCATGCAAAATTGTGGTCGCAGCCCGTTGATACGTAGCCCCAGCGTTCTTCAGCCCAAACAGCATTACCCTATAACAATGGGTTCCCCACGAGGTGGTGAAAGCAGTCTTCTCCCTATCTTCGAGTGCTATCAAAATCTGATTGTAGCCTGACAACCCATCCATGAACGAGAGCAGCGCATGCCCAGCAGTGAAGTCCATTAATTCGTCGATATGCAGCAGAGGAAAGTCGTCCTTCGGACTGGCTTTGTTCAAATCCCTGAAGTCCACACATACCTGAATTCTGTCGTCCTTCTTTGGCACTGGAACTATATTGGCCAACCAAGTTGGGTATTCAGATACCAGAAGGAACCCTGCGTCAATTTTCTTGGTGACCTCTTCTTTGATCTTTAGAGCCCAGTCCAGGCGGATCCTTCGGAGCTTCTGCTTAACAGGTCAGGCCTCTGGGTCAAGAGGGATCCGGTGCTGTACAATCTCAGGATCGATTCCAGGAATGTCTTCGTAGGACCACGCGAAAACATCTTTGAAATCTTTTAATAAAGCGACTAAGCGCTCGCGCTCCTCCGAAGATAACGTGGACCCGATCTGGACCAGCCGCGGGTCCATCTCACTACCAACATTAATTGTGGTGATTTCATCAACCAAGGGTTTAACAAACCTCTCCTGCTCTTGATCAAGCAAATATTGCAAAATCGGAGGAATTTCTCCCTCGTCATTTTCATCAAAATTCTGAAAATCCTAATTAATGCAATAAATTAAAGGCACATAAAAGTACTCGGAAGCCACAGCCGTACCATTCTCATTAATAACATCTAGTCCGCCTGATTCCTCTGTTACAACAGACTCAAAAAAAAAAGAAAAAGACAACCTGGACAAGACAGTGGCATCCGGGTTATCACCCCCAAGAATACCAGACTCGGACTCAGACTCAGATGAGCTGGAACCTGATTCCGACTCCACAGACTTAGTGGAATCAGATTCCGGCTCACTACCTGACCCGGTGTTGCTCGATAAAAAGCCCTCCTTGTATTGCCAGACGAGGGAGGGTGCGATGGATGCATCCAGAATGTTTGAAGATGGGCTCACAGCCGCTTCATTCCTGATCATGGAGACTGAGAAGTTATCCCCCAAACACTCTTGTACGATCTGAGGATTGAGAGTAGACAAGCCAGTGCTACCCCTATTTCCATCTCTATGCTCTCGGAATCCTCCTCCTTGCACTGCTCAGCCTCAGCTGGTGGGTCTGTCTGCTCTTCGGCAACGTCATCCCCGGACAATTGCAAGTCAAAGAAAATCTCAAATCCCGGCAAGCGCCGCTTCTCTGCATTTAGCCATGGCTCTGGGAAGCCACAGAATGGGAAGTCTTCTCCTCCCGGACAAAGCGTCCGTTTAGGGTACCCTGGATAGGTCGGTGCATCAACTCATAATGCTTGCCGGCCTGCTTGGCTCTGGCTCTTCCGACCAACTCTTTTCCTTTCCTAGCACAATCCTCTTTGCTAGGCAGATAACCTAAGCCAAAGGTATGTGGATTATGCGGCACTTCGGCCGATGTTGCAACGCCTTTCCAGCCACTTCGCCCTAATCCATCCCGAGGATGTGCTGGAGCTTGTTCATAAGGTAGATAGACTGTGCGCTGACATATAGCCCCTCATCAACAGCTAGTATGTTCTGTACAACCCGAGCCTCAGCTAGGGTAAATCCTGACAAAAACACATCCTCCGTGCCATGCTCAATCTCTAGAACTGATGTAGAAACCTCTGGCGGCGGATGGATCGAAGAATTCCCAAAAACGATCGCCACCCCCTTCCCGTAGGGGTACTTCAGCATTTGGTGCAGGGTGGAAGAGACCGCCTTCACCTGGTGCAGCCACGGCCGCCCAGGAGTAGATTGAAGGTTGCGGGAACATCCAAGACATGAAAATCTATATCCTGTTGTCCTGGACCAACCTGAGTCCGAATCTGTACAGTCCCCATCACCTCTCTGCTAGTGTTATTGTAGGCCCGTATCACCTAGGTAGTAGGTACAAAATCTGCGGGCTTCAACCCGATAGCATATGCCGTCCTTGACGGAAACATGTTGATAGCAAATCCTATGTCAACAAGGACTACCGGTATCCATTTTTCTCTACACTCCACAGAGATGTAAAGTGGTTTGTTATGATTTGAGCCCTCAGGCGGTAGTTCCTTGTCAGTGAAGGTCAACGTCGGGGAAGCTCCTCCCGAAAAAACCAGCCCTACCAGCTGTTCGGGCGTAGTGTCAATTGAAAGTTTCGCCTTGTCCATTGCAGAGAGGACAGCTTGCCTGTGAACTCTTGAGGCTATAAGCAATCCCCAGATGGAGATGTCTACTTGGATTTTCTTAAGCTGTTTCAGTACAGCCTCCTCCTCGAGCAGTTTTTTCTTCTGTCTCCCCGCTTCTTTGTCCTTTCCAGACGCCTCTAGTTGATCTAAGTGTGGGGGCTTGAACTACCGCCCACTCCTCGTCATATGATCTACCTCTTCAACATACCAGGTATCATCCAGTTGATTATGCCTCCAATCCTCATCAGTGTGGGCAAGACGTAAGTCGTCGTCTTCCCACCACATCCCGTCGGCCATCGACAGGCAGCTATCCGCTTCCGTTACAACTGTTTCTGTGCACATAGCATGTTCCATCCCCGTAGGGGCTTTGACCTTTCTAGCCCTCTCCAGATCTTCAATCTTTTCCTGCTCAAGCCGCTTTAGTGCAGCCTGCTGTTCAGTACCTTCTGTATTCAAACTGCCCGGATCCCGAGCAAAATTCTTAACACCGATGCTTTCCGGCGATTTTTCCTGATTCCTGACCATTCCTGCCACTGCTGATGTTCTGACTTCTAATTGCCCCTATTCTGGCTGAAGTTCTTCAACAACATCTGGTTGGTCGTCAAGCCACCCAGTATTCTCTGCTGACTCATCCAAGTCGAACCAGTTGACAGTCACGTCCCCTAAGTCCTGCTCTTCAAAGAACTGCAGATTTGCGATGTCTTCTTCCAGCTCTGCCAGGTCATCTAACCCTTGACTTGGTCCATCCTCCCAAACTACACTGATTTCTGCCCCAACCGGCAACTCCACCCTTGGCTTAACCTGGCCTGTTGATGTGATATAACCAATCGGGTTGTATGCAAAGCTCGCAACCTCTCAGGCTCTGAATCATCATTCCCATCTGCCCCCAAAGTCATCCCGGTTCTATCTTCGATAGTCACCACCACCGGTTCAGGTTGGGTTTAGGAAGTGCTCAACATGCACAAATCCATGCTGTCTGGGATGAACACCTCCGGCTTGGGTAGGTGGGAAGGTGTGATATATATACTAGGGTCGTATGACACAACCCCAGTTTGGATCAGGTTGATGCGTTTAGGTGGTGGAGCTTGGTTATGTGGTGAGAGAAGGTTGGTTGTGACGTTTAGTTTTTCTGGAGGCGCGATCACTCTATTGTCAACAAGATCCTGGATCTCATGACATAGTCTATAGCAATTGTCGGTGTCGTGACCATGCTGTTGGTGAAAGGCATAGTATTTAGCTGGGTTATGGGAGGGAGTAAGTTTGCTTAGCAATGGCCGCGGCTCCAGGGGCTTCAAATGCCCTTTCTTGATTAGAAGCCCTAAAGCTTTGGACAGGGGCATGTATAGTGGAGTAAAGGTTCTTTGGCCTCGGGGTAAATATCTGGCTGTTTGTGAGCTACTTCCGGACGCACCGGTGAATGGTGTGGCTGTAAGTGTTTTTGGAGAGGTGGTGGTGACCATGCCCACATCTGAAGTTCTGGCAGCTGCAGCATTACTCGTGCCTGCATTCGTACTGCGAGAAAATGCCCTCTTGGGCTGCTCTCTCTCATGGTCAATTAGACCCTGCTTCATGGCGTCCTCAATTTGTACCCTGATCTCGTGTAAATCAGCAAAGGTGGGAAGGGGTAAGATGATTATCTTTTGCATCAGTTTGGGTTGGAGGTTGTGCACAACCATCCGTATCTGATCCTTGTCGACCGGCCTGATGGTCATTATAGAAGCTTTGGCTCTCCAATAGGTTACAAAGTCGGAGAAGCTCTCCTTCGGCTCCTGCCTCATTTTCTCGAGATCGCAAGTTGTGATCTCGATCTGCGTGTTGTAGGGGTATTGAGCTACAAAGGCCTCGGCCATCTCCTCCCAGCTTTTCTTCATAGAGTCCTCCAACTTCGCGTACCAGATGGCCGCGATACCCGACAGGGTCCAGCCGAAGAGTGAAAGCTTTTGGAGTCTGGAGAGGCCCATTAGCCTTAGGATATCTGAGAGCAGCCGCAGGTGCACCATGGGATCCCCAGAACCATCAAAACGGTCTATGTGCGGCATCTTAAACCGGTCCAGCAAAGTTACCGTCGAATCAGTGTATCCATCCTCTATGTCCGGTATGGAATTGACCCCCTGGGCCCGTTTGAACAGCTTCTCAAGCTTACTCATCTTCAGAGCGGTTGGATCCATCTCAGATTCAAACGGTGTATCTGTTGAGAAGGTCGGTGTCTTTGAAATCTGCGGTAGAACTGGTGGCAAGGCTTGCCCTGTTGGAGCGTCCGTATCTTCCTGGACGTTTACAGTATCCCCAAGTGTTGGAATTCTAGGTGGGGGTGGGAGTGGATGCGAAGCAGATGCTCCGGCTTGCTGTGGTTGCGGTTGCTGTTGTTGCTGAAGTCTGGCAATCAACTCTGTTTGCTGGGCTACAACCTCAGCCTGACACGCGACAAACTCTGCCTGACGGGCAGCATCCCGCTGCATGGCTTGCATAGTCTCTTGGAGCTGACGCATCATGTCCTCCATACTTGCCATAAGATGCTGGTATAACTGAACAACCGGTATATCTCTCTCTGCGGTAAAAACTGAAACCTCAGCCTGACTACTCACTGGCGGGGTGGATAAGGACCACTGATCCGATAACCGCTGTACTAATGAACTGCGCCTAACTGACCTCTGTCTAATAACCGGGTAATGAAAAGAACACTGGTTGTCCATCTATCAGATCCTCGGATCGATGAAGTCTTCGACCTCTAACCCAGAGTGCTTGGGGAATATCTGCCTGGTCGGAAGTAATTGTGCTAAACTACCTTGCAAAAAGATAAATAAAGCATAATAAGGAAACAAACAACCAAGAAAATGGACAGCATAACAGCTTAAATTAAAGACAACACACAGTTGGCATTTGTAAGCTGAATACACTGTTTCAACACTGATCACTGTTCCCAAATCACTGCCCCAAATCTGATACCCTCAGGTAAAATTGATTCCCCAAATACTGATGCCCGCAGGCCTGATACCCAAACTTGCAAACTGATACATGCATTCTAGTAGAGACACAATCTAAAAGCACATAGCAAGCAAGTGAGAGCCAAAACACCCCTATGGAGGGGTAGGGTTTCTCTGTCTAATCTTGTCAGGAGCTAAGGTTTCACTACGTACGCAGCGGTTTCAAACAACCTATAATCGGGTAAGCAACCTGTCCTAGTTTGGAATGGTCACTACAGTCTCCGATATGCAACTAGGTCGAATGGTCAAAAAGGGTGCCTCGGTGAAAAACCGAGGTTTGTGTTCCCATCGTGGCAGAGCCCGTAACCGGTCAGCCTTATGGCACGCTGCCTCCGGCAAACTGTTCAGGAATAGCAGACAACAAACACGATGTCCTAGGCGCACCAATGCAAATGCAATGTAAAGAGACACATAAGTGTAAACGAAACAAGATATCATGAGTTCGAGTCAAGTTCTCTTAATTCCCCAGCAGAGTCACCAGAAACTATAGACGCCCGGAACTCTGATAGCATATGCCGTCCTTGACGAGAACACGTTGATAGCAGATCCTGTGTCAACAAGGACTACCAGTATCCATTTTTCTCTACAATCTACAGAGATGTAGAGTGGTTTGTTATGATTTGAGCCCTCAGGCGGTAGTTTCTTGTCAGTGAAGGTCAACGTTAGAGAAGCTCCTCCCGAAAAAACCAGCCCTACCAGCTATTCGGGCGTGGTGTCAATTGAAAGTTTCGTCTTGTCCATTGCAGAGAGGACAGCTTGCCTGTGAACTCTTGAGGCCATAAGCAATCCTCAGATGGAGATGTCTACTTGGATTTTCTTAAGCTGTTTCAGTACAGCCTCCTCCTCGAGCAGTTTTTCCTTCTGCCTCTCCACTTCTTTGTCCTTTCCGAACGCCTCTGGTTGATCTAAGTGTGGCGGCTTGAAGTACCGCCCACTCCTCGTCATATGATCTACCTCTTCAACATAATTGTGGTGACGCATCATGGCTTGCATAGTCTCTTGGAGCTGACGCATCATGTCCTCCATACTTGCCATAAGATGCTGGTCTAACTGAACAACCGGTATATCTCTCTCTGCGGTAGAAACTGAAACCTCAGCCTGACTACTCACTGGCGGGATGGATAAGGACCACTGATCCGATAACCGCTGTACTGATGAACTGCGCCTAACTCACCTTCGTCGAATAACCGGGGGTAATGAAAAGAGCACTGGTTGTCCGTCTATCAAATCCTCGGATCGATGAAGTCTTCGACCTCTAACCCAGAGTGCTTGGGGAATATCTGCCTAGTCGGAAGCAATTGTGCTAAACTACTTTGCAAAAAGATAAATAAAGCATAATAAGGAAACAAACAACCAAGAAAACGGACAGCATAACGGCTTAAATTAAAGACAACACACAGTTGGCATTTGTAAACTGAATACACTGTTCTCAACACTGATCACCGTTCCCAAATCACTGCCCCAAATCTAATACCCTCAGGTAAAATTGATTCCCCAAATACCGATGTCCGCAGGCCTGATACCCAGACATGCAAACTGATACATGCATTCCTGTAGAGACACAATCTAAAAGCACATAGCAAGCAAGTGAGAACCAAAACACCCCTATGAAGGGGTAGGGTTTCTCTGTCCTATCTTGTCAGGAGCTAAGTTTTCACTATGTACGCAGCGGTTTCAAACAACCTATAATCGGGTAAGCAACCTGTCCTAGTTTGGAATGGTCACTACAGTCTCCGATATGTAACTAGGTCAAATGGTCAGAAAGGGTGCCTCAGTGAAAAACCGAGGTTTGTGTTCCCATCGTGGCAGAGTCCGTAACCGGTCAGCCTTATGGCACGCAGCCTCCGGCAAACCGTTCAGGAATAGCAGACGGCAAACACGGTGTCCTAGGCGCACCAATGCAAATGCAATGCAAAGAGACACATAAGTGTAACAAAACAAGATATCATGAGTTCGAGTCAAGTTCTCTAATTCCCCAGCAGAGTCGTTAGAAACTATAGACCGCCCGGAACTCTACTCCGCAAAGTTCTAACTACTACAGTTCGGACTCATGTCACGATTCTGAATCTAATCTCACAAAGTGCAATGTAAGACTGATAAATCACCAAAGAGTCCAAATCCGGCAAATCGTTTTGGAAAATCGATTTTAATCAAAAAGCGCCAAACATGGACTGTTTTGCCAGATTTCAGAGTCGCCACCTAAATATTTTATTTTGGGGAAATTTAGGAAACCCTGACTCGTGCCTAAGGCCACGTGTCCGTCATCACCAAAGTTGCCTTGGCTCGGGAACTTGGGTACGAGGGGGGAAGGTGTAGACACCCCATTTTTGACCATCCTCAAGACTTGGACGTCACCGTTTGAACACTCGGTGATCATCCATGTTCGTGTTCGTCTCGAGTTCTCGGAGGTTTCGGCCGCGTGCCTTGCCTCAAGACCTCCCGACTTGTGTTTTTGCTTCTAAGGGCAGGGAATGGCTTGATTGGACATCCCCACACCTCACCGGCCATGGCTTGAGGCCACCGGCCCTGTTTTCTTGCCACCGGCCATTGGTGATGGTCGGTCGGCACTATTGGTGGCCGGTTGGCACCTTTTGTGGCCGGTCGGCACCTTTGGTGGCCGGTCGGCATCTTTTGTGGTCGGTCGGCCATCTTTGTTGGCCGATTGGCTCTTTTTCTGGCCGAGACCTCTTCTTGGGGAGGCTTGACCCTTTTGAACCCCCTGTTTTAGCTTCTTGAGGAAGCTTGAACCTTTTGAACTCTTGGTTTTAGCTTCTTGAGGAAGCTTGAACCTTTTGAACCCTTGGGTTTAGCTTCTTGAGGAAGCTTGAACCTTTTGACTCTTTGTTCTAGCTTCTCCAAGAAGCTTGAACCCTTTGTCTAGCTTCTCCAAGAAGCTTGAACCCTTCTAAGCTTGCAAGAGAAGCTTGCCCCTTTTGCACCCTTGTCTAGCTTCTCTAAGAAGCTTGACCCCTTTGCCTAGCTTCTCCAAGAAGCTTGGCCCTTTTGTTTAGCTTTCCTTGGAAGCTTGCCCCCTTTAACCCTTTTGCCTTAGCTTCTCCAAGAAGCTTAGGCCTTTTGCCTTGTCTATATAAGGAGAGCTTCTCCTTCCATTTCAAGGGTTGAAAAAAATCTGATATATAGGATATATATATCACTCTCTCTCTATATCTCCCTCTCTCCCTACATTTGTGTGGGTCAGAAGGTTCAAAAGGGTCTAATTCTTGCACATTTACACTACACCTCTTAGCCTAACACCTCCAACACCAACCTAAGCTTCTTGGAGGGTCTTGAGAGGTCCTAAGGAGCTGCATTTTTGGTCCATAAGCTACTAGAGTCGCAGCTTTGAAGAAGTTCATCAAGGGTGAGCACTATTCCCTCTTTATTCCCCGTTTTTGCACACTTTTAGCCTTACTTGCAAGTATATTTTGGATTTGTCATAAACTAAAAAAAGTCTTATTTTGAGCTCCTTTTGAAGTTTGTTTAAGAATACTTTTGTGTTTGGGGTCGTTTACCCCCTCTTAGGCCTTGTTTGGCCTCTTTTTTGTGCATTTTTGGTGAGCTCCAGGACCACCTTGTGTGGACCTTCTCACCACTGAAATCTTGAGGGATTTCAGTGGTGAGGATGGTGGTTTGAGGTCCTAAGAAGGAGAGGGCTCCCCCTCCTTATTGTCTTGTTTACTTGCATTTTTGGCCTTACAAAGGAGCCCATACTTGCATGCTTCCAAGCTTTGTTTCAGGCATTTTTCAGTGGATTTTAGGACCCCCATAAGCCATTTCCAGAGTTGTCTTGGCTATGTTGAATGTCCTTCTTGCATGTGTAGAGTAGCCCTCTTATTGGCCTTTCAAAGGAACGCATCATTCTTGCATGCATGGACCTTGTTTCTATGGATTTTTGGGGCTTATTTGACAAACCATGTTACTGTTTTTGGCTAGTTTGGTGACCTCTCATATGCTTCATATAGGTGTAGTGTAAACCATGCTTACTAGCCTATGTTGTATGTTGTTTTGGCCCTTCATGTTAGCACCTTTTGGCCATTCCTTGAACTGATTTTATGCATGTTTTGGACTGCCTTAGCACTGTTTTCATGCCTCATGGTCGAATAATGCTTGTTATGCATGCTTGTAGTGCAATGCCCATGCCTAGCTTTGAGTTTTGAAGCTTCTTGCATACTTGAATGGTAGTGTTTTCATGTTTTAGGGTCATTTTGGAGTCATTTGGCATGCCATTTCAGATCTGGAACATGCACCATTGTATGCCATATTTCCTCCTTGCCATGCTTTGGTAGAGTTGCATTTTTGTGCCTTAAGCTTGGTTAATGCATTGTGCATGCATTCCATGTATTTTGTTGCCTCACTTGCATCATTATGGCCACTGATTTTGGCATGCTTGCGAGCTATCCATGTTAGTTTAAGTCCATCATCGCATGTTGTTGTATGCCATGTATGTTTACATGTCTAGGTTGTGTGCCTATTGCATATTAGATGCATTGCATAATCATGTTGCATTAGCCTTGCTTGCATGCTTAGGTTGTATTGCATTATGCATGCATCCCTTGCCTCTTGATCAAGCATGATAGAGGTTGGGGCCTTTGATGTGTTTTGTGTGTGCATTTCATTTGATATTGAAGTTGTAAACTTGGCCTCTTAGGCCATCATGCATTGAAATGCATAATTGATGGCCTGAGGGTCAAGGGTCATGCTCCCTTGAGTCCATTGCATGATAGGGAGTGTGTCCATGCATACATTTGCTTGAAAATTCCATGCCATACACTGCTTGCCCTCTGCTGCTGTCAACTACAGGTTTCAGCAGGAAGAATTGGCCGGCCGGCAGTGTTGAGTGCCGACCGGCAAAACATGTTTGGCCGATAGCACAAGTTTTGGCCGATAGTACCATTCCCATGGCCGGTGGAATTGTGTTCTAGCCGGTGACATTCCAGGACACTCAGGCAGTGATTCAAAGCAGTTCTGGAAATTTCTGTGATCCTCAAAGGGGCAGGGCAGTGTAAACAGAGGCAACAGTGCTATGGCAGCGAGTTTCCGGGCGAGACAGATCAAACATGCATCATCTACGCATCCCGAGGCAGGGCTGCGGCCACCTTCTTTCTACATTTATTTCGTTAATTAATTAAGGGTCTATAATAATTAATTAGCTAGGATAGTTGATTTATTATTTGGCCTGTATATTCTTTTGGTCCCTCTGAGCGAGGGCGAATTGTAATAAGTGTGGGTGCGTGTGTGCATGTCTTCCAACCCCCGCTTCTTTCTCCCTTTTACTTACCTGCTTTTGATGGTTAGTATTAGGTCATGTTTAATTTAGCATACCTTATGCTATGCATGCGTTCATCCATTCATTTGTTTTACATGCACCGGGCTCGGCACATCATGCTAACTGCACTTGTATTTCAATTCCAAGTTGAGTACTTGTTAGTTGCAGCATTTCACATGCCATCTTTAGGATAGCCGAGCCTATTATAGTTGCATTTTGCATGTGTTGCATTAGCCACCTTAACATGAACTAGGATCATGCATATGATTACTAACTAGTTTCTGTTTTGGCTTGGAGTACTAGATAAGCTTTTATGCTTTAGCATACCGCATGCGTGTGAGTGTTGCCATAATAGCATGATTACCATGAGGCTAGCTGCTTATGTGTTATAACTGCTTGAATGCCTGTGGGTGGAGATTGAGTTGTTTAAATTGGAACAATGCATTGAACGCGAGTTTTAAGCCCACTAGACAGTAGCAAAATCATCTTTTCTAAAAAAGCCCACTCGAGGGTGGCAAAACCTGCATTTTAGCCTACTTACAAGTAGCAAACCATTTTCAAAACAAACATAAAATGTTTTGTTCCAATTTAGGCTATTTGGTCTATACTTGTTTGCTGTGCGCATAACATAGTAATTCTTGGCTAATAACCGGAATAAGAATGCATAATGTTTTCAAAACAAGATATCATGGTTAGTAGAGGCCGATCTTCGGATCGGGCGAGAAGAGGTGCTCATAGCTGACCTTCCCCAATCGTACCCAAGCTCCCGAGCCGAGGCAACTTTGGTGATGACGGACGCGTGGCCTTTGGCACCGAGTCAGGGTTTCCTAAATTCCCCCATTAAAAAATATTTAGGTGGCGACTCTGTATCTGGCAAAGCAGTCCATGTTTGGCACTTCTTTACAAAAAATCTGTTTTCAAAAACGATTTGCCGGATTTGGACTCTTTGGTTCAGATTAAGAACTGTGACAAAACGAGTCCGAACTGTGGTAGCACAAGTCCCTCGGGCGCGTCCACAGAAGGTCATGACATGATCACCCCCGCTCGCCCGATCAAAGGATCGGCCTCTACTAACATGATATGTTGTTTTTGAAAACACATGTGTTCTTATTTCGGTTTATTAGACTAGGTTACTATGTGATGCGCACAGCATATAAGTATAGACTCAATCACGCGGATTGGAACAAAACAACTCGTGTTTGTTTTTGAAAATGGTTTGAAAGTGCTACTCGCAAGTAGGCTAAGACGCGGTTTTGCCACCCTCAAGTGGGCTTAGAAAAACATGACTTTGCCACTTCAAGTGGACTTAAAACTCACAATCATCGAGTTGTTCCAATCCAGGCAATCAAGCCTTCACCCACAGGCATTCAAGCAGTTAGCCTCATGGCATGCATGCTATCATGGCAGTCACTTACATACATGCAAGGATGCTAAAGCATAAACACTCACAGTGTACTCCGAACCAAAACAGAAGCTAGTTAGTAATCGATGCATGATCCTAACTATGTTAAGATGCCTAATGCAACGCATGCAAAATGCAACTAAGATAGGCTCGGCTATTCTAGAATGGCATATGAAATGCAACAATTTTGGTACATGTATTCAAAAGAATTGAAATACAATGCAGTTTGAATGATGCGCCGAGCCCGATGCATGCAATACGAATGAATGATGCAAACATGCTAGCATAAGGATGCTAATCAAAACATGCCCTAAAACTAACCATCAAAAGCTGATAAGTAAAAGGAAGAAAGAAATGGGGTTGGAAGACATGCATCACACACACGCACGCTTATTACAACATTTGCCCTCTCGACGGAGGGTCCGAATGAATTTAGCTAATTAGCTACGCTAATTAAACTAATTATTACAAATCAACTAATTAACTAACTTAGCTAATTAATTATTACAAAACTTTAACTAATTAATCAAATTAATTAAATTACAAAACCAACTAAGTAAGAAACTAAAATAGGCTGCCACAGCTCTGCCTCGGAATGATGAATGATGCATGCTCGGTCGCGTCCTCCCGAAAATCCACTACTGTGCCTCATGATGCCTCTGTTTGCACTGTTTTAGACTTTTGAAAACTGTGCCAACCTCCAAGATACTTCTGATCCACCTCATGGACATGCTGAGAAGTGGTCGGCCAAGAGGGGTGGCCATCGGCCAGAGTTTATGGCTATCGACCAATTTTGATAGTCGATCGCATACTAAGTGGTCGATCAGCCACTGCTTCCTGCAAATTCTCCCTTTGCTGCAACAGAGCACTAACAGAGGCATGGCAGTGTCTTTGCAAGAAAATGTGTGTGCAATCGCACTCCTTATCATGTCTAAAGCTCAAATGAGTGTGGTGCTCGGCTTTCGAGCCACCAATCACGCATCTCAATGCATGATGGCCAAAGAGGCCAAGTTGCACAAATCGATGTTAATGAATGCACACAAATACCACATAAGACTCGATGAACCTCCACCTTATCATACATGATCAAAGGTGTCGGTGACCTAAGGGATGAGGCGCATTTCATCACTTCAAGTATGAAACGCCCCTCGTTCCCTGTGTTTGGATCAACATCCGATCCAAACACAATGCAATGCAACAAACATGCAAAGATAATGCAACATGCAAATAACATGAGCATGCAACAACAATATGCAAGCAACATGAGCATGCAACCACATGCAAACAACAATGTCATGCAACAACATGCATACAACAATGCAATGGCAAGGGCTGTATAATGCAACACCTAATGGACTTAAACCGCATATGGACAGACGTAAGAGGGTCCAAAACAGTGGCCAACATACCAAAACTTAGGCACAAAAGGGGCCAAGAACACATGCTCATGTAATGGCTCATCAACTAGGCATAGAACACAACTCTCAAACATGATAAGAAGTACAAATATGAGAGTGTAGCATGAAGTAACTCTGAGATTACATTCCAAATGAGGCTAAATCATGCGCATATGACAAACAAAGCATGCTAGTAGGCTCAAACTTAAGGCTAGCGAAGGACTTCCACCATGGCCATATAAAGCAAGCCCCAAAGGGCCAAGGTGACTCAAAACAGTCCCAAGGCTGGTCAAAACAAGAACCAAAACATGCTTAAACATAGCCAACACAAGCTAGAATTAAAGGCATGAAGCATAGAGCATACTAGGCCAACAAAGAAGATTACACTACACCCACCAAAACTAAGCATGAGATGACTTTACCAACTAAAATCAAAGTTATGGCATGTCAAAATAACACCAAAAATGCACTGATATGGCAGCCCAAAAGCTTAGGCAATAAGGCATGCAATGGGCTCATGCTTAAAGCATAGAGCATGACTCACCAAAAGCATTGAAATAGTGAAGCATGAGAGAGTATGGCCACACTACACATACTGAAATCATGGTAGAAATGGGGCCAAAGCATGCAAACAACTCAAGTAAGTCATGCTAGAGACCATGAAACTCAAAGCTAGTGAACAAGAATGCACTATGGCTATACAAAGCATGGCATGCATGACCAAAACAACATAAAACAAAGCTTGAGCATGCTAAAACATGATTAAAATCTTGCTGGAGTGGAGCCAAAAACATACTAGAATGATGGTCAAAAGTGTGATGCATATTAGGCTAGTGAGAGGATTTGTACTACAAGTGCAAGGAGCATGCATGATGTGATAAAACCAAGCCAAAACAGTGTTATATTATGCCAAAACAAGGCCTAAGACATGCTGAAATGGAGCCACAAAGAGGTATAAAAACATGCCAACTTGGTGAGCCATCAACACAAGCATACAAGAGAAACGGAGGGGGGACAACCCCCTCCTATTTAAGGCCTCAAAACACACTTTCCACCACTGAAATTCCTCTGGAATTCAGTGGTGAAGAGGCTAAATATAGGCTAAAACAAAGGCCTCAAGTGATGGCTCAATAGCCTAGCAAATAAGGCATGCAAGGGAGTAGACTACCCCCAACACCAAAGAGGCCCTAAACAAATATGTTAAGCACTTCAAAACAAGACTTTTTTTAGTTGAAAGCTAAGCCAAAAGAAGCATGCAAAGTTGGCTAAATACTCAAACTAAAACGAGGCTAAAAGAAGGTAACAACTCACCCTTGAAGAACCTCTTTAGAACAGCAACTTTTGAGCCAAAGAAACAAATTTTGAGAGTCCAAACAAGGTCCTCTAGTACCTCAGCAACAAAGCAATGGTGCTTTACTAGGTGTTGTAGTGCAAAAGTGAAGAAAAAACACACTTTAAGGCACAAACTCACACAAATATAGAGAGAGAGGAAGAAATATACAGAGAGAGAGAGAGATATATCTTGTATCTCAATTTTCAGAACCTCTGGAAAGGGAGAGGGGCCATCCCTCTTATAGAAATTCAAGTCCCAAGCTTGTTGAACAAGCTAGGAGCTTGTTAAAATCCATCCATACACGTGTATGAAGGATACACCAAGTGACCAACAACTGGCACCAGCTGGAAGAAAAATATCTACAAAAGCAAAAAAAGGGGTCTCAGCCAACAAACATGGCCGACCGGCCAAAAAGGGTGCCGACCGGCCACCACTGATGGCCGATGAAAAAAAGGAAAGGCCGATAGGCACAGGGCCTAACCGATGGTTGTAGGGCTAGCCAACAAGCCACCCCCTTCCCTCAGCAACAAAACCACAAGCTCTTGGTCCACAACCAAGCACAAAACAGACAAGTTGAGAGGTTCTAAGGCAAGGCGCGCAGCCGAGACCTTCAGGAACCCAAAATGAACACGAGCATGGATGATCATCGAGTGTTCAAACGATGACGTCCAAGTCTTGAGAACGGTCAAAAATGGGGTGTCTACAGTTGCCCCTCTTTGACAGGACTCGAAAGTCATAAGATGACGGGAGTGAATGTTAAAGCCTAGAGACGACCCATTTTTGACAAGGCCGAAGACTTAGACAAACATACAAAATAACAATAAGATGCGCCCGCAAGCAGGGGCAAGATGCAAATGACATGCTCAATACCGAACATAACTTATGATTATACAAAGAGGGCTGTAATGAAACATTCATGCAAAATAAATACAACATTTTAAGCAAGCGAATAAGAAACAATAGTCTCACACACTCCAAAAGAAAGGGTGTAAGAAAATTATACAATTCTCACTGCGTCTCACATGGAGAAGGCTAAAAGCGACTACCGAGAACACCCGGAGTCTCAAACAAACACCTCCCAGCGTATCAAACGCAAAAGGAGAAGGACTGTGCAAGAAAGCGCAGTCATCCAAACGCATGTCAAACGCGAGAGGAGAAAGTGAATCAATGAACACCGGAACGCATCTAGGTGTTGGAAAATGAAGACGTCCTAATGCACCACACGCGAGAGGAGAAGAGGTATGAATGAATACCGGAACTCATCCTAGTGTTCGAAACCGAAGACGTCCTGACGCACCACATGCGAGAAGAGAAGGGTTGCGCAAGAAAGCGCGATGCACGTGACAGTGAGAGTATGTCCAAACACGCCACACGCGAGTGGAGAAGGGTTGCGCAAGAAAGTGCGATGCACATGACAGTGCAAGTACGTCCAAACGCGCCACACGCGAGTGGAGAAGGGTTGCGCAAGAAAGCGCGATGCACATAACAGTGCGAGTACGTCCAAACGTGCCACACGCGAGTGGAGAAGGGTAGTAGAACGCGTGTCAAACGCGAACATGCGTGACAGATAGCAGTCAAACTGAACCGAAACTTCTCTAAATGAACCGTACATACAATATCGTGCCTGCACAAAAGAGAGATTTTGACAAGTACAGTATAATAGGAACACATGATCAACGCTATATCAAGATACAATTTCAATACAAGATGAACACGTGCACATATGATGCCGATGGAAAGGTGCATAGCGATGCAAGTGAAAAATGCACAACAATGCAAGTGAAACATGCATAACAATGCAGGTGAAATGTGCATAACAATGCAAGTAGAGTGTGCGTGACAACGCAAGTAAAGAGGTGCATAACAATGCAAGTAACGTGCGTGACAACGCAAGTAAAGTGGGCATAACAATGCAAGTAACGTGCGTGACAACGCAAGTAAGATATGCATGATAATGCAACAAGTGTGCGTGACAACGCAAGTGGAGAGGGTGCATAACAATGAACCTGAAGCGCGCATAACAATGCAAGCAAAACGTGCGTGACAACGCAAATGAAGTGTGCATAACAATGCAACGAGTGTGAAATGTATGCTCCATGTAATATTGTAGTGCATATTCTATGCAAAACATGGCAAACACATGCTCCATGCAATAACATAGAGATGCACATATTCAATGTAAGCATGGTAAAGGCATGTTCTTCGCAATGTTGAGATACAACCTAAAAACAAGATGTGGCATGCTCAATGTAAGAGTGAAAAGGCATATAACAAACGCGCACCTTGCAAACATGACAAAACACTGTAATGCAACATATTCAAAAGCAATTTTCGAATCTTGCAATATACAAAATGATGCAAAAAAAGGATACACCTTGCGCGTATCGAGTGCCGCGCACGGAAGACACGGTTTGAGATCACCACGGAGGCCGCTCAAGCTTCAAAAGTGTATTTTCTTGCACTTTCTTGAGAGATGAGGGTACAAATCAACAGAAATACCCCAAACAAGGGCATTGCAGGTCCATCGGCCACAAGGGGGAGCCATCGGCCATCCATTGGCCATCAAACAAGCTTATCGGCCAACAATTTAGCCGATCGGCCAACAATTTGGCCGATCGGCCAAAAGTGGCAGATTCGGGGCAGTTTTGTCCATTTGCCTCGGGTCTTTAAGTATAGGGTTCCAAAACCCTATACTTTCACTTCTCCTTTGCCGAAATCCATTCTCCTCTCTCTCTAGATTGTTTTCCTCCCTTCAATTCGAGCTTTACACAAGTTTTCCAACCTTCTACAACTTTCGATTCGCGAAACCCTCATTGTTTTACACACTTTGAACCGATTGAAAAGTGATTTCGGCGCCACATTCTCGATTTCCATCACTTGGGGTTTGTTTCCCCCAAGTTATCCTTGATTTTCGTGCCCTCTTCCGAGCCTTGACATTTTCCTCCATTTTTCACCCCTCGAGGTTGACGTTTGGTTGACTTTTGGCATTCTTGCCCATTTTCCATACCTCCGACCATTTTCTCCCTCTTCTTGAGATGGCGGATGACATTCCAGAGGGTGGGGCTCCTCCAGGGATGGAGATGGATCCCGAGTTCGAGCTCTTGCCGCTCCGTGTTCGGCCTTTCGACCCGGCGACGTACCAGCCCGAGGTACATGTGTTGCCTCCTAACAGCATTCGCCAGTTCAGGAGCTTTACGATAGGTGCTCTGGAGGACCTCCTGCTACGCGAGCCGGAGTCGCACTTATCCTTTGGCGCCACTGAGGTATATTCTTCCCCTCTACTTTCTGCAATGTAGGTCATATATCTTGGATAGCCGATACTGCTCTTTATCTGATCATCACAAACACACTTGTACATCACATGCTTAGTTCACCCTGAGCACATTCATACATGATATCTGTGTCAACTCGAACATATGCACACACACTGCATTTTTATCAATTCTGAATACATTCAAACACTGTATTTCTGACACTGCTTCGCATCTGTTTGTCTTGAACACAGGGAGATTCCCATGCCTTCCGGGGTTATGGGAACACCATTGCCCGGGGTTGGTACATAGAGCTACCCGATGAGGTCCGCCATATCGTCGACGAGGCCGGTTTCGGCATTTTCTGCATGGGACTCTCGCGCCTCACTGCGAGTAGGCCTCTTCTAGGCGCGCTAGTGGAGAGGTGGTGGGACACCACCGATTCCTTCCACCTTTCCACGGCAAGGGAGATAACGATGACTCCCTTCGACTTCTCCATGCTCACTAGCATCGGAGTATGGGGTGATCCGATCCCCTTCGACACTGATATGGGTGAGTGGGATGCTGCCCAGATCTTTTTGCTCGACACTTCCCCGCCTCTCTCCCAACCAGGGTTTGTGAGATATTCATGGTTTGAGGACCAATTCAGAGTACAGACGCCGACGACCCGCGAGGAGGTCGAGCATTACGCCCGAGGGTTTCTTATGTTCTTGCTGGGCACCACTCTCTTCGCCGACCAGGCGAACACCGTTGGCCTCTATCTGTTGAGCGCACTGGTGGACGTGACCCGGATCTGGCGCTATGACTGGGTGGCGCAGGATTGGCCACACTATACGGATACATGAGCTCCTCATCTCGCCGGAGCGGGCATCTGCTAGGAGGCTACTGGCAAGCCTGGGAGGTACATTTTTCCCTTCTGTTTTTTTACAGCTCTACTTTACACTATCTGTACACCACACACACTGCATACACGTAATCTGCTTTACACTGGCTGTACACTGCACACACTGCACAAGACACTTCACACATTGCACGATACACTGTACATCATTCTTTGATTTCTGCTTCATTTGTATTCTGCTTTACTGATAAACATACTCATTGTTGCCCTTTTACATTTTGTAGTTGTGGGTGTATGCCTACTTCCTGAGGCTTGCTCCAGAGCTGGAGGTAGAGATGCCCCCCGTTGTTCCATATTCTCATAGGTATGATGTGAGGTGCGAGCGGAGGCCGCGAGAGTCTTTCTTGTTCTTCCGCAGATACTTTGACACTATAACCGCAGCTGAGGTATTTCAAACCTTACAGTTCATATGAGCCTTGCTTTATATTGCACTTTCAATAATAGATAACAAACAGTATATTCTGTCATTTGCAGATCACCTGACAATCCTAGGCGGTGCTGCCTGATGCAGTGAGAGACCAGTACGAGGGTGCTCGGGAGACTGCCCGATTCCGAGTTTTACTCGAGGGTCCAATCTGTCGGGCATGGTTCTTGGGAGAGCGCTTCTTGCGACAGAGCCTCGGTTTACCCGAGCAGATAGTCCCAATGCCACCTCCTTCGCACATGAGGCATACAATGGCATACACTCTGCAGGAGATGACTAATTACACGATCAGTTGGGATGTTGACTTCTTCAGAGATGAGGGCGACTACACCGTCTTTATTCAGACACATCTCATGCGGCCTCTGGCCACTGCTCGCCGAGGTGAGAGAGAGAGAGACCTACAGCTCCAGTGGGAGGAGTGAGGGCACCGATGGCGACTCAGGCCCATGGCATGAGGGATTCCCGGAGGGGACGGAGAGCAGAGTAGCCAAACTTGCCCACCACTATGACATGCCGCAGGCAAGCTGGAGAGACTTATCAGATACCCGTCGCTCCTCCTCTAATTGATCATGAGCTCGTCGGAGTTCGAGGCTCGACCCCGGTACGTGCAATGCTTTTCATTCTGTACATTTATTTCATTTCAGTTGATATCCCACAGATTACTAATTGCCTCAACACTTTTGCAAGCTTCGATAGAGTGTACTGGGTAGGCTCTGGAGCTGTCGGCTTCAGTGATGGGGATGCTGCAGAGGAGCATGGACCTGTTGAGTATTTACGATATCCCGGTAAGTTCTTTCAACCTCAGTCCCAAAACCTTACATAATCTTTTCCATACTGATCTGATGCATTACATTATCAATACGGCATTTGATACACTGCACTCACATACCACTCACGGCATTGACACACTGTATCTCATATACTGCTCACAGCATTCATACACTGTAATCATACACTGCTCACGGCATTCATACACTGTAATCATATACTGCATTTGATACCACACTCAACTGATGCATCTGCCAAATGTTCAGCATACACTGCTCAGCATAACTGATGTATCTGCCAAATGTTCTTTTTCAGACCCCATTCCAGATACCAGCCACGGCGGGTGCCTCAGCGGGACCATCAGTACCTCCCCGAGCAGCAGGGAGAGCGAGACGAGGGACTCCAGCACACAGCCGTAGCAGAGCTAGGCGTGCTCAGACCGGGAGTAGTTCACGGGCGCTTGCCCCAGATGATGGTGAGTCCGATAAGGAGCCGGTGAGCCCACAGTCAGAGTCTTCTCATGATGGAGATGAGGTTGGAGACGGCTCGGGTTCAGACTCTGGCGGCAGAGCTGACGGCGGTGGTTCCGGGCCTTCGTCGAGGAAGAGGACGAGGAGGGGTCCCCACCCTTGAGGCGACTGGCACCGACTTCAGATGCTGATTCAGATGTTTTATTTTCTGCTTTATTTTTCTTTTTCCTAGTAGTTTTGCACATTGTACTGCCTCAGGCAGGTTTATTTTCTTTAAAACTTTGTACGCTTTTGCCAAAAAAAACATGATGGAATGAAAACGGCCTTTTTTGATTGAAAAAGTGTTACATTTGTACATTCTAAGCATCGCATCGCATCGCATCGCATTACATTACACAGCATGTAAATGAGATTGAACTTTGTTTGAAAATTCCACACTCGGATTGCATTGCCTTAATCAGGTAGTGAACCAACTGACAACCGAAAGAACAAAACAACTCGATAAGCAAAACCAGGACTTGACATGCTAACCAAATGTGAATACAACTCGATAAGCAAGACAAGAACTTAACAATTAATGCAAAATACAACTCGATAAACAAAAATGTAACAACTCGATAAACAAATTGAAGTAACACAGACACGACTTCACAAAATCGTCGCAAAAAGGCATTCGAAGTGGGACAAGTCACAAGTTCTCAACACCTCCAACACATGACAGCTTCAAAGGACAAAGGAAGGGCCATCGGCCAGAGTAGAAGGCCATCAGCCATAAGAAATGACCATCAGCCACCAATACTAGCCGATCGGCTAAAAATATGGTCGGTCGGCCATCATTACTGGCCGATCGGCCAAAGATGGCAAGAACCTCCAGAATGCTGCCACATGTCTTCCACTCAACACCTTATCTTCTACAAAAGCCCCAGCTTCGTAGTTTCTCCATTTCAACTCAGTTTTTGCACCAAATGGAGGCATTTCTTCTCCAAAATCTCACAAATTGGATTGCTAACTTGGATGGCTCGGAAAAGCTGAATTTCGGGGCTTCGGAATAAATGCACTATTCACGCTGAGCCGCACCCCGCTGCGTTTTCCGTTCCTCCATGTCGCGGCTAGGTGTTGGAATCCGTTAACTCACGTTTTTAGCTTTGGCAGACAAGAGATGTGTCCCACTTTCGAAGACTTCCAAACTTTAATGGAGTCCGAGCGTGATGAGGAGATCTTGCCCCAACTCCGTTTTGGTCACATCCAAGCCTTAGGACGGATGTGCGGACTCACTTTGCATGACGCTCGGTCTTTGATCCGCGACGGGGAATTGGACATCCCCAGCTTGATTTATCGGTTTTCTAATGCCGGTGACCGCGGCGATCATTACTGGCAGGGTTTTCGGCAACATGCCCTTTGCTTGTGCATGCTGTCTCATTTCTTACTTGCCTCAGGCTCCGGAGAGTCTAGCATCCGTTTGATTGAGGTTGCCCAAGGCTTAAAAGAGGCCAAGAGTTGCATTGCCGTGTCACTAGCTGAGACACTGATGGGCTTGGATGCTTTCCATCGCCGGGGAGACGACTAGATTCGCGGGGAGTCCACTACTGCTGCAGGTAATGTTTCCCACCCTATCTCACATATATTTCTCACATCACTCGGCCTTCAGGCTCGGTTTTTCTCTCAAAACCCTTTTCTCACTTTTCTCTCCACGTACACCTCTCTATTCTTTAATCTCTCATTTTTCATCCCTCCCCAGATATGGTTGATGGATAAATTGAAGGTTGTGGACTCATGCCCGGCATATTCAACTCGCGGCTATTTCTTCCGGCGACGTATAGTCGATGCGCCTGATGAGGGATGGTGGTGCGAATGGATGTGCAGCCTGTCCGTTGTCAACATTGCTTGGCGCTGCCCCTGGCTTAATCTACCGGCAATGAGTTATATCATGTCTCGCCAGCCCGGGATTCAGTTAATCGGCCTGACACACTGTGTCTTTTACTTCCTATTTCGATTCCGGCGCCAATTTGGACATGATCATATTTGTCCGAAAGAAGGGATAGAGTACCTTGCTACATTTCCAGTCCGAGGTGCACAGCTAGCTCGGTATGCCACAGCATGGAGGACGCGAGAGTTTCTGGCCCCCACTCCTATTTTCAGTTGCATCCTCTCTGATGAGTGCCTAGCTTGGCTTAATGAAGAGGCGCAGGTTGGGCCTACTGTGGCATCAAAGGCTTCCGCAAGCTCTGGGAGGGGGCGCAGGAACACCTGACTTAACTATGCCCCGAATTTATTGCTTTATCAGTACTTTCAAGTTTTCTTTATGAATGTAATAAAAAATAACTTCGGTTTGTATTCAAGAGTAGGAGAACTCTGTACTGAAATCAATGTAATTGAAGGTTGTGGGTACTGAAAATTTTCCGTTTGGTCCAAAAAAGGTCTAAGTTGTAAAAAGATTAATTCGAGCAAAATCAACTTTTATTAAAACTTTTCAAAACCATTTTCGATATGGATCAAAACTGGACACACCCGAGATCTATTGCTGAGATGTACAACCCCGGATCCCAGCAACTGGAAAGTTGCCCCTAGTCTGAATAGCACTGCATTGGAGATCACAACCGAGCTCTTGAATGCAGAATAGACAAAGATGACCAACATGATCACATGGACAAAGTCGATTTAGAAGTGTTTATGGCTGGACTTCAGAATGAAGTTGCCTACGTATCCCGAAAATGGGAATCAAGCCTTACGTAGTTCGGCTCAGGTTCACTCGTGTATTAACACTCTCCTTTTGTGCTCTAACTTTTGCCAAGCCTGCCCTTTCCGGGTTTTCAACCTTGTGAGCTCAGTTTTTATTATTTCAAATTTTTCATGCTCTAACTTTTGCCTAGGTCGCCCTTTCGGGTTTTCGGCCTAGCGAGCCACTTAAGGATAGTATTTCTTCAACTTGTCCATGTTGATCGGCTAGGAGAACTCTAGGCCATCTAGGTCCATCAGAATGACAGCTCCACCCGACCAGATAGACTTGATGATGTAAGGGCCAATCCAATTAGGTATGAACTTGCCCCTAGGGTCGTGGATGGGAGCTCGGTTGTCTTTGATCACAAGATCCCCCTCTTTCAAATTCCTGGACTTAACCTTCTTGTTGCAAGCCTTGGCAATTCTTCGTTGATAACCCTGGACGTGATGTAGTGCTTTCAACCTTCTTTCATCAAAGAGCATGAGTTCTTCGAATCTGCTTTGCTGCCAATCTGCCTCAGCTATCTGACACTCAGCTAATACCCATAATGATGGAACCTCAACTTCGATAGGCAGAACAACCTCCATCCCATAAACCAAGGAATATAGGGTTGCCCCAGTAGAAGTTCGAATTGAAGTCCGGTAGCCCCAAAGAGCAAATGGCAGCTTATCTGGCCAATCCCTGTAGGTTTCCACTATCTTGTGCAGAATGTGCTTGATGTTCTTGTTAGCGGCCTCAACTGCTCCGTTGGTTTGCGGCCGATATGTGGATGACTTATGAAAAGCCATGTTGTACTTCTCCAACAAATCAATCACCTCCTTCTTAAAGTAGGAACCATTATTCGAAATAATCTCATTCGGGACCCCGTAGCGACAGATGAGGTTGTTTCTGATGAACTTAGCGACATGCGACGCCTTCAACACCGCGTAAGATTGGGCCTCAACCCACTTCGTGAAGTAGTCTATCGCTACCAGAATATACTCATGCCCGTTGGACCCTTTCGGAGTGACAGCCCCAATTACATCAATCCCCCAGACTGAAAATGGCCATGGCGAAGTCATGTTGTACAGCTTCGACGGCGGAATGTTCATACGGTTTGCATGGATCTGACATTTATGGCATCACCGAACAAAGCCAATACAATCCTTCTCCATGGTTGACCAGTAATAACCCTGTCTAAGGATCTTCCGAGCTAGCATCACCCCATTCATGTGCGCTCCGCACTCTCCTCCATGGATGGCCTCCATCAGGCGCTTGGATTCTTCAGCATCAACACACAGTTTATGCATCCCGAGATGACTCCTCTTGCACAGTTTACCCCCACAGACGATGAACTAAGAAGCCATTCTTCGAATTGCCCTCTTATCTTTGGCATTTGCCCCTGGTGGATACGCCTCTTTTTCCAAAAAGTTCCAGACATCGTAATACCAGGGATTCTCATCTTGTACCTCATCTATGGCAGCAATCAGCTCGTAGGCCGGCACGAATTTCTGTTCAATGATGATCGGACGCATCCGGACTCCGAAAGAAATGTCTATCATAGAAGATAGAGTTGCTAATGAATCAGCGAACCTGTTGTTCTCTCTTAACAGATGGGCGAAATTCAGTTTCTCAAACCGAGGAATCAGAACGTCCAAGGTCTGGTGATAGATTCTCATCTTTTCTTCTTTAACTTTCCAATCTCCTTTAACTTGAGATACAACAAGGTTCGAGTCCCCGATGACATCCAACCGTTTTGCCCCTAGTTCCAAGGCGGCTTCTAGTCCAGCAATACATGCCTCATACTCTGCCTCATTGTTCGACACTTTGAACCGGAGTTTGAATGCTAGAGGTATGCGGGAATTGTCAGGTGCTATCAGCAACACCCCTATCCCATATCCGTATTGGTTTGACGCTCCGTCAAAGTACATCGTCCAAGTCTCTTCTTTGACATGCAGAATGGCCTCGTCTGGGAACAGATACTCAACTGCTTCATCCCCGTCAACTGGGTGATAGGCTAGGAACTCCGCTACCGCTCTCCCTTTCACTGACTTGCGCGTCATGTACTTCAGATCGAATTCGGAAAGCAGAAGCAACCAACGAGCTAGCCTACCCATAAGTGCCGGTTTCTCGAAGAGATATTTGATGGGATCTAATCTCGAAACCAGTATTACGGAGTGAGCTAAAAGTAGTGCCTCAGCTTCCTGGTAGCCCATACCAAGGCCAACAAGCCTTCCCCGGAGTGTAGCGGGTCTCGTAATCCAGCATTTTCTTGCTCAGGTAGTAGATAGCCTTCTCCACTTTGTCTCAGACTCCTGTGCAAGCATGCAGCCATTGTAGTTTCAGTCACTGATAGTACAGAATCAACGGTTTCCCGGCTCAGCAGTGACAACACAGGTGGGTTCTGTAAATATTGCTTGATCTGCTCGAAAGCAACTTGGCATCGGTCGTCCCATTGGAACTTCTTTCCTTTCTTCAAGAGACCAAAGAGTGGTTCACAAGTCAAGGTTAATTTCGCAATAAACCGTCTTATGAATTGCACTTTACCCAGAAAGCCTCGCACCTCATTTTCAGTCCTTAGTGGTGGCATTTCTAAGATGGCCTTGATTTTGGAAGGGTCGACTTCGATACCTCTCTGTGTGATCAAAAACCCCAACATTTTCCCTACTGTAACACCAAATGTACATTTCTGAGGATTCAGCCGCAACCGATACTCTCTGATCCTTTGGAAGAAATTTTGCAAGACGGTGTAGTGGCCCTCTCTTTCCTTAGACTTGACAATCATGTCATCCACGTACACCTCAACCTCTTTATGGATCATGTCATGCAAAATTGTGGTCGCAGCCCGTTGATACGTAGCCCCAGCGTTCTTCAGCCCAAACGGCATCACCCTATAACAATAGGTTCCCCACGGGGTAGTGAAAGCAGTCTTCTCCCTGTCTTCGGGTGCCATCAAAATCTAATTGTACCCTGACAACCCATCCATGAACGAGAGCAGCGCATGCCCAGCAGTGAAGTCCATTAATTCGTCGATATGTGGCAGAGGAAAGTCGTCCTTCGAACTGGCTTTGTTCAAATCCCTGAAGTCCACACATACCTGAATTGTGCCGTCCTTCTTCGGCATTGAACTATATTGGCCAACCAAGTTGGATATTCAGATACCAACAGGAACCCTGCGTCAATTTGCTTGGTGACCTCTTCTTTGATCTTCAGAGCCCAGTCCGGGCGGATCCTTCGGAGCTTCTGCTTAACAGGTCGGGCCTCTGGGTCAAGAGGGATCCGGTGCTGTACAATCTCAGGATCGATTCCAGGCATGTCTTCATAGGACCACGCGAAAACATCTTTGAAATCTTTTAATAAAGTGACTAAGCGCTCGCGCTCCTCCAAAGACAACGTGGACCCGATCTGGACCAGCCGCGGGTCCATCTCAGTACTAACATTAATTGTGGTGATTTCATCAACTAAGGGTTTAACAAATCTCTCCTGCTCTTGATCAAGCAAATATTGCAAAACCGGAGGAATTTCTCCCTCGTCGTTTTCATCAAAATTTTGAAAATCCTGATTAATGCAATAAATTAAAGGCACAGAAAAGTACTCGGAAGCCACAGCCGTACCATTCTCATTAATAACATCCAGTCCGCCTGATTCCTCTGTTACAACAGACTCAAAGGAAAAAGAAAAAGACGACCTGGACAGGACAGTGGCATCCGGGTTATCACCCCCAAAAATATCGGACTCAGACTCAGACGAGCTGGAACCTGATTCCGACTCCACAGACTCAGTGGAATCAGATTCTGGCTCACTACCTGACCCAGTGCTGCTCGATAAAAAGCCCTCCTCGTATTGCCAGACGAGGGAGGGTGCGATGGATGCATCCAGAATGTTTGAAGATGGGCTCACAGACGCTTCATTCCTGATCATGGAGACTGAGAAGTTATCCCCCAAGCACTCCCATACGATCTGAGGATCTGAGAGTAGACAAGCCAGTGCTACCCCATTTCAATCTCTATGCTCTCGGAATCCTCCTCCTTGCACTGCTCGGCCTCAGCTGGTGGGTCTGTCTGCTCTTCGGCAACGTCATCCCTGGACAATTGCAAGTCAAAGAAAATCTCAAATCCCGGCAAGCGCCGCCTCTCTGCATTTAGCCATGGCTCTGGGAAGCCGCAGAACGGGAAGTCTTCCCCCTCCTAGACAAAGCGTCCGTTCAGGGTACCCTAGATAGGTCGGTGCGTCACCTCATAATGCTTGCCGGCCTGCTTGGCTCTGGCTCTTCTAGCCATCTCTTTTCCTTTCCTAGCACAATCCTCTTTGGTAGGCAAATAACCTAAGCCAAAGGTATGTGGATTATGCGGCACTTCGGCCGATGCTGCAACGCTTTTCCAGCCACTTCGCCCTAATCCCATCCCGGGATGTGCTAGAGCTTGTTCATAAGGTAGACAGACTGTGCGCTAACATATAGCCCCTCATCAATAGCTAGTATGTTCTGTACAACCCGGGCCTCAACTAGGGTAAATCCTGACAAAAACACATCCTCCGTGCCATGCTCAATCTCCAGAACTAATGTAGAAACCTCTGGCGGTGGATGGATCGAAGAATTCCCAAAAACGATCGCCACCCCCTTCCCGTGGGGATACTTCAGCATTTGGTGTAGGGTGGAAGAGACCGCTTTCACCTGGTGCAGCCACGGCCGCCCCAGGAGTAGATTAAAGGTTGCGAGAACATCCAAGACATGAAAATCTATATCCTGTTGTCCTGGACCAACCTGAGTCCGAATCTGTACAGTCCTCATCACCTCTCTGCTAGTGTTATCGTAGGCCCGTATCACCTGGGCAGTAGGTACAAAATCCGCGGACTTCAACCCGATAGCATATGCTGTCTTTGACGGGAACACGTTGATAGCAGATCCTGTGTCAACAAAGACTACTGGTATCCATTTTTCTCTACACTCCACAGAGATGTAGAGTGGTTTGTTATGATTTGAGCCCTCAGGAGGTAGTTCCTTGTCAGTGAAGGTCAATGTCGGGGAAGCTCCTCCCGGAAAAACCGGCCCTACCAGCTGTTCGGGCGTGGTGTCAATTGAAAGTTTCACCTTGTCCATTGCAGAGAGGACAGCTTGCCTGTGAACTCTTGAGGCCATAAGCAATCCCCAGATGGAGATGTCAGCTTGGATTTTCTTAAGTTGTTTCAGTACAGCCTCCTCCTCGAGCAGTTTTTCCTTCTGCCTCTCCGCTTCTTTGTCCTTTCCAGACGCCTCTGGTTGATCTAAGTGTGGGGGCTTGAAGTACCGCCCACTCCTCGTCATATGATCTACCTCTTCAACATACCAGGTATCATCGGTTGATTATGCCCCCAATCCTCATCAGTGTGGGCAAGACGTAAGTCGTCGTCATCCCACCACATCCCGTCGACCATCGACAGGCAGCTATACGGTTCCGTTACAACTGTTTCTGTGCACACAGCACGTTCCGTCCCCGCAGGGGCTTTGACCTTTCTAACCCTCTCTAGATCTTCGATCTTTTCCTTCTCAAGCCGCTTCAGTGCAGCCTACTGTTCAGTACCTTCTGTATTTAAACTGCCCGGATCCCGAGCAAAATTCTTAACACCGGTACTCTCCGGCGATTTTTCCTGATTCCCGACCATTCCGACCACTGCTGATGTTCTGGCTTCTGATTGCCCCTGTTCTGGCTGAAGTTCTTCAACAACATCTGGTTGGTCGTCAAGCCACCCAGTATTCTCTGCTGACCCATCCAAGTCGAACCAGTTGACAGTCACGTCCCCTGAGTCCTGCTCTTCAAAGAACTGTAGATTTGCAATGTCTTTTTCCAGCTCTGCCAGGTCATCTAACCCCTGACTTGGTCCATCCTCCCAAACTACACTGATTTCTGCCCCAACCGGCAACTCCACCATTGGCTTAACCTGGCCTGTTGATGTGATATAACCACTCAGGTTGTATGCAAAGCTCGCAGACCTCTCAGGCTCTGAATCATCATTCCCATCTACCCCCAAAGTCATCCCGGTTCTATCTTCGATAGTCACCACCACCGGTTCAGGTTGGGTTTGGGAGGTGCTCAACATGCACAAATCCATGCTGTCCGGGATGAACACCTCCGGCTTGGGTAGGTGGGAAGGTGTGATATATATACTAGGGTCATATGACACAACCCCAGTTTGGATCAGGTTGATGCGTTTAGGTGGTGGAGCTTGATTATGTGGTGGGAGAGGGTTGGTTGTGACGTTTGGTTTTTCTGGAGGCGCGATCACCCTATTGTCAACGAGATCCTAGATCTCATGACGCAGTCTATAGCACTGGTCGGTGTCGTGACCATGCTGTTGGTGAAAGGCACAGTATTTAGCTGGGTTATGGGAGGGAGGAAGTTTGTTTGGCAATGGCCGCGGCTCCAGGGGCTTCAAATGCCCTTTCTTGATCAGAACCCCCAGAGCTTTGGACAGGGGCATGTATAGTGGAGTAAAGGTTCTTTGGCCTCGGGGTGAATATCTGGCTGTTTGTGAGCTACTTCCGGATGCACCGGTGAATGGTGTGGCTGTAAGTGTTTTTGGAGAAGTGGTGGTGACCATACCCACATCTGAAGTTCTGGCAGCTGCAGCATTACTCGTGCATGCATTCGTACTGCAGGAAAATGCCCTCTTGGGTAGCTCTCTCTCATGGTCAATTAGACCCTGCTTCATGGCGTCCTCAATTTGTACCCCGATCTCGTGTAAATCAGCAAAGGTGGGAAGGGGTAAGACGATCATCTTTTGCATCAGTTTGGGTTGGAGGTTGCGCACAACCATCCGTATCTGATCCTTATCGACTGGCCTGATGGTCATCATAGAAGCTTTGGCTCTCCAACGAGTTACAAAGTCGGAGAAGCTCTCCTTCGGCTCTTGTCTCGTTGTCTCGAGATCACGAGTTATGATCTCGATCTACGTGTTATAGGAGTATTGAGCTACAAAGGCCTCGGTCATCTCCTCCCAACTTCTCTTAACAAAGTCCTCCAACTTCACATACCAGATGGCCCCGATACCCGATAGGGTCCGGCCGAAGAGTGAAAGTTTTTGCAGTCTGGAGAGGCCCATTGGCCTTAGAATATCTGAGAACAGCCGCAGGTGCACCATGGGATCCCCAAAACCATCAAAACGGTCTATGTGCGGCATCTTAAACCGATCTGGCAAAGTTACCGCCGAATCGGTGTATCCATCCTCTATATCCGGTATGGAATTGACCCCCTGGGCCCGTTTGAACAGCTTCTCAAGCTTACTCATCTTCAGAGTGGTTGGGTCCATCTCAAATTTAAACGGTGTATCTGTTGAGAAGGTCGGTGTCTTTGAAATCTGCGGTAGAACTGGTGGCGGGGCTTGCCCTGTTAGAGCGTCCGTATCTTCCTGGACGTTTGCAGTATCCCCAAGTGTTGGAATCCTAGGTGGGGGTAGGGGTGGATGCGAAGCAGATGCTCCAGCTTGCTGTGGTTACAGTTGCTGTTGTTGCTGAAGTCGGGCAATCAACTCTGTTTGCTGGGCTACAACCTCAACCTGACGCACGGCAAACTCTACCTGACGGGCAGCATCCCGCTGCATGGCTTGCATAGTCTCTTGGAGCTGACGCATCATGTCCTCCATACTTGCCATAAGATGCTGGTCTAACTGAACAACCGGTATATCTCTCTCTGCGGTAGAAACTGAAACCTCAACCTGACTACTCACTGGCGGGGTGGATAAGACCACTGATCCGATAACCGCTGTACTGATGAACTGCGCCTAACTGACCTCCGTCTAATAACCGAGGGTAATGAAAAGAACACTGGTTGTCCGTCTATCAGATCCTCGGATCGATGAAGTCTTCGACCTCTAACCCAGAGTGTTTGGGGAATATCTGCCTGGTCGGAAGCAATTGTGCTAAACTACCTTGCAAAAAGATAAATAAAGCATAATAAGGAAACAAATAACCAGGAAAACGGACAGCATAACAGCTTAAATTAAAGACAACACACAGTTGGCATTTGTAAGCTAAATACACTGTTCTCAACACTAATCACTGTTCCCAAATCACTGCCCCAAATCTGATACCCTCAGGTAAAATTGATTCCCCAAATACCGATGCCCGCAGGCCTGATACCCAGACTTGCAAACTGATACATGCATTCCTGTAGAGACATACTCTAAAAGCACATAGCAAGCAAGTGAGAGCCAAAACACCTCTATGGAGGGGTAGGGTTTCTCTGTCCTATCTTGTCAGGAGCTAAGGTTTCATTACGCACGCAGCGGTTTCAAACAACCTATAATCGGGTAAGCAACCTGTCCTAGTTTGGAATGGTCACTACAGTCTCCGATATGGAACTAAGTCGAATGGTCAGAAAGGGTGCCTCGGTGAAAAATCGAGGTTTGTGTTCCCATCGTGGCAGAGCCCGTAACCGATCAGCCTTATGGCACGCAGCCTCCGGCAAACCGTTCAGGAATAGCAGACGGCAAACACGGTGTCCTAGGCACACCAATGCAAATGCAATGCAAAGAGACACATAAGTGTAAACAAAACAAGATATCATGAATTCGAGTCAAGTTCTCTAATTCCCCAGCAAAGTCGCCAGAAACTATAGACCGCCCGGAACTCTGCTCCGTGCGCGAGGGCGCGAATCGTAAGTTCTAGCTACTACAGTTCGAACTCATGTCACGGTTCTGAATCTAATCTCACAAAGTGCAATGTAAGACTAATAAATCACCAAAGAGTCCAAATTCAACAAATCGTTTTGGAAAATCGATTTTAATCAAAAAGCGCCAAACATGGATTGTTTTGCCAGATTTTAGAGTCGCCACCTAAATATTTTGTTTTGGGGAAATTTAGGAAACCCTGACTCGTGCCTAAGGCCACGTGTCCGTCATTACCAAAGTTGCATCGGCTCGGGAACTTAGGCACAAGGGGGGAAGGTCATGAAATGAGCACCCCCCCTCGCCCGATCAAAGGATCGACCTCTACTAACATGATATGTTGTTTTTGAAAACACATGTGTTCTTATTCCGATTTATTAGACTAGGTTACTATGTGATGCGCACAGCATACAAGTATAGACTCAATCACGCGGATTTGAACAAAACAACTCGTGTTTGTTTTTGAAAATGGTTTGAAAGTGCTACTCGCAAGTAGGCTAAGACGCAGTTTTGCCACCCTTAAGTGGGCTTAGAAAAACATGATTTTGCCACTTCAAGTGGACTTAAAACTCACAATCATCGAGTTGTTCCAATCCAGGCAATCAAGCCTTCACCCACAGGCATTCAAGCAGTTAATCACTTAAGTAGTTAGCCTCATGGAAAACATGCTATCATGGCAGTCACTTACACACATGCAAGGATGCTAAAGCATAAACACTCACAATGTACTCCGAGCCAAAACAGAAGCTAGTTAGTAATCGATGCACGATCCTAACTATGTTAAGATGCCTAATGCAACGCATGCAAAATGTAACTAAGATAGGCTCAGCTATTCTAGAATGGCATATGAAATGCAACAATTTTGGTACATGTATTCAAATAAGAATTGAAATACAATGCAGTTTGAATGATGCGCCGAGCCCGATGCATGCAATACGAATGAATGATGCAAACATGCTAGCATAAGGATGCTAATCGAAACATGCCCTAAAACTAACCATCGAAAGCTGATAAGTAAAAGAGAGAAAAAAATGGGGTTGGAAGACATGCATCATACACACGCACGCTTATTACAACATTTGCCCTCTCGACGAAGGGTCCGAATGAATTTAGCTAATTAGCTACGCTAATTAAACTAATTATTACAAATCAACTAATTAACTAACTTAGCTAATTAATTATTACAAAACTTTAACTAATTAATCAAATTAATTACATTACAAAACCAACTAAGTAAGAAACTAAAATATGCTACCACAGCTCTACCTCGGAATGATGAATGATGCATGCTCGGTCGCGTCCTCCCAGAAATCCACTACTGTGCCTCATGATGCCTCTGTTTGCACTGTTTTAGACTTCTGAAAACTGTGCCAACCTCCAAGATACTTTTGATCCACCTCATGGACATGCTGAGAAGTGGTCGGCCAAGAGGAGTGGCCATCGGCCAGAGTTTATGACTATCGACCAATTTTGATAGCCGATCAGCATACTAAGTGGTCGATCGGCCACTACTTCCTGCAAATTCTCCCTTTGCAGCAACAGAGCACTAATAGAGGCATGGCATTGTCTTTGCAAGAAAATGTGTGTGCAACCACACTCCTTATCATGTCTAAAGCTCAAAGAAGTGTGGTGCTCGGCTCTCGAGCCACCAATCACGCATCTCAATGCATGATGGCCAAAGAGGCCAAGTTGCACAAATCAATGTTAATGAATGCACACAAATACCACATAAGACTCGATGAACCTCCACCTTATCATACATGATCAAAGGTGTCGGTGACCTAAGGGATGAGGCGCGTTTCATCACTTCAAGTATGAAACGCCTCTCGTTCCCTGTGTTTAGATCAACATCCGATCCAAACACAATGCAATGCAACAAACATGCAAAGATAATGCAACATGCAACATGCAAATAACATGAGCATGCAACAACAATATGTAAGCAACATGAGCATGCAACCACATGCAAACAACAATGTCATGCAACAACATGCATACAACAATGCAATGGCAAGGGCTATGTAATGCAACACCTAATGGACTTAAACCGCATATGGACAGACCTAAGAGGGTCCAAAACAGTGGCCAACATACCAAAACTTAGGCACAAAAGAGGCCAAGAACACATGCTCATGTAATGGCTCATCAACTAGGCATAAGAGCACAACTCTCAAACATGATGAAGAAGTGACAAATATGAGAGTGTAGCAATGAAGTAAGCTCTGAGATTACATTCCAAATGAAGCTAAATCATGCGCATATGACAAACAAAGCATGCTAGTAGGCTCAAAGCTTAAGGCTAGCGAATGGACTTCCACCATGGCCATATAAAGCAAGCCCCAAAGAGCCAAGGTGACTCAAAACAATCCCAAGGCTGGTCAAAACAAGAACCAAAACATGCTTAAACACAGCCAACACAAGCTAGAATTAAAGGCATGAAGCATAGAGCATACTAGGCCAACAAAGAAGATTACATTACACCCACCAAAACCAAGCATGAGATGACTTCACCAACTAAAATTAGAGTTATGGCATGTCAAAATAACACCAAAAATGCACTGATATGGCAACCCAAAAGCTTAGGCAATAAGGCATGTAATGGGCTCATGCTTAAAGCATAGAGCATGACTTACCAAAAGCATTGAAATAGTAAAGCATGAGAGAGTATGGCCACACTACACATACTAAAATCATGGTAGAAATGAGGCCAAAGCATGCAAACAACTCAAGTAAGTCATGCTAGAGACCATGAAACTCAAAGCTAGTGAGCAAGAATGCACTATGGCTATACAAAGCATGGCATGCATGACCAAAACAACATAAAATAGAGCTTGAGCATGCTAAAACATGATTAAAATCTTGATGGAGTGTAGCCAAAAACATGCTAGAATGATGGTCAAAAGCGTAATGCATATTAGGCTAGTGAGAGGATTTGCACTACAAGTGCAAGGAGCATGCATGATGTGATCAAACCAAGCCAAAATAGTGTTATATCATGCCAAAACAAGGCCTAAGACATGCTGAAATGGAGCCACAAAGAGGTATAAAAACATGCCAACTTGGTGAGCCATCAACACAAGCATACAAGAGAAAATGAGGGGGGACAACCCCCTCCTATTTAAGGCCTCAAAACACACTTTCCACCACTGAAATTCCTCTGGAATTCAGTGGTGAAGAGGCTAAATATAGGCTAAAACAAAGGCCTCAAGTGATGGCTCAAAAGCCTAGCAAATAAGGCATGCAAGGGAGTAGACTACCCCCAACACCAAAGAGGCCCTAAACAAATATGTTAAGCACTTCAAAACAAGACTTTTTTTAGTTGAAAGCTAAGCCAAAAGAAACATGCAAAGTTGGCTAAATACTCAAACTAAAACAAGGCTAAAAGGAGGTAACAACTCACCCTTGAAGAACCTCTTTAGAACAGCAACTTCTGAGCCAAAGAAATAAACTTTGAGAGTTCAAACAAGGTCCTCTAGTACCTCAGCAACAAAGCAATGGTGCTTTACTAGGTGTTGTAGTGCAAAAGTGAAGAGAAAACACACTTTAAGGCACAAACTCACACAAATATATATATATTATATAGAGAGAGAGAGAGGAAGAAATATAGAGAGAGATATATATATATATATCTTATATCTCAATTTTCAGAACCTCTGGAAAGGGAGAGGGGCCATTCGTCTTATAGAAATTCAAGTCCCAAGCTTGTTAAAATCCATCCATACACATGTATGGAGGATACACCAAGTGACCAATAGCTGGCACCAGCTAGAAAAAAAATATTTGCAAAAGCATAAAAAGGGGTCTCGGCCAACAAACATGGCCGACCGACCAAAAAGGGTGCCGACCGGCCACCACTAATGGCCGATGGAAAGAAGGAAAGGCCGATAGGCACAGGGCCTAGCCAATGGGTTGTAGGGCTGGCCAACAAGCCACCCCCTTCCCTCATAAACAAAACCACAAGCTCTTGGTCCACAACCAAGCACAAAACAGACAAGTTGAGAGGTTCTAAGGCAAGGCGCGCAGCCGAGACCTTCAGGAACCCAAAATGAACACATCGAGTGTTCAAACGATGACGTCCAAGTCTTGAGGACGGTCAAAAATGAGGTGTCTACAGGCAAGCTCTTCACGCTGGAAGAAGCAAACTCACCATGAACAATATGAGCTAAACTATAGACTTTCGGCCAACAAGACAGTCTAGAATAGGTAAGGAAATGATGAGCAAAGGATATAAGGATGCTTTCAAGATACATAAAAGGTTAAGTTTTTCGATCCCTCGCCTCTCTCTCTCTCTCTCTCTCTCTATGATCAATCTCCCCTAATCTAACTTGATCATCGGAGTGCCGTCGGGGGGATTACCTCCTCCATTGAACCTTTTTGCAGGCTCGCTTTGAGGACACCGAGGCAGGCAGACTCGTTAAAAGTGTGGATCAGCCTGACCCATCCACTATTAAAGTTACAGGATCATCAATAATAAACGATAGTTATAATTTCTAATATTATAAAACCGATTTATATTTTAAACAAACCTTATGCATTTATTTGTAATTTGTTAAAAAATAAAAGATTTATGTTTCATAATTGAGTAAGAATATTTGGGTAACTACGGAAAAACTTTCACTCAATATATAGCCACCATTAATAAATTATTCAAAATAAAAAGAAAAAATTAAAGGAAAAAAAAAAAAAAAAAGGATCTCAAATAGTTAAGTGATTCTTATATATAGATATAGATATATATATATGGGTATATATGAAAATTGGCTTTATAATTTTATTTAATTACTGGAAATATATATTTATTTTTTTATCAGAATTACTTGAAATGAAAGATGACTTGCGTATGTTAACCGCACACGCCACCAATTGACAGGAACCCAAAGGCCCAGGTGGACCCAACTGAGAAGGTGCAATTACACTTAGGTCCTCCACTTGTTCACTAATTACTATATGCATGTTATGACAAGCACAAGGGTAGAATTGGTATCTTGGTCACAAAAAATCATCGTGGTTAGGCCAAGTTTGGGAAGACTAAATAAGTACACTTTTTGACTTTTTATAAAATATGGATTGGATTTGGGTTGGGTTTGAAGTGATGTATTAGAGAGGTGATGTGACTTAAATAAGATGATGTGACTTAAATAGAATAGTGACTTTTTGACTTTTTGAATTTTTTTAAAGATGCCAAACTTGGCCTAAATTAGGTTGAACCCCGACATCATAAAATAATTAGATAAATTATATTATTGAGATTTGTTTAAAATATAATTTATCCTCTCATTTAAAAGAAATATATAATTTATTTTTTATAATTTTAAAAATTATATTTTACCTTGTAAAATTTCTATTTTCAAAATAAATGATTTTTTTAATAAATCATAAAATCAATTAATATTTTTTAATGATATTAAAATTATATTTTAATTAATAATTTCATTTCTTCCTTTTTTCAATTAATAAATCATAAAAAAAATATTTTAATTAATTTTATTAAATGAAAAAATTTAAAAAAGAATATTTATAATTTTTAAAATTATTGAGAATAATTCATATTTAAAAAAATTGAATAATTTATTTGTAATTTATCCTAAATAAATAAATAATTTTATTTTGGCATTTTTCAGTGTCCGAATACGATTTGTTGCTTTTTCTACGTGTGCGTGGACCTGTTTGATAAAAGCCACCTAATGGAAACTTGTCGGGGTGGTTGAAATTTCCAACGCCGACGCTCTCTGCCCTAGCCACGTGTAATGGAGTAGCCACGTGTAATGGAGTTAGGGTTCGTTTTGGAAGATAATTTTTTAACCAAAAAATCAATAAAAAAATTTAAAAGCCACATTAAAAAAGTTAAACATTCTTTCTCTTCACCCTAATTTATTTTATATATATATATATAATTTTTTTTTAAATTAAAGAATTATTTAAGAACATTTCAATTTTTTTATATTATATTTTAATTAAAAAATTATTTCTCAAACCAATCCTTAATATATAGCCAAAAAACCAAATTAACCTACATGTCAAACGAATTCATGTATGTCATATCTGTCAATGTATTTGATTTCATTTTTTTATTTAAAAATATAAAAAAATATTTTGATAAAAATAAAACAACAAATATAATTTTAAATTTTTTTTGCTAACAAAATAAAATATATATAAAAATGAATGAATTATATATCATAATATGTTTAATTTGGGTGGGAGAAAAATTAGATAAATAGGGAGAATTATTTTGGGCAAGTATATCGCAATAGATATTAGGGGGGGGGGGAATACAAATTCGTGAAAAAATTTGCAATTTAAATGATAAATATTTATAAAATTTCTCACCAATTTGTATTTTTTTTTAAATCCACTAGTATGATATTTTTCTAATTATTTTTGCATATTGACCCTCTCATTTGGTAGCTTCAATTTTAGTTAAAAAAATCAAAATGTTAGTATAAGTTGTCACATCACTCTCTTTATTTTTCTACACATTTTTTCATAAAAAGCTAAAAACTTATTAAAATATAGTTATTTTCATTTTAAGTGATGATAGTTTCCGTTTGACAAGTGGATTGGAACTAAAAAAACATAAAATGACAAAATAAGTTAGATAAGTCAATAAGACAAAATGTCATTCAAATCATAATTATTTCATTTTTTTTCTCACAAGAAAAGTAAAAAAATAAAAAATAAAAATTCTTAAACGGAACTAATTTAGTCAAGCTAAATTAACCAAAAAGTCCAACTAAAAAAAAATTTCCCAAATAAACCCATAGTGTAGTGGATTATTTTGTGGCCAGCCAAACATGAGTACCTAAGTTCTAACAAAATTTGATATAACCCAAAACATAAAAAGTGTAAGTGCAAAACATAAAATATGTAAGTGCTTTGCATATGGTATGCAAGGCACACCTAAGAAAGATCCTAAAGTTAATAGTAGGTCGGACTTGTTTTGTATATCCACCAAATAAAAAATAAATAAAAAAGATACATGATTGTTTTGTTTGGAAAACATAGATAAAATACTTACTTATGTATTCTCCTATTATTAAAATGGCACAATATATAATTTATATGAAGATTTATTAGATAATTTATTGAGACCGGAGAGACAAAATAATTTACCATCAACAAAAAATAAATAAATTTTGATGCAAGCAAAAATCTATTAAATATTTTATCGAGATTGAAGAGACGAAAGGAATAATCAAATCCATTAAAATGACATACCACATAGCTTATATGAAAAATTATTAGATGATTTCTCGAGACTGAAAAGATAAGAGATATTTGGGTCAAAATTGCATATTTCTTTTTCATCTAAAAACAGAGTTTTGAATGTATTCACAAAAGATTTCTAACCATTCCAAGCATTTATTAAAATCAAAAAATTTCTTGGTTTGTTTGAACATAATTCTAATTCACACTAAATTCAACAAAAAATAAATCAAGTTGTTGCTTTCAAAATCTGTTTTCTCTATATATATATATTTTCAAAAAATCTCTTCGCTTTTTTATGATTTTATATTTTTGTGGCAAAAGTAACTTTTCAGTATTTATTTCCATCAATTTTTTTTTTAAAAAAAAAGATTCTAAACACTCATACAAATAGAATGATTTTTTTTTTTTTTTTTTTTTTTTTGCATGTAAATTTTGCATACATAAAAATATTAGAAAGACACTGGGTACACGTAAGTAATAATTTAAAATTTTGGATTGGTTGAAAGTATCATTATAAGCGTTACTTGATAACCGAAGCAACAACAGTTGTTTTACCGACCTAGGAACTTATATTTGACTCCTACCATCCATGCCTAGTACACAACATTCTTCATTTATTGTGCATAGAAAGTAAAAAGAATTGACTTTTATATAATTAAAAGGAAAATATTAAAGACTCAAAAAGTTTATCAAAATTTTTACCAAATATTTTTTATGGGTGTGAGACCTATATAACATTACTCTTATTAAAATATAATTATCATATTATAACATTTTAATTACTATAACATGTTAAAAGATCAATTTAACTTTGCTAAAATGTCAAAACCATATAGATGCTTTACCAATTAAAGAGGTGAAAGCTCCCTCTTTCTCTCTCAAGACCACAAAAAAATAATTTCACACTTTTCTTTTTGGGAAAAAGAATTTCACACTTGATACCAAGATTGAGATATAATTCCCATTAGTTAACAATGACCTATTTGGTATAATTTATTGAGATTATTTATATATACATTTTTTTATTTAGAGTTTATAAATCATAAATAATTTTAAAAAACTAAAAATTAAGAATTATTCATTAAACAATTTTCTCTCGAAATACCATATGTATTTCAACTTTTTGAGGTTAAAACATGTTATTCGCTAATACTCCGTTGAAATTGAGAAAAAGAAAATTGAAGGGAAAAAATAGTAGAAAAGAGAGGAGGTAGTCTCCTCTTGTTTGATTGGACAATACTTAATTAAGGGCAATGAAGCTTCTTCTTGTTTGGTAAAATTGTCATGAAAGATAATTACACGTAAGTTATAGTGAAGCATACTATTTTGAGTAATTCTATTTCCACACATTAATCCTTCTCAGTACAAATCTCTTATGAAGGCGCACACTTAATGATTTTCTAATATCAAATTTTGCTCAGTATACATCATTCATTGTCAAAAATACCCCTAACTCCTAAGTTTGTAATGGTGTGAACCACTATCACTTCTTTCACAATGCTTACCTGGTTGGAAGCTCAATGACCAAGGAAGTCATAGCATATCTTCCATTTTAGAAAGAGATGTACATCTCCCTACACCAGTTGTGGAGATTATCCCATCAAAGGTATATGTTAATTTCTGCATATTCGAAGCTTTGAGAACTAAATGCTCTATTTGGTTGAGTTTTCAAACGCTCATGATTTTTATTTTGTATAGACTACTCACCCTTACAAGTATGTTGTGGAGAATGCAGACTTGTAAGGGATCAATGTATTTAAGGTATTTTAAGTTCTAGCTAAAGCGATTTCTTCTGGTTGGTGCATAGTTGTGTTAGTGATTAATAGCAAGTCACACACTGAGTTTATTTTAGGACACTAAGTTTGCAATGGTGGGAAGCTAGTGGCAATGGGAATTTCGCAGCGGCAAAGTTGCAACAATGGTGGTTCGTGGTGATGGCGGTGGGTGGTGGCTAAGATTAGCTTTAGGAAGTTAGAATCTTGGTGGAGAATATAAGGATATTTTGGTAATTTTATCTTAGGATCCTTCAATCCATCGTTATATAAGACTCAAGATCCTTCAATCCATCACTAACAATGAGATTTAGAATATGCGCACAACAACGCAAATGTAAAAATTCATGGCCCAAGACAGTTCCCTTCCACAAATTTGTGATTCGTTTCAAGAATCTAATGGTTAGATTATTGAAACTCGCATTATCAACAGTTAAGGTAAAAAGGCCATCAATGTCCCACTCTTTTAAGAGTACCTCAATTTTTTTACCAAGTGTTTCTCCTTTGTAGTCTTCAACTTGACAAAAATTTATAATCCTCTTTTGTAACTTCCAATCATCATCAATGAAATGTGTAGTTAGACACATGTAACACAAATTTTGTATGGAAGTCCATGTGCCTGTGGTGAAGCAAATTCTACACCCCTCCACAAGTTTCTTCAACCTCTTCCTTTCATTGGTGTATATGTCTACAATGTCCCTAGCAATAGTATATTGAGATGGGATCTTGAACTTGGGTTGCATGACATTACAAAACCTCTTAAAACCAACCCCATTCACAAATCTAAAAGGCAATTTATCAATTAATATCATCTCGGCAAGATGCCTCCTAGCAACTTCTATAGAAAATGGCGTAACGACAACATCAATAACACCCTCCCCACCAACTTCTCTAGATTGAAATCTCAATGTTTGTTACCCATGAGTATCCCTATATGGATACTTTGTACAATTTTTCAAATGACTTAACAAATTACTTGTTTCGTGACTTTTAGAGCCTGCCATATATTCTTTCTTACAATACTTGCACATAGCCCTATCTTTCCCATCAATACCCTTAATCTTTTCAGAATGATCCCAAGCCTTTGATGTTGTTCTCCAACTACTACTAGTTTGGCCAAGGGTGGTCTAGGAGAGGGAGCATTAGATTGGGCAAAGAGGTCAATAGAAAATAATTCAAGCTCAACATTAGGACTCACAAAAAATGTTTTTTCACTTAGAGGATCCATGACCAAAAGATTATCAAATAAACTGCCAACAACCAATAAAAAATCATTCAAAATATGCTTTTCAAATCCATGCTCTTTTTAAACAAACAACCATCAGGCTCTAGATTGTTATTTGATAACCAAACCAAGCATATAAAGTGGTATTTGCAGAAGCTTGGGCATGAAGATTGTTATTTTATGCTTTGTTTCTTATTTCCTTTTTCTTTGATATTCAAATTGATGCCTCTTCTTTTTTCTTTTTTTTTTCTCCTACCTTAATGCCTTTGTCACTGTCACTTTGTCTATGTTTGAACAACATGTTAAATGACATATGAAGATAAAATCAGTTTATGCTCTTTCAGTGTATTTTCTCTTTCAAAGTAGATTTTGATAAGTGTTTGGACCATGTGAACTTCAAAACAGATTGTGAAGAAGAATTAGTAAGTCACATAACAGATTAACTTCAGAACAGATTATGAATTGTAAATTACAGAACAGATTAATTTCCTCAAACTACCATCAATCAGAGATCTCATATGGTCCAAACAAACTAATATTTTTTATATAACAAATTAAATTACAGAATAGATTAATTTCAGAACATAATAGAACAGATTAAATTACAAAACAGATTGTGAAGAAGGATCAATAAGTCACAGAAGAGATTAACTTCAGAACATATTGTGAACTTCAAAACAGATTATGAATTGTAAATTACAGAACAGATTAATTTCCTCAAACTACTATCAATCAGAGATCTCACATGGTCCAAACAAACTAATACTCCCTCTGTCCTAAAATATTAGTCCCTTATTTCATTTTTCATTGTCCCAAAATATTAGTCTCTCTTCAAAAATCAAGTACAAAAATAATATAAATTTTCTATTTTGCCCTTCTTTTAAATTAATAAACAATATAAAAAGTACAATTATGACATTGATATTCCCAAAAAATGTACTATCAAAAGGGTAATTTTGGAAAATCAACTTTTTTCAAATGCAATAATTGTACTACCAAAAAAAGTTGAATTTCCCAAAATGGACCATTATTTTGGGACAGAGGGAGTATTTTTTTACAGAACAAATTAAATTATAGAACAGATTAATTTCATAACAGAATAGAACAGATTAAATTACATAACAGATTGTGAAGAAGGATCAATAAGTCACAGAACAGATTAACTTCAGAACAGATTGTGAACTTCAGAACAGATTATGAATTGTAAATTACAGAACAGATTAATTTCCTTAAACTACCATCAATCAGAGATCTCACATGGTCCAAACAAACTAATATTTTTTACAGAACAGATTAAATTAAAGAACTGAATAAAATAGATTAAATTACAGAACAGAACATATTAAATTACAGAACAGATTAATTCCAAATTTCATTTTTAAACAAACAAACTACCATCAGAGATCTCAAAACAGATTAATAACAAGTCAGAGAACAGATTAATCTAATATTTTTTTCAATTCCAGCCATACTTTATCAAAGAACAGATTAATAACAAGTCCAATATACAATGTAATAACAAGTCCAATATAGAACAGATTAATCCAAATTTTTTTCACTCGTGGATGCAAATTAATCTAATATTGTTTCTATGAAGTCCCTCACAAAATCCACTACAAATAACAAGAAAAATAAACCAAACCTCTGTGGTTTTCTCTCTGTAAGCTTCCTCTCTCTGTGTGTAGAACCCTAACACTGTCAATCTAACCACCTCTCTAGTTTTAGAATTGGAACAAAACAAAAAAAAATAACAGATTAGACTCTAAAATATTAGAATTGGAACCCAAAAAAAAAAAAAAACAGATTAGATTCAGTGTAGATCGATCGTCGTGTAGAAGAAAAGAAGAAGAGAAGAGAAAAGAAAAGAAGAAGAGAAGAGTAAAATGAAAGAAGAAGAAGAAGAAGAAGAAGAAGAGAGAGAGAGATACCTCAGTGTAGATCGATTGCCGTGTAAATCGATCGCCGTTTACTGTAGATTGATCGTCGTTTACTAGAAATCGTCGGACGATGGATAGGATAGAGAAAGAGAGAAGAGAGAGAGTGTGTGTGTCTGTGTGTGTGAGTGAGTGTTATGTTCTGTCTATCGAAGAAAATTAGGGCAAAATGAGGCATATCAGAAAGAAAAAAAGGGGCTGCGGCGTAAAAGAAAAAGAAAAAAAAAATTAATAATAAAGATACGGTCGGGTGGGGTTTGATGAGTAAAATGACGGATCACCCGCCAACCGACCCGAACCTGAAAAATCAAAGAAATGGGCCCGTACTCGCCCGCCACGTGTCACATATCCATCCGTCGTGGGTCGGGTCGGGTCGGGCCGGGTGTGGCGGGTCGGTGGACCCGCTGTATTTTGAAAGAAATCTGATGTGTTCAAAATATTTGTACTTTTATCATTGTATTTTTTTTTTTATCTCCTCATTAAAAATAAGTAAAATGATATACATATAGATTTTTTCATTCACAATTTAAGCCCAACATGATATGACAATACAATTATGGAAAATTTACCCATAAGTCCTAGTTTTTGAAACGTTGAACCATTTAGTCCTAAAAGTTTTCTTATGCTCCATTTAGTCCCATTTTTACATCAGCATAATGTAAATGATGTAAATGATCTGATGTTTCATTCTATAATTTCAAAATTTATTGAAATCTGATGAACATTAGATTTTTTTCATCCTATATTTTCAAACATTATTGAAATTTGATGAACATTAGATGTTTGAAATCTAATGTTTGTAACATGACTCTGATGTTATTAACATTGTATCTGATGTTATTAACATTGTAATGGGACCTTTCAGTCTATAAGAAAACTTTTAGGACTAAACAGTGCATAAGTTATTAATTTGAGATTTATTGGTGCATCCCCCTAAAATTATTGTAATTAATAAATTATAATAATAGACATTTTAACTTTTAATGAATACATATAAACGAGATATAACAACATATATTATCTTTATCCTAAATTGTTTCTTCAGTACAAAAAATGAAAACTTGAAAAAATATTTTTTTTGGGTCAAAGTTTTAAATTTTTGTTACACAAATTAAAAATACTTGATGAGATCTTTCAAATTGGTGAATTTTTATTAACTTAATACAAAAATATAGAAAACAATTATTTTGAGTTTTCCATCCATATTTCTTTAATGATTTTTGAATATTTTAATTAATTTTTTACTTTATGGATTCACTTAATTTATATATTCTTAAGAAGTATAAAATTTGTATAAAAATATTTTAAAACATAATTGAATATAAAAAATATAAAAATAAATACATTCTCGTATTTTGTTGTGTTCACTTAATTTTTATTTTTGTATACATTTTATACTTTTTAATTATATTTAGATTATAAAAAGTAAAAAAAAAATACAAATTTAAAAAGCATTTTTTTTTTGTTGTTATTGTAAATTTAAAAAATAAAGTGATTATTTATAAATTATCATTTTTTATACCAAACAAACAATTTAGGATTGATATTCAAAAATCGCAACTCAACTCTTGATTAAAAATGTGTTTGGGAAGTGTTTTTTTTTTTTGCTAAAAAAACACTAAAAGACAAAATTGGTTAAAAAATCAAAAAAAACAAATTCAGATAAAATGCCACATCAAACTCATAATTATTTCACTTTTTCTCTTATAAACATCACATCCAATTACAAAAAAATTCAACTATCTTTCAAAATATAAAAATTTTAATCTCTTAAAAATAATTAAAAATTAAAAAAATCTACTAAAATAACAATTTTTCAAACATCCACGGTGTGTTACAAATTTTACAACATTGGGTACCCCACACATGTGTGATGAGTCTGAGTCCCATCGATAATTGCTTTTAAAATTAAGAAGCTTAAAATAAAAATAATAATAATAGAATATGATATGATAGTTTGTTTTGGATAATAATCAAACACAAAAGCAAGTTTTAAAGATTCTTTCTCAAAATCAATATCCTGATACTTTCCCCTATACGTGAAAGCCATGGAATGCGTATTAGGCACTCCGCGTACTGCAGAAGCCATCTGTCTCGCCCTTTTTCCCCAAGATAAATAAATAAATAACTCCACACTTTACTCTTCTTTTTATTTTATTTTTTGAACAAAATTCAGCATTTTTTTGGGGGGGGGGGGGGGAATAAGGTGCATATAAAACTTAAGAACGTACTACTGCATTAAAGCATAACTCGAGAAATTCATATTTTGAAACATATTTTATAAATATAAAGTTGTTTTAAACTTATTAATTAAATTTAGGTTATTTTTTGAAGCAGCAATGGTTGGTGGCCCGAAATTCAGTGGCTCGAATGGCTCGAAACTGTCAAAACGACGTCGTTTTGGGCGCAAAACAAGTAAAAACGACTTCGTTTTAGCAGTTTCGAGCCATTTGAACCACTGATTTTGTGGCCCTCAAATATTTTTCTTTTTGAAGATACATTTTGATAGCATAATTTATGTGGGTGTTAATTTTTGATCTTATAATCAAATATATCTCTCTGTTAAGATTTAGAAAATTCAGTTAGAGAGCAGACAGAAGAATAGATTAAGTTATACACTTGTACATAAGACGTTAAGAAATATCGTGGTGACTCGTTCATCCAGATCAGTAACTTATCTCTAAAATATATCATCCAGATCAGTAACTTATCTCTAAAATATATCAAACAAGTAAACAATTCATAATAAAAAAACACAAACATACCTTACACCTACGGTGCCTTACGTTTATTATGAAAAATGTTAATCAATCCTCTTAAAATATATTTAATATTAGAATTTATGTAAAAATATATTTAAAAAATGAAAAAAAATAAATTAATAAGAAGTGTTTTTTTTTAAATGTCTTATTTTCTTTTCGTCTTTTTCTTATGAGAAAAAAACGAAGTAAACAACAAAACATGCTTACACGTCAATTCCGTCATAACTAACGGTTCAAGTGTAAACACAGAGCAGTCACACCAACAGTCACTGACGGAGTTATTAGAACCGTCTAAAATAAAACAACCACACTGCACTCCTCTCTCTCTCTCTCTCTATCTCGCAAATCGGACGAAGAAGAATCAGAAGTTCTGAACCAATCTCTCTCTACTCTCTCTCTCTCTCTCTCTCTCTCTCTCTCTATATATATATATATATATTTATACAGAGACTTTAATCTCTCTTTGATCTCTGTCTAGCTTTCTCTCTCATCTGTGGCGGCTTCGCGATAAACAGGTATGGTTCGATCACGTCAATGTCCGGGTCTCATTTGTTTCAAATTGGGATAGTTCATGTGTGCGATGACGATAATTAGATACTAATTTGGAAATCATGATGTTTTCGCGGTGATAATTGGTGTTTTTCATTATTTTTGACCTCGATTACTATCTCTTCGCATCTAATTTCGGATCTCTCTGACCTCTGTTGTGTTTGATTTTTCTCATTTTTAGGGTTTTGGGATGAAATCGATTCTAATTTTTATTGCTTTTTTTTTTTTTTTATGTTTTTGTTCAAATTTTATGTTGTATTCATATATTGGAAATGACTTGCCTAAAATAAGATATGGGTAGCGATTGCTGGAGATAGAACTGTTTTATCAAATCGGTTGAGTATGCTTTTGTTGAATAGTGTTTTGTTGGTTTGACTGTCATTATTGTTCTTGACTTGTAAAGCAATTTGTGCCTTTTTTTAATATCTAGATTATTGGGGTTGAGGCAAAGTTGGAACCCTAAATTCAATTAGATTTGGGAAACACACCCTTTTGTTAGCAGAAGTGAATTTTATTTTTTAGCTGATGACTTCGTCGATTGGTTGTGTCGGGTGTTTCTATTTTGTGTTTGGTCCTTTCATTTGATTCTTCTATGGGAGTGTTTTCCTTTTATAGGAATATATTTTTGGCAGAAATATGCAACTCGTAATAATAGCTTTCCGTAGCGAAGAATTTTTCATAGCGAAGTTGGATGGCTGGCTGTAATTCTCTGTTTGTTTTCATACAGAACAATAAGTTAAAATCTTGAAACAGTATAAGCATTTTCTACATTCAACCAAGACTGAAGAATAATAGTATGTATGTTAGCAAATATGTTTTCTGATTTAATTTGTATGCTTTGCAATTGCATATGATGTTTGGCAGTTTGTGCTGTGGGACATAGTTCTCTACATTTATGAATAACCATATGAGACCCTTTTTTATTTCACTATATATTTCTGTGTGTAAGTTCATTGTATACTTTTTTGAATAATAATCGATCATCCTATTGATGGTTGGCTTCCTTTATATTAATTTCCAGATGAACAAGTAGGTTTTGGAACTTCCTCTAAGAGAAATTCACTTGGAGGTACAAGTGAAAGCAATATTTGTTATCTTTGTTGATTTATGTGGTCTATTTGATTATGGGGTCCGCTTGTTGTGTGGCTGCTAGAGACAGAACTATAACAAATGGACCAAGCAACGAGGTTTCACAAAGGAATGTTAGATACTCACCATCATGGAGCTTTCGTTGGGATAACCGAGGGCGAGTAGCAGGGGAAGAGACTTCTGTGAATTGGCTTTCTGATGGAGCCAGCAGGAATGATAGATTGGACATTAAATATGGAACGACAGTAGAAACTACATATGCATCAGAAGAAGGAAGTCCATTGGACAGCTTTCGGACACTGACATGGCAGAAGTCTCCAATCTCTGAAAGAAATTCTGGAATTTTGAGGCTTCCTTCATCAGGTAAATCTTCAAACAATGCAGGAATTTTGGTCATTTGCTTTTCCTTTTGTAATTGATGTGTGCCTAAACAGTCCAAAACAAAATGTGCTTGAGCACATGTTTGCTTTGGTTTGACCCCAAATCAGCTTTTAACAAGTATTAAATATATATATATATTCACAAAGGTGTCTTGAGGGGTGTCCAGGCATAGAACACATGTCCGTGAAGTATACCCAACGTATCCTGCCCGCAAAAACACAGGGGCAAAGCTGCCTACCTACTATCTCTCCCAAACTTCATTGTAAGCAGTAGCCTTGGGGGGTGGGGTGGTTTGGTCCTTGCATGATTTTAGCTTTACATCAACCAAACTTGCTGCTGTCTTGATGAGTTTATGTCCTTGACCGGAAGAAGTTTGCTGGCACTGCTATGAAACTAGTTATGCTCAATGTTCTGGAAGTACAAGTGGAAAGATCTTTTTGTAATAGAAGATGTGGATTATTATTGTAGATTTGGGGTATCAGATGTGTATTGGATACCTTGGTCATTGGTTCCATGGACCATAATTTTCAGTCCATTTAAGCCTGCAAAGTAATTGTTAGCTCCATGCAAAGCCCGAAAATCAGAATAAGATTTAGCATTGATTGGCATTAACTTTAATTCTAGTCATTTTATTTTATGAATGATGATTTCTAGATGGAGAACTAATTGGAGGATGTGGATCTGTATAGCCAACCCCAAGTATTTGGACAAAGGCTAGTAGAGTTGATGATGCTAGGTGGAGAATTGAGAATTCGATGTGTTAGGTTTTGATTATGATTTAGGAAGAGTTTATGAGAATTTTTTTATGTTTGTATGTGCAAGCATGTGCTTGAGTACGTGTATTGGATGAAGGAAATGCGGAATTTTTTTTATTCTACTCAACATCCACCATATTCTTGAGCCATATGTATTGATGCTGACATTGTATAGTAGTGAAATTTTCTAGAAAATATCTGATCTCATCAAAATATGACTATTTTTTTCAATTTTCATTGCACATTTTGATCTTATAGATATGGATGTTTTTGCCTGCTTAAGGAAGATAACCTGTTTATATACATGAAGTCCATAATGGCAGATATTATATTTTGGCTTGCATTAGACTTCGCAGATGTTATTCATTTGACTTCAAATCTGTTTTCTCATGACTGGAAGTCTGGACTAGTTCTGATAGGTGTTACATTCTGGGGTCAACACACCAGCATTTCATTTGCTGCTCTTCTTCTATTCACTTCATCAATAACTCCCATTTCATACTTCTTGTATGTACCGCCATATTTATTTGGCTTATTTTATTTTATTTTATTTTATCAATATGCTATCTACTGGAATTGAAAATAATGGAATGCCATTTTGTTTTCCCTCGAATTATGCCTCTCATCCGCTTTGGAATAACCTCTCATCTCTCAGGGTGTATGTAATACTCTCCTGGTTTCCTTTTCATTATTTTATTTTATTTTATCAATATGCTATCTACTGGAATAAAAATAATGGAATGCTATTTTGTTTTCCCTCTGATTGTGCCTCTCATCTGCTTTGGAATAACGTCTCATCTCTCAGGGTGTATGTAACACACTCCTGGTTTCCTTTCATGAGAGGTGGAAGAAAGAGAATTATGAGTCTTCATTATTCTTTGTTATGCCTAAGTTTCGGTCTGTATTTTGAAAGCAGATTATCAGTAAGAAATGTGGCCTTGGGTGTTTTGCATAGGGCCTTAATGCGAGGGTCTTTTCTTTTTTGCACACCAAATTTGATTATTTGGATTTTGATGCATCAGCAGCTCCACATTTTGTGTCGTATTTGATATTTTTTTGCTTGTGTGTTGCAGATCAATCAAATTCTAAAAAATTTCCTATAGAGGTATGCGTAGAATATTTGTATTTTTTTTAGGGAAAATAACCAATAAGTCTTATTTTGCTCTTAAAATTACTATTAAGTCCTATCAATTTTTAATATGGGCAAGTCCTTTTTGTAATAAAAAGTTCCCAAAGGATTTATTGCTCCATAATGGTGTATTTCCTCCCAATTTTAGCCTTATTTTAATAGGAATAACAATTCTAACTTAATTACAATTTAAAATCTTAATTGTAAGAATTATTAATATTATATTAAAAAAATAATAAATAACAATTGAATCAAAATAAGTATAGTATAAAATATTATTCCAAATCATGAATTTTTTAGTGCAAAAAATCTAAAAAATTAAATTCTATTAAAATGATAAAGAGTTATAAAAATAATACTATGAAAATTTATATATTTTGGTGAATCTTATATTTATGATTTTGTTTATGAAAATTCATTTAATTTGAACAATTAAAAATAATTTAATTATAAATTTTAAATGAATTAAAATTATTTATTAATTTTTTGGTTCATATTTTAATGAGAAAGGTAAAATTAAAATAAAATATACTATTATGAACAATTGAATTTTTTATAACAATTATAAAAAAGTAGGACTTATTTGTTAATATTGAAATTTGATATAACTCAGTAGTAATTTTCAAAACAAAATAGAACTTATTGATAATTTTTTCATTGTGGTTTATAATTTTTTTAAATGCAATATCATGATTTTTACAATTAAAAAATATTATTTTACTTATATTAAAAATATTTATGAAATTGTTAATGAGGGGTAAAATTGAGATAACATCCATCATTATGGAGCAATGAACTTTTTGAAATATTTTATGAAAAATAGACTTAGTTGTCCATATTGAAACTCAATAGGACTCAATATTAAGAGCAAAATAGGACTTATAGTTATTTTTCCTTTTTTTTATTATCAACATATGCACTTTGTGCCCTCCACAAGTTGCAAATCTCCTTTTCGTTAGACTCACATCATCCTTTTTTCCTTTTTTTTAGGCAAAGGAGTCAACAGAATCCCCTGCAGTTTCAGATCTGTCTCCCACAAAACTGTCACCTTCGGTGCATTCAATTTCATCATTGTCTACATCCCCTTTGTCATCCCAAAGCCACCTTCCTGCGAGCTCAACTCCATCCCGATGGCCGCGTCATTCTCCAGGACACCAGCTATTACGACAAGTATCTGATAGCCGTGTTCCAGGACATAAATCACCAAACTTTTCAATTTCTGAAGAAATATCTTTTCCTCTCCCAGGATGGAGCAATGAATCAACCAGGGGCTCTATTGGTGGTTCTTCAGATGGTTGGTCTATACCTGCCTTCTCTGAGCTCATGGCTGGTTCTCATGGAGAAATGTGGTCTTTTGATAGTGAGTCCACGGGCTTCAATCGTGAGAAAACAACCAGATCTAGTAACCGACTCTCTGTTTCTCCCTCTACTGATATGCAAACCTGTGGGTTTTGCTCGAAGCTTTTAACTGAGAAATCTTCATGGGGTACCCAGAAAATTATTGCTACTAATGATCTTGCTGTGGTTGCTGTTCTAATTTGTGGCCATGTGTACCATGCTGAGTGCTTGGAGAATATGACACCTGAAATCAGCAAGTACGACCCTGCTTGTCCGGTTTGTACTTTTGGGGAGAAGCAGGCCCTGAAATTGTGTGAAAAAGCATTAAGAGCAGAAATGGATTTGAAGGCTAGAAACAAGAGATCAAAGAACCGGATTGTGAGTAGTGATTTTGATGGTGATTCTGTTGTGTTTGATGGTCACAAAATGAGCGGACTTGATGAAAAAAATCTCAAGATGATCTCAAGTTCCAGGATGAAGAGCTCCTTAGGTAAGCCTTTCTTGAAGCGACACTTCTCATTTGGGTCAAAAGGGACTCGACCCTTGTTAGAGAATCAGTCTGCTCGGAAGAAGGGATTTTTCTGGTCGAAGTCCAGCAAGGAGTGAACTGCTTTATGGCTTTTAAGAGGTGTGCGCCTCTGTCTTGTACATATATCAGTTTTATCTACACATATTACGCTAAATTTGATTTCTTTTTTTTGTTCTTTTTTTAAATAAAAAATTGGCTTTTTTCCTCTATATTCTGTATTCAAACCGTGAAGGTTCATAATAATCATGTATTACTTTAGCTTAGAATTGGTAGTTTTATGTATGCAGGTTCCACGATTGATCCTACGGCGCAAATCTCGTTGGCTGGTGAACTATAAAAGAGGCAGATCATCTTTCTATCTCCATCTGGATCTTATGAATAAACTTCTCTCCATTCGTAGTCTGCAATTTCAAGCAGGTATAGCTTAGCTTCTGAAACTTACACTGTAAAGAAGAAGGGGGAAAGAACACATAAAGGAAATCTCAATTTAATATATAGAAAAGAACAGTAGAAGGAAAATGGATGATGTGTCTATTCATCTTACTCTCTCTTTCTTTTTTCTTTTTTTTGTACATTTTAATTTGTTCTTTTGCATGGATGAGTTCATGGAAATTATCTTGAAGAATTTCTGTATTGACTTAGATAACTCGACTCTTTTCATGAAAGTGACATATTGGCCACTCTGTCAATGGTCACTTGTAGGTTGTGCTTGGATTTTCGATTTAAGGATGGGATTTGTATTGGAAAATGAAAATGCAAGGGTTGTGGATGCTTTAAATCTATTTTTTTGTCACTCTTTTTGTTTCTCTTTTGTTTTCCCTCTAGAAATTATTCTCTGAATCTAAGATCTGAACATAAATCGTAGTCGTGTTTGACAAAAGGATTGGATTTTCAGTAGTATGGCATGATTTCTTGCATAGGGAGTGAAGAATTGTGATGTGGAAATGAATAATGTTGTTTACATCTACTTTGACTGGGGTAGTGAACAAAATCAGCCTCTCTCAATGTTGGAGAATCAAGATAATGGTTCTCCAAGGAATATGCTCAATTCTTGGTAGACTATGGATACTGGCCGGTAGAAATGTAAGAAAAAATGAAAAAATCGACTAAACTAATTGCGTCGAACCAAACTAGTTATATTTGGTCGATTTTTTAATATGAACCGGTCTGTGTGATTTTTAAAATTAATTTTTTTCGATTTTCGGTTTGGTACCGGTTTAGACACCTTGCGCACCGAATTAAATCGAAACTGACCGAATGTTTTGCTTATTAAATATATAATGATGTTGGTTGAGTACAAAGTTTAGTTGATTTACTTAAACGTTTATTTTTTCTTAAATATTCCAGGTTTAACGATAGATATTGGTAATGTGATAAGTTGTTAGTTTGCCATTCATATGTGCTTGAGTTAAGTTTTGCTATTACTATGCCTATATAGCTATATAAGATGTTTATGTTGTTTTCAATTTTTTGTTTTAACTCTACTTGATAGACTTGTGATTTAGTCTTGTAGGGTGATGGTTTTAAACTTTGATTTTGCTTTGGTATTAAGCCTTTTTCAGATTATATTTTGTTTTTAATTCTACTTCAGTAAAAACTTAGGCTCTGTTTGGTTGTGATTTGTAATCAATTTTCTACGCGTGTTTTTCAGTATGATGTTTGATTATGCGTTTGAAATTAATTTTTACGAGCTCTGCAGAGAGCCCTGTGCATCAGCCGTTGTTTGGTGAAAATTTTGCAAACGGGGACTACCACCCGGTCGTCCCTATGGAGTACCACCCGGATGTCCTCTGCTGTACAGAATTTTTTTTTTTTTTTTTTTTTTTTTTGCAATTGACTTATATAATTGGGAAAAATATTTTCTGAAAATTTTTAAATTTTTTATGTGCTTTAAAATAATTTTGAATTGTATGTTTAGTTATGAGTTGTAAATTTTTGTATCACATATCAAATGTCACATCAACAATTCTCCATTCAAATCAAACCTCTTTTCCAAAACTATTTTCAAAACTCTTTACCAAACAAATTTTTTACACTCAAATCATAATTCTACAACACACAAACTCAAAATACAATTCATACTCTCAAATCACATTTACAAACACAACCAAACGCAACCTTAGTATTTATTAATTCTTTTGTTTGTATTTTTGTGAAATGGTTGGATTGGATATGGAAGGAATATATAAATGGTCAATTCAATATTTTTATATAAATTATTTACTATATTACATATTTAAGAAGTAACTCAAATTTGAAATATCGTAAATCGAAAATTACACTGAGGCGAACCGTTTGAATTGGTGGTGTTTGGTGCAGTTTAGTGAAAAATTCGGTTTGTATCGATTCTCAATATGATAGAATCGATATTATCAATTTAGTATAAAATTTTATTTAAATATCGGTCGTTTTAAACCGATTACATCTCTACTGGCCGATGATGCATGAGTTGCTTATGTTATGTTTTGATTAATCATTTGTATGGTTTTCTTTTTTTGTTTTTTTATTATTGATGAATCATTTTAAGTTTTTTTTTAATTTTTTTATGCATTAAACAACACATGAATTTATTTGGGAATGGAGATGTGTTTTTGTCGTTTGGAATAGATTGAATGGAAAAATAATTATTGATTACTGGGTGGTTTCGCATTCTCTAAATAATCCATCTTTTTATCTTTTTTCCATCACATCACCTCTCTATTTTTTTGCACATCTTTTTGTAAAAAGATAAAAAATACACTTATTTAGATTATCCCAAACAATCCTACTAGTACTCAAACTAGAATCACTCTTCTAAACTAATCGGCAATCTAATCTTCATTCATAATTAGCAATCTAATCTAAAGTCGGGTTTTGATTTGAAGAGGGCAACGGCCTCTTTTGGAAAGAAATTAAGAAAAATGACTGGTAGCTCGAAAACTTTGGCTCGAGATTGGCTCGAATTTATAAAACGACGCCGTTTTATTTTTTTTTTTTCTCTTTTTCTGAAGTAGACAGACGGAGAGGGAGAGGGACGAAGGAAGAGAGAGAGAAGGAAGGGAGAAGAGGGTCGCCCCAGATTTTGCTGATGAAGATGACGATGATGTTGAAGATGATGAAGATGTTCAAAGTCTGAAGCTGTTCAAAAAAAAATTTGATCTGGATGATGGCGGTCGGTGAGGATGAAAGGGATTTGCATAACCAAATTTTTCCGTTTGTTGGTAAGGGAAAACCCAGCAGCCAGATTTTTTTTTTTTTTTTTATTGATTTTTTTTTCTTCTTTCCTTCTTCTTCTTCTTAATTTATTATGATGAAGATGTTCATTATGATGAAGATCTGTGTTGATAAATTAGATCTAAAAGATTCATAAGATCTGTGTTTTTAGATCTATGAAGATCTAAAATCTGTGTTGATAAATTAGATCTAAAATCTGTGTTTTTAGATCTGTGTTGATAAATTATATCTAAAATCTTCACAGATCTGTGTTTTTAATCTTCATTATGATGAAGATCTAAATTATCAATCTGTTCCTGAAGATCTGTGAAGATGATGAATCTGTATTGAAAATCTGTGTTGTTATGAACAAATGAACATCTAGAAATAATTTATTTTTGAAACATCAATAAAGATCATAAATCCGAATTTATTTGAACCAGATGAACATCAATGAAGAAGATGAACATCAGCTGAACCAAAAAGAAAAAGAGACACCAAAACTTCGAGCCAAATTCGAGCCTCCAAATTTCGAGCTACGAATCGGAACTGAGAAATTAAAAGTTAATTTTTGACTTTTAATTTCTTGTAAGTCTTAGGGGTTGTTTGAGGTGTCTTAAATAAGTGTACTTTTTGTCTTTTTGGACTAAAAAAAAAGTTGAGGGAAAAAATAGATGTTTGGGTTAACTTTTTGAATTTTTATGAAAAAATGTGTATTAAAAATTGTATAAATTAGTGTGGAGGGGAAAATTAGGATTGAGAGTTGTACAGTCGTAATTTTTGACTTTTGGTAAATAGTGATTACTTTTTAACTTTTTGAGCCTCCGTTTGGGAAGTGGGCTGGCTCTTTGGCTTTTTGGCTTTTTTGGCTATATGAGCCTGGGCTCAAAAGCTTGGTTTGGGAAGGGCTCTTGGATTTTTGGCTTTTTTTTGTGAGAGAAGAGTGTAATGATTATGGGGTTGGATGTGATGTTTTGTCTGTTGTGGCTCATGAGCCTATTTTGTCTTTTGTGGCTCATGAGCCCAATGAGCCCTTGCCAAACGGAGGCTATAACTTTTTGACATTTTTTACACTTTCCAAACTTGACCTAATTCTTAAAAAAAATTAACTTTTAATTTACTTTTCAAAATAATCCATTAGCCTAATGGAGATGTTTTAGAAAAGCGCAATACTGCTCCATTTAGTGATTTTAACAATGGATTTGTTTGGGTTAGCATGTTAGTATTTAAAAATTGATAATACAAAGTTTAATGTAAAAGTACATTTCTCTTTTAATTTTTGGGTAATCAATTTTTTAAAACTTATTTTAAGTTATTTATGTCAGATAAGATACATAACATAAAATTAAAATAAAAAAGAAGGCCATATGCAACTTGCTCCCGCGAACGGTACGGTATCCATGAATTTAAAACAGGCATCCTAAATATAAATGTTTTTTTTACAAATTAATTTTGAATCATTTTTTTTAAAAAAAAATCCTAGACAACTTTAAAATTTTTAAAAAATTAGTCAAATTTAAAAAAGTTCACTAAAACGAAATTAATATCTAAAAAATATATTTTTTTAATCTTTTATGGACTATTTTAAAAAAATTAAAGATATTTTTATTTTTAAAATTATCTAGACAAATCTAAAAAGCTTTAAAAAAAATTAACCTAATTTGGAAGTTCATTTAGTCCTATTAATTGAAATGAAAAAAATTATATTTATGTATTTGAATTTATTCAATTCCACAAGGTGAACCAGCCCGTAGGCTCTATGCGGTGCTTCATGGAGTATTTAAACTTCTGCTATTCCATTTCCCAGCAGCTGTGTGCTAAAACACACGTCAATCTCCACTCTCTCCTCTTTCACTCAACCCCCTTGTCTCTCTACAATCTCTCTCGGTCTCTCTCTCTCTCTCTCTCTCTCTACTCCTTTTTTCCCCGCTTGTTTAAAACCCTACATAAGTCTGCAAAATGCTCTCTCAATCTCACTTTCTATCTCTAAATCCCTCTTTCCTTCCTCTCTCCTCCTCAAAACCCTCCCTCTCTCTCCTCTACCATCGATTCCCAACCCTACCATTCCCTCCTTCAACCCTAACTCTCCACATCTCTCACCCTACCAAATCTTCTCCAACAATGATTTCAAACTCAAATCTCTCAAATCAAAGCGAAACGATCAACTCAGGTATCCAACACTCCGAGCTCGATCGATTCGCCGAAGTTGGCAATGAGATAGCAGACGCAGCTGGAGAAGTCATTCGGAAGTACTTCCGCAAGAGCTTCGACATTCTCGATAAAGAAGATTTCAGTAAGTTCGAATCGAATAATCGGATTGGAACCTTTTGTTGAACGATTTTGTGTGTTGTGATGATTGTTTGATGTTGTGTGTTTGTGTGTGGTGGACTTGGTTTAGGTCCTGTAACGATTGCTGATCAATTGGCTGAGGAAGCGATGGTTTCGATTATACAAGCGAATTTTCCTTCTCATGCAATGTAAGTGAGATTATTTTCAGCATTGTGTGTTTTCATGAATTTCATCTCCAGAAACAGAAAATAAAATAATGGCATACGCTGCTCAGATATATAGTAATTAGTTGTGTGAATGTTAGATTGTATTAGACAACTTCTCATTCAGAAGAGACATACATAATTTACACTATTGTAAATGTGTAATCATTCTTTCCATTTTTGTGCCAAATGAATAGATATAATAGGAAAAGAAATTTGAGTTCTAAATTTACATTCCTTCAGTTTATGAAAAGGTAGAGGCAAGCCGAGCTTTTAGGTGTTCATGCTTGTTTATTAAGAATTAGTCAAGTTAAAGCTCGAGCCAAGCTCAAGTTGAGCTTAAATAATCAAGCTTGAGCTCGGCTTGCCAAATATTTGAGAAATTCGAGCGCAGCTTGAGCCAACTAGATTACATAAACGACCCTAACTCGAGGTCGAAAAAAAAAAAAACTTAAATTAATTTACTTATTAAGATAAAAAATAAAAAATTATGAGCGAAATATACAAGCATGCTTCTGTTAATAATAAATTTTATCAATCAAATATGTAACTTTACACAAACAGAAATAAAATAAATTAATAAAAATTTATTTGATATATTATTAAAAATAAATATTAATTTATTTTGTTTATGTTCATGAGCCTTATCGAGCCGAGCTTGGGGCTACTTGAGCTCGGCTCGATTAATACATGAGCCTAAAAATCAAGCTCGAGCTCATTCATTTAGCAAACAAACTAAGCTTTAAATGAGCCGATCTCATGAACAAAACTTGATTTTTTTGTAGCCCTACGAAAAGGTTAAAGAAGAATAAAAAAAAATTAATCTGCTAACCAACACCAATTTATCATGCTGATAGTGAGTGGCATGTGCATACTTATTTTCTTGGTTCTCATTTATGTATTTATTTTCTTTTACTTTTCTGATAAACAAAAAGGAGCAGTAGTGAATTAGTGTTAGTTCTTATATAAGATTTTGTATATATAATGCCTTGTAGTGCCATTGTTTTTGCTGAAACTGTTAGAGAATTCAAATTGCAGTTTTGGAGAGGAGAGGGGTTGGAGATGTAAAGAGAAAATTGCAGAATATGTTTGGGTTTTAGATCCAATAGATGGAACAAAAAGTTTTATAACTGGTATTTCGTCTTTGTATTTCTTAAGTTAAAGTCATTAAGTTTGAACTTCAAATATTTGCTGAACTGATTCTTTACTTGTATTGTATTCCAGGCAAACCCTTGTTTGGAACTCTTATTGCTTTGCTACATAGAGGTAAACCGGTATGAATCATGTGCCATCTGATTCTTTGCAGAAAATGGGGGGAATAAGCGCTTTATTAGTGCATAAGATGCAATTTATACGTTAAAATGGAAACAAACTAATCAATTGGGATGTTGGGGCCGACACTGTGTCCCTACTCTGCTGACTGCTGTTACAGAAAATATAGAGAGCAGCATATTTGTGCTTGCCTCATTTACCACTTAAAACATCTATTGGATATGGATGTGGTATGAATTCATACTATGCAACCTTGATATGAAAATAGAGAATATTGAAATAAAATATATGCCATATTTCTACGTTAAAGTGGAAACAAAGTAATCAATAGGGATGTTTGGGCCAACACACTACGTGCCTACTCCACTGATTTCTGTTACAGAAATATAGAGAGCAGCATATGTATGTTTGCCTCATAGGGTGATTTCCGCCTAAACCTCTATTGGATGTGGATGTGGTATAAATTTATACTATGCAACCTTGATATGAAATAAGTAATATTGAAAGAAAATATATGCCATAACATGCTTACATCCTGAACTCTAAATATTTATCATATTTCTTCCAAAAGCCTTTCTTTTACTTCTTCATCTCACATGGTCTGAGCCTTCCAACTCTTCTTTTTTTTTTTTTTTGGCACATCGGAGGTGGGTGAGGGAAAGTCTTGCGCGTGAGTGACAAGACTTGAATCCTTGACCTCCTAATGAGGTGCAACCATCCAGGGGCTCTAGCCAACCCTTCCAGTTGGTATTGGGGCTTCAAGGATGGATGGTTCCAATATTACCATTATTGTGATAAGGTTATATAACCTTCCCTTTTCATCATCTTTTACCGTTCTCTATACGAGGCATCTAAAAGTTTGAATTAATTTCATGGTGTCCAATTATATTTGAACTCTTGCATTGTTATCCGTCTTTAATCCAACAAAAGAGCAACCAACCAGGAAAACTTGGTGTTTCCAAAAGTGCGGTTCAACGAGAACTTGAATCCTATGGTGTTAGAGACTGATCCTGGTTGTTGTAATTTGGAAAGTGCTCTCTGGTAAAATCCTTGCTTTTCTATTGTAGTATTGTGTAGATTTGACTGTTTAAATGTATTCAAAATAGTTGAATATTTTTCTGCATTTGTCTTCTATTTTCTTGTCATGGTATTTCTGCAGTGATGTCATCATCATTTTAGTACAAATTGTAGTTCGTTATGTTTCTCTTGTCATCCATGTTCAATTTTCAGAGGTATGGATGGACTACCTATATGAAAATCTCCATCCTTATATCGTGACCTGTAACTGTGCTAAATGAACAAATTGCTGATTGATTCTAGGTCATCAGTTATTTAGTTTCTGCATGCAAATTTTATTAATTTTTGTTCTGGTGGTTTGTTTTTTTTTTTTAATCTAGATTTTTGGTATAATTGATCAACCTGTTTTAAGAGAAAGATGGATTGGGATAAATGGAAGAAAAACTATGCTGAATGGGCAAGAAATCTCCACGCGCAGTTGTGCAAAGCTTTCACAAGCCTATCTGTATGTTCTTCCTTTCTAAAATGATTCTTCTTCTGAATAAATAAATAGATAAACCTATAAGAAAGGTTGTGGTGCAATAAGAAAAATCTTTTTATCTATGTTTCAACCATTTGGACTTTTTATGTTTAGTCTTTCAACTATTGTAGTTTTTACAAGCTCAAAGAGTGGTAAATTTATGGTTTGTCCCCTTTTTCTTACTTTTTCTCTTTTCTAATTTAGGTACACAACTAGCCCGCATCTTTTCAATGGAGATGCTGAAGTGGCATTTGCTCGAGTTAGGGATAAGGTCTGTCCAAATCGATGTTGCATTTTGGGAAAGAAAAAGTATGAATGATTTGAAATATGAGAAATATGTCTCATGCTGATGAATGGTGATCTCGACAATGATGTCCCTAAAACACCTAAAACCATTACAACTTAGATCTCATTTTTATGACCATATATTGGCAATAAAATTTGTTTCCATTTGTCATCATAACATTTGTTTAATCTTTTGAGATCAATAGAGGTCTGAGGATCTTTGGATGGAATACTTCATTTTTGTCATGGGCATTATTTTGGGAAGTGCATATCTTTCAATTTTTTTGTCCTTCCTTTTGTTGATTTTATATTTATTTCCTTTGATCTTCTTGTGAAATGTGGAAACCAACCACTTTGGTCCATTTGATACACTTTTTTTCCCTTCTTTTTTCATGCCTCTTTTTATGGTCACAGGTAAAAGTACCACTTTATGGCTGTGACTGTTATGCTTATGCTCTCCTCGCCTCGGGTTTTGTGGATCTTGTGATCGAGTCTGGTCTTAAGGTGAGCCATACTCTTTTTCATTTCTTAGCATATGCCATTCAGAGGTCAAATTTACCCTGAGTCCCAATAAGTATGGAACTGGCTGTTCCATATGGAAGACTAGGGACTGTTTTTTTATGATCTTGCTGGTTAAAAAACAATAGTAAATGTAAATGTACTAGAGTTAATTTCTCAAAACATGGCTTTAGTAAGAACTTAGGTGTTGGCAATTTCTTTGTGCCTGCGTGTGAAACCTTTGATTTTTTGTTATCTCATTAATGAGATTGCACCTCTTTTTTTTTAGCCATACGATTTCCTTTCACTAATACCCGTGATAGAAGGCGCTGGAGGAGTTATAACTGATTGGAAAGGGCATCAACTTCACTGGGAAGCTTCTTCAGATTCACTTCCAACAAGTATGATTTTATTTGGCTGGCTTAATCTTATTTCAGATTTGAGTCTAGTAACTCATCTGATCCTCATAAATTGACGATTCAAGTTGATAAAATATTATAGATGCGAGTCATTTAGTGTGCCTGTGCAAATGTATCTTTGTTTTGTGCAAATGTTTCTTTGTTTTAGTTCACTTGCATGCAGTTCATATTTTGGTTGTTTTTTTATTTTCCAGGTTTTAATGTATTGGCATCTGGAGATAAACAGCTTCACCAACAAGCTCTTGATTCATTACAATGGCAATAAATGTTGCCATTTGATGGTGTGTACCATTTTGCAGCTCCTATTTAGGGGGGGTTTTTTTTTTTTTTGGGCTATCAAGGAATCTCCCCGAGACAGGCACTTCGGACCATCCTGGAGTAAAACATGCATTTGAGCTTGAACAATCAATTATTTTAATCTTCAAATATCAATTGGTCAATTGTAAAACTTTTATTAGCAAGTCTATGCCCTTACTTTTAATATAACTTGATATTAATATGGTGGCCGTACCCTTCTTGACAAAGGTACGTCATTTATATTCATTTCCATATATTTTTTGTCAAAGATTGTATCTTTTTTTGCAGTGATGTCAAATATCATAAGAGAGTTGAATCCAAATTGTAACCCAAAAAATGATCCACAGATTATTTCATACAGATTTTGAATTTCCAGTCTTCGGTCAACATCATATTGTTTTATCATGATGTTGTTTATAGGGATAAAACGCCGCGGTAATACAGGAGTAGCCTAAACATATGGTTTTGGGCCTAAATTTTTTTAAAGCCCATGAGTAAGGCAAGCCCACAAGCTCATATTTTTTAAAATTCATGTTTGTTCGGATACTTATAGTCTAATAAAATTATTGATCCGATTTTTAGTTAAACAATTGAAGTATGAATTAACAATCTATTCGGATATGATATTACACGTATAATAAACTATTCAGTCTCATAGAGAGATGGAATATAAATTGAAAGATTAAGCTAAAATCTAAACTATTAGTTCTCTTTATAATACTAACTCAATCTAAATATAAGATAAGATACACAATCCAATAGATTTGTAATCCTAAGACTATTAGTTATAGAATGTTAATCTAACCTAATTCAGTCCATTCAAACAAATATGACCTAAATCCATTAGGTTTTAAAAATATGGACTTGAATCAGACTTGGCCCCTTTAAACCTAATATGGGCTTTTTTTATTAAATTAAAAATCATTGAAAATTTTTAATATACTATTTTTGAAAACACCCTAACAATTATATATGCATACTTAATAATAATAAAAATTATTTTTTTAATTGAAGTACAAAATTAAAGGGCCAGAGGAATTGCATCGTTTCAAGATAATACAAACCTCATCAATCATTTGCAATTTTTATCCAAATAAACTAGGTATACATTGAGAAATTAATAAATAAAATAATAATATCTCAAAAGGTAACAAAGCCCATAAGCCGGGCCTCAAAAAGTCCATTAGGCCAGGCCATGGGCCTTACCTCGCAGCCAAAGCCTAGCCCATATTTTTTAGGGCTGGGTCAAGCCATGAGCCAGTCCGGGCTCAGGCCAGCCCATGGGCCATGTGTTTTTTATGAGACTTAGGTAAAACACTTCAGCAAAATAAGGAAAACTATAGAAACGGGAGAAAAGTAGCTAGCCAGAAGACGCATAATACGAGTAACAAGCATATTAAGTTTTTCATATTGGGAGAAAAAAAATAATAAAAACGAAAATAAATAAATAAAAAAGACGAGGATATTAAGTCCAACTGGCACTGGTTATTCAGTAAGAACAAATACGGGTATTGAACAGAAACTCAAGCACAAAAGTAATCTGATTTTCCTCTGAGACTCTTCAACCTCCCTATCTCGGAGCGGCTCATTTGCTGATTAAGAGTATATATTGCATTGCAAGCCCCACACAATTTAATAGGTTAAACCAATCAGGTTTTAATCCTTGCCAAAATCAGTATTGTAATGAGCACTTGATTCGAGTTTCTTTGCTTCATTCAGTTTTCGGACCGCCTGAAATATAAACCAAAAAAAAAAAACAAGAAAAGAAACACTGAATTGAACAGATGAAGCAATGCATTAACAATCAAGATAAACACGCGCACAGAATTTTCAAGTCTGAAAATTTCCATGCTATGTATGAAGCATTTCGACAGCAAGCCTCAACGATTAAGATAAACGCGCACGCAGGATTTTCAAGTTCAAAACTTTCATGCAATGTTCTGTGCCATATATGAAGCATTTAGACATTCTGATTTAGTCTCTATATATAGTTTTTGGCTTGTGATAAAGAACACGATGCCGCATCTTTATAGAACATATTTATCAAATAGCTAAACCCTTTTGTCCTGCATATGCAGAATTATTTTGTCCCACGGGAAGGGGTGGTGGGACAACTTATCCCAAACTAAAGTCTGTCCCAAAATTCCAAAATGCCCTCTTTAGGATAAGTTATCCTGAGATTGTATCCCAAGATAACTTATCCAGCCTAATTCTGTCCATGAATCAAACATAGCACCCCATGGTATTAATAATCCTTACCATGGGATAAGATCCCATTCTCCGTCCAACGGCCAAAAATAATCCACCCCTCTTATCATGCTTCATCTTTACCATAATCAAATATAGGATGTCCAATATCCTACATATTATTAATCTCCCCCCCCCCCCCCCCCCCCACACAACAACAACCAATAATCCTAGGTATTACTTATCCCTAATTCCACAAAAATCATATATGATAATTAAAATGGCCTAAAAATATAAATTCAGGTCAATAGCTATGAAAAACAGCACTTTTTTCTCAACAGCTTTGAATAATATTGTCACTACTTTGTTTCCTTCCAAATCCAATAGGTTAAGGCCTTGTATCAACCATATAGGGTAAATATATATATATATATTTTTTGGTTAAACCATATAGGATAATTATTCAGTAGTCCCACAGCACCAACCCAACACGCTACATGGCATAGTGCATAGTGCATTTTATGAAGTGTAGAAAACTTTACCTTCATGAAATCTTCATGAATGACATAATCACGCTCTGCACGGATTGCAGACATACCAGCCTCAGTGCACACATTACGGAGATCAGCCCCATTAAATCCCTGAAGAAAATTGCAACTGATTAAAACTTTTGCCAGAGTATGTGATAATAAACGAGAAGGTATCAATTAGCATAGCTAGCCTTACCTCAGCAAGCTTCACAACTGCCTCATAATCAATTTCACCGTGTTTGGCAATTCCAGCAGCATGGATTTTGAGGATTTCCATTCTTGACTGTTCATTAGGCAATGGAATCTCAATTTTCCTATCAAGCCGCCCCGGGCGAAGAAGTGCAGGGTCCAGAACATCAGGCCTGTTTGTTGCCATTATCATTTTCACCTGGGACATGCAGTTCATACTAAATTATTGTATATAATCAACTGAATTATTATCCTATGCAAAAATATGCACACAGCCGATAGGTGATCTTGCATATGGATATGAAATTAAAAATGCTGCAATCTAAATATAAGCACTACATATGATACCAACATAATGGATTTGGTACACAAAAAACAATATAACACCTTTCCAAGCTGGTCAAATCCATCCAGCTGGTTAAGCAACTCCATGAGTGTTCTTTGAATTTCTCGATCAGCACTTGTTCCCTCACTGAAGCGGCGTCCACCAATGGCATCAATTTCATCCATAAAAATGATGCAGGGCTAAACAAGAAGAAAACAAATATAAGAACCTTTTTTTTTTCTTTTTTTTTTTTTTGGATGATGATGATGATGCAGAGACTTTGATGAGTGGAGTATGTCACAAATTGAAAATATTTTTTGTGTTTGCTCTCACCTGGTGATCACGAGCATAACCAAACATTTCCCTGATCAATCTTGCGCTCTCTCCTATGTACTTATCAATAATGGCACTTGATACAACCTGCATGTTTTACCAATTTAGAAAGTATCCTATCATTCCTAAGTGTAGTGTAAAGAGTAAATTAAAAAGGAATGGCATGTTAACAGCCTACAACAGAAGTCACAAACAACAGTGTCTTTTACCTTTAGGAAGTTGGCATCTATGTTGCTGGCAATTGCTCTAGCTAATAACGTCTTGCCAGTTCCAGGAGGTCCATAGAGAAGAACACCCTGATCAAGTAGAATTTGGCTTCTATATAAAATTACTACAGATACAAATTATAATAACTGAAGCACTTATCCTTGTTAACAATGCACAACGTATATAAGTGACCAAAAATTCTATCAAAATTACCTTGGGAGGTTTGATGCCAACTCTTATGAAGAGCTCAGGATTCATTAGAGGCAATTCTATAGATTCCCTTAGTTCTCGGATCTGATCAGACAGCCCACCAACTGCAGAGTAGCTAACATTTCCAGGATCTTCATGAAGCATATTGTATACAACTGGATCAACCTGCAAACAAAGTTAATCACAATATACATCATATCAACGCATGGTATGAAAATGTTGGACGACAATATCATCAATGAAATGATAGTCAATCAGATAATAATCTTTACAGGGCATCAGAGAAGATACTAACTTCACGGGGAAGAGCTCGCATAATTGTAAGAGTAGTCATATCAAGAACCACTCTAGTGCCTGAAGTTAATTTTTCCTTGTCCACTTTACTGCGGCAGCCAACCACATATCTTGGTCCGCTACTTGCTTTAACTATCACTGAAACAGTACAGATGATATAAAATTAGTTCCACCAACAAAACATCATTATGTGGTGAAGAAAAAAAAAATTATGATTCCAAGTAGCAAATAGAAATTTCAAATATAAACAATGAAATGTGTTGAAAATAACTAAAGCAACAGGCTTCCATTACACGCATTGCATCAACGCCCAACTAGAATACTTAACTACAACACCTACTGAATAATTTACCCCTCGACATTGAGGGATTGTTCAGGTTTTCTTTACAAGGAAGAGGAAAATAAGCAGAAATTGGAATAAAGCATATAGAATTCATGGGTAAAGTTAGGTTCCACACCCACAATATTCATGTTTGAAATATACTAGAAAGAGAGTATCAAGAAAGAATAATTACGCCGTTCATTGTCAAGAGGCCTAAGAACTTCGCCAATGATCTGTCCAACACTCTGAAGGGACTTCAAGTCATCTTCGGTTTTAGCATACTCCTTTTTCGTAGCCCGCAAGTTTTCTCTTACTGTGTACATTCCAAATCCAACACAAGTCAGTGACAGCCATGCATATACAGTAAAACTAGATTGGTTGATACTAAAATGCTTCTTAGGACAGGAAAAAGAAACTAGAATGTTTGTCCAGAAAGAAAATCACAAACAACATACATGACAAAGCAAGTCAGCACAACCAAAGACATGAGTTGCAATTAAATATCTCAACTAGATACATGCACCAAAAGAACCAGAAAAAGACCTGAAGTAAAGCAACCATGATAGCTGCAATTTTTAAAATGTGATTGATGATATTAGCTCAAGACTGATGACTTTCAGTGGCGTGTCTTGTGTTGGTGATTACAAAAATTCCAGATAACAGAGCCCTTCACAAAGACGCAAAATCCAGCACCACTCACCATGTTCCTAGTCAGTGACTGAACATCACATATTCAAAGGCAAACAAGTATGACATGCCAAATGCATAGAAATTCCTCTATTAGATCATTAGATTAAAGAAATTAGAGCATCAACCCAAAAGTTGCTTATAGATTCGAGCTTCTAAGCAAACAAAGGAAAAGATATGCAGAATAAAGCTTGACTTCTTGTCTAGCAGCAGAAAAACAACACATGAAGAACTTCCAGCAAAGAAGCTAGGTAATATCATAAGCTAACACAATCCATAAATTTCAAAATGAACCCTTTGAAATGACAATCTTCACATCAAATTAGAATAGTTGTTTGTTACAGAAGATAATAAATGGGAATGAAACTGTTTAATACCAATAAGATTGCATTGCCCAAGTATTCTTTCAAATCACACAAGCTTTTGTTTTTTAAAGTTCAAAAATGCTCTCCCTGCCAGCCAACCTGAATAACATAATATAACTTGCCATCAGCAGTATGATGACAACACCATCGACCAAATTTGTGGATACCTCAACAGTTCAGATAATATCCATGCAACAAAAAATTCCTGAAACCAGTCACAAAATAGCTTGCCAAGGACTTAAATTATTTCCACATGTAACAAATCCTGGTCCCACTAAAAAAAATTATTACACACATATATATTGTTGTTCATAACCAAACAGGATGTCTTCTTCAATAGTACATTCCATTTATCACTTTTCTCACAAATTTTATCTTGCTCCTCTGAGGCATCTACATAGAAGCAAGCTTATGCTCAAAAGATTTTGGCCAACTATTTCCCCAATGTCCAACTACTCCAAATTGCATTACATATTTAAAATTCAGACTAAGGTTTGATTCCCCCAACGTCACCAACTGTCCACTTGCAAATATCTTTCAATCCTCTTCTGGTTTGAAAACCGGTGGTTTAATCAGTTAATTATTTAATAGTAACGGGATGGATTTCCAAGCAACCACGTTAAATTCCTGTTTGGTTCCTGAATTTTTAGTAGGTTTGGAGCTATCAATTTTTCCCTGAACCAAAACAGCATTACATCTTTTCCTAATTATTTCATTGACAAACTTTTGAGCATGAAATATTTGATATTTCTCACCCCAAGAAACTAGATCCTCTGCTCAACAGCACCTTATACAAGCATTATTCCTAGTTTACCATTCCATACTATTCTTAAATTCTAGCTTCTGATTTCCTTCTTCTTTCTCCCCAATTTTCACCACAATTAAATGAAGCAACTAACAGCAAATACTAAAACAGTTCAATTCCACAATACATACGTGTGTGCATATATGTATCAATGAAAATTTCAAAAATTGCTAGAAAGTCGAATCAGATCAATAACAAGAATTCACGAATTAGATTCTGATTTCTCTCTTCTTTCTCCCCGATTTTCACTGCAATTAAACAAAGGAACCAACGGCAAATACTAAAAAAGTTCAAAATCCACAATGTATACGTGTGTGCATATATGTATCAGTGAAAAGTTTAAAATGCCCTACAAATTCGAATCAGATCAATAACGAGAATTCAGGAACTCAACCTCTCATTTCTTTCTTCTTTCTCCCGATTTTCACCGCAATTAAACAAAGGAACCAACAGCAAATACTAAAACAGTTCAAATCCACAAATGTATCAGTGAAAGTTCAAAAAGCCTTAGAAAGTCGAATCAGATCAATAACGAGAACTCACGAACTAGATTCTGATTTCTCTCTTCATTCTCCCCCGATTTTCACAAATACTAGAAGAGTTCAAATCCACAATGCATACATGTGTGTATATATAATCAGTGAAAAGTTCAAAATCCCTAGAAAGTCGAATCAGATCGAAAACCAGAATTCAGAAGCTAGAATATAGGGTTTATACGGAAGGAAAAATCTGACCTCCACGGACTCTGGATTCGAGCTCCTTGTGCTGGAGAAGCTTTTTCCGGTACTCAGTCACTGCGGTGCGGCGGCGGACGGCGTCTTCGGCCTCGCTCGACATCGGTGTCTCAGTCGCCAACACAACGAGTTACTGATTTCGATGGAAAGCAAAGGAAAGGAATGAACTCTCGACTTGGCGATCAAGCAAGTCACAATGATTTATAGAGGGATGAAAATTACTCTCACATCCCTACACTTTTCAAAATTACACTACCACCCTTATTTTTTTAAGATTTTCAACTAAAATAAATACTCCCTCCGTCCCAAAATAATGGTTTTTTTTTAATTTAACTTTTTTTGGTAGTACAAGTATTGTACTTTAAAAAAATTGATTTTTCAAAATTACCTTTTGATAATACATTTTTTGGGAAATATTAATGTAATAATTGTACTTTTTATGTTGTTAATAAATTTAAAATAAGGACAAAATAAGAAATTTATATTATTTTTATACTTGATTTTTGAAAAAGAACTAATATTTTGGGATAATAAAAAATGGAATAAGAGACTAATATTTTGGGACGGAGGGAGTAGTATATATTTGGAATTTTTTTTTTTTTTACTTTTTACAACCAAAAAAAAAAGTGCAAAAAGAAGTAATGTGAATGAAAAGAAATATTTAATTTTTTTTTGTACGAATTGAAAAAAAATTAGAGATTTTTTTATTATTTTTAACTTTTTGACTAATCACGGAGCCAAATGTAATTTGAACAATTACTTCACTAAATTATTGGTATTAGTTTATTTTATCTTTTTTGAAGAAGTATTGCCCTTGCTGACACATGCAATTCTTGCAACATGATTTGTTTAATTTGATTGTGTTAAAAAATAGAGTCATACTACATGGCCAAAAAATATAGGGCTCGAATAGCTCGAATTTTTTTTTTCTTTTGTTTTTTCAACAACATCAATACAGAGAGAGAGGAATCAACATCTTCAGCAGCATCATCATCATCATCATCAACAACATCTTCATCAACGCATCATCATCAATATCTTCATCAACACATCATCATCATCAACAACAACAAAAAAAAAAATTCCAGATCTGCTAAAAAAAAAAAGTGGAGAAAACAGTCGATCGACGATACCCACCGTCGATCTTACACCGCCATCACTGTCGATCTCCGCCATGGCCTCTTCTATCCTCTTCCTCTCTTCTCCTCTCTTCCTCCTCTCTTTCTCTGGACTCTCTGTTTCTCTCTCTTTCCCTCAAACCAATTTCGAGAAACAAAAAAAAAAAAAAAAAAAAAAAAAAATCCAAAACGACGTCGTTGTTTTCAGGAGAATTTCAAGCCGTTTATGCATGTGATCAGCACCGCATTTTCCTAAAAAATAATGATTTGATACATTACTATTATATTTTGTATTTTATTAAATGTTTTTAAATTAATAGTTTGATATCTCGACATCATGTCTTGTTATCTATCTTTTATTATGGGATAAAGTGAATCTATACCTTCAATTAATTATGTGTGTGCCATAAGATATAAAGTAAATTAATATTATGCGTTTCATAAAGTAATTGTTTAAATTGATAGTTGATACAAGTGTAATAATTTGACCAACAAAATATAATATGTAAACTAGAGTTGCAAACTAGCCAAACTCAACTCATTTGTTTATTAAATTCTAAAATCAAATTTGATCTTAGCTCGTTTATTAATGGGTGAATTATACTAATAGTCTTTATAGTTTGGGACTTGTGTCACTTTGGTCCCTAACTTTTTAATTGTGACACATTTGTCCCTGAATTTTGAATCTTGTTCCAAATAAGGACAATTGAAGATATCATTAGATTTTTCAAGGGTAAAATCTTCAATTTGATAAAATATAAACTAATTTGACAAAAATAAATTTCAAACAAATATTTTTAAATTTTTAAAAATTATTTCTATCCATTAAAAATAAAATTATGTAAAATTGACATATCTTTCAGACATTTATTTATTTATTTTATCAAATTAATTTTTATTATGTGTTTGGATAATGATCATATAAAATTAATTTTTAAAAATTAATCATGTAATTTTTACTAATTTTTATCAATTTTACATAATTTTATCATTGGTAGATAAAAATAAATTTAAAAAAATTAAAAATATTTTTTTGACATTTATTTTTGTCAAATTAGTTTATATTTTATTAAATTAACTATTTTGCCCTTGAAATTAAACAATGGTACCTTCAATTGTCCTTATTTGGAACAAAATTCAAAATTCATGATCAAATGTGTCACAATTGAAAAGTCATAAACCAAAGTGACACGAGTCTCAAACTATAAGGACTATTAGTGTAATTTGCCCTTTATTAATTAACTGCAACTCATTTAGATACATAGTGGGTGTTTGGGAAGTGGATTTTTTGTAGATTTTTTTAGTTGTAGAATATTATTGGAGAAATTTTTTTTTGTGTTTAGAAAGATAATTGGATTTTTTTGTAGTTAGATGTGATGTTTGTGAGAGAAAAAATAAAATAATTATAGGATTTGATATGATATTTTGTTTGAATTTATTTTTTTGATTTTGTAAAACATTTATCTTGTAGTAAAAAAAAATAAAAATAAAAACCCAAAAACCAAGTTCCCAAACACCCCCATAAAGAAATTCAATTCATCTGCAGCCTAGTGTAGACCGGGTAATTATTGGTATTCTATAATATTATGATTGGTGGAGCAGGTGGATAGGTAGGGTATTGTGTTAGGTGATTGAAAAATATGATGAGACATATTGAATAATGATTGATTAGGGAGTACAGACACGTGATAATTCGAAAATATTGAATAATTTGCCATGTAGACCAAATTTATTTTGAATATGACTGGTATTCAAACTAAAAAAGCAATTTCAACTACTAGCTCCAACTTGGGAACATATCAAAAGCCAAATCTCAAAAATATTTCGAGTAATGCTAAATAAACAAAATTTTGTACATTAAAAATTTCAAGTAATTATTAGGCAACTCGGAATAGTTAAGTAGCATTGTCTACATGCTACTTCTAACTAATGTGTAGTGAAAAGTTTTACAAGTAAAGCAATATTGATCGATCTTGTTAAGAGATTAAAGATAATTTACTTAATGTGTATTGTGATTTTTTATTTGTCACGAACGCTAGGTAAACAATATCATGTAGTATATTCAAAAATTTCATATTGATGATGTGTTTTATTTATAAGTTTCCACCATTTTTATTCTGAAAATAAAATGTCTGCTATAAATGTATTTTGGATGTGATCCAATAAGGTTTTTCCGCAGCAAGAGAATCTCTCAATAACTCAAATCTAGAGAGAAATGATGTAAGACCAATTCAAAACTCTCCAACAGCAACCATTGGTATATGTTCTTTCTGTTGGCAAATACTAAGAATAGAGCACCAACACAAATTCAACCTCTGAAACAAAATCTTGTATCCCACAAAAATGGGGACAATATTGGCAAAAACCCAAAGTGTATTCTTTGCTGTCACATTCTTCCTCCTTCACTATTAACCCTAGAAAAAAAACCAAAAAATCAACAGACCACAAATAGCCTAATGAGTCAATAACCAAGACCCCATTTTTCTTTCACAACCATTGCTTAGTCTTTTTTTCTCTTTCCAATTCTATCTCCCTCACCCCCCTTGGAGGGCTGGAGATGGAAAAGAAACCTAGAGGACCCCCAACCAACTTATCATTGTCCTCGTCATCGTCACTGCTTTCGTTTTCATTGTCATCCTCACCCCTCTCATCGCCGCCTATGGCGATCCTCCTGGTTCTTTTCTTCTTCGTGGCCGCCATCCCCAGTGTCCCACCAGTCCTGGCTGCCCCCGCCTCCTCCACTGCGGTTTCTTTTACACCACAAGACAATTTTCTCATTGACTCTGGCTCTGTCGCCAACACAACTCACTCCGATGGACGAGTCTTCATCTCTGACCAAACCTCTGGCAAGTACTACTCTTCGCAAGGCCGCGACGTGCTCATCACTGTTCCCTCTGCTGACGTGCCTTCTCCGATTTATCTCTCTGCTAGAGTCTTCATCCAGGAAGCTGTGTACACCTTTCACATGGCTCGGCCAGGATGGCATTGGATTCGGCTTCATTTCTTTGCTTTGAACAACACAGAGTTTATCCTCGAAAATGCCAAGTTTTCGGTGATGACAGACAGTTTAGTTCTCCTCCACGAGTTCACCATCGACGCCAGCGCAACCAACACGACCAAGTGGCTCTTCAAAGAGTACCTTGTTAATGTGACGGCCGAGCGGTTGTCATTGAAGTTTGTTCCGGTGAAGGGAGCTCCAGCGTTTGTCAACGCCATCGAGGTGGTCTCAGCCCCGGACATCCTCGTCACCGACATAGGTTCGACCCTTTTCCCTGTTGCCCAGTACAACGGTTTGGTAACTCAGGCTTATCAAACCGTGTACAGGCTCAACGTGGGAAGGCCCACAGTTGACCTCCCGAAACGACACGCTTGGGAGGACCTGGACCTCCGATGGACAATTCTTACACCCTAAAGTGTCAGGGAACAACGTGTCTGTTGCTCCCAGTGTCATCAAGTACCCAGAAGGCGGGTCCCCTCTGATCGCGCCACAATCGGTGTACGCGTCAGCTGTGGAGATGGCGACTGCAAATGTCGCGGACCCGAATTTCAACGTGACATGGAATTTGGAGATAGATTTGTCGTACCAGTACTTGATTCGCCTTCATTTCTGCGATATAATTAGCAAGACTCTTGATGATCTCTATTTCAATGTGTATATCAATGGGAAAATGGCCATTTCTGGGTTGGATTTATCGACCTTGACAGGCGGTTTAGCGACAGCTTATTACAAAGATTTCGTTGTAAACTCAACCATGATTTCTACTCCCCTTAGCATACAAATTGGACCTATGAACCAAGGAACCGGGGCGAAAAACGCCATTATCAATGGCCTCGAGGTCTTAAAAATGAACAATTCGGTTGGTAGTTTGGACGGTGAGTATGGTGTCGATGGGAGGTCGCTTGGCGGTGTTAACAAGGGAACGGTGGCAGCGGTTGGGTTTGCGATGATGTTCGGGGCTTTTGTGGGTTTGGGTGCAATGGCTTTTAAATGGCAAAAGCGGCCGCAGGATTGGCAAAAGAGGAATAGCTTCTCTTCATGGTTGCTTCCACTTCATGCCGGTGACACGAGCTTTATGTCGAGCAAGAACTCATTGGGTTCTCGCAAAAGCCAATTTTTCTCATCGACAACAGGACTAGGCAGGTATTTTTCTTTCGCGGAGCTGAGCGAGGCCACGAAGAATTGGGATGCGAATGCGGTGATTGGTGTAGGTGGGTTTGGCAATGTGTATATTGGAGAGATTGATGATGGCGCTACTAAAGTGGCTGTCAAACGAGGCAACCCACAATCCGAGCAAGGTATCAATGAGTTTCAGACAGAGATTCAAATACTATCGAAGCTCAGGCATCGACATTTGGTGTCATTAATTGGGTATTGTGATGAAAACACCGAAATGATATTGGTTTACGAGTTCATGTCGAATGGACCGCTTAGAGACCATTTGTATGGCAAGGACTTGCCTTCCTTGACATGGAAGCAAAGGTTGGAAATTTGCATTGGGGCGGCACGAGGGCTTCATTATCTCCACACAGGCGCGGCACAAGGCATTATCCATCGCGATGTTAAGACCACCAATATCTTGCTCGATGACAACTTCATTGCCAAGATGGCTGACTTTGGGCTGTCAAAAGACGCACCTACTGGCTCAGAACAACATGTGAGTACCGCGGTGAAGGGAAGTTTCGGGTATCTTGACCCTGAATACTTCAGAAAGCAACAGTTGACAGACAAGTCAGATGTGTACTCATTTGGTGTCGTATTGTTTGAAGTGTTGTGTGCACGACCCGCCCTCAACCCGGCATTGCCAAGAGAACAAGTGAACTTGGCAGAATGGGGGATGCAATGGAAACGAAAAGGCTTGCTTGAAAAAATCATCGATCCCCACCTTATCGGAAACATTAACCTTGAATCGATGAAGAAGTTTGCTGAGGCTGCAGAGAAGTGTTTGGCTGATTATGGGGTCGATAGGCCTACGATGGGTGACGTGTTGTGGAACTTAGAGTATGCTTTGCAGCTACAAGAGGCTTCATCTCAAGGCAAGGCCGAGGACGAGAACAAAGCATTGGCTGCCACAGCTGCCCCTGCCCCTGCCCCTATTTCTACGCCCAATAACCATCCCAATGCTTTGCCTGAACAAAGTAGAACCCCGAAAGAAGTCCAAGCGGTCGACGAGCACTCAGGAACCGCCATGTTTGCCCAATTTGCAGCCCTCAATGGTAGATAAAATTACTTAAAATTTTCTTAATTTGGTTCAGGGAGGGGGTCAAATATTGCGTGTAGCCGTGGTGGCTTCGCTGTTTCTTCTTCTTGAATGAATGAGATGTAGATATGTATTTGAAAGCCTCACAAATTAATGATGTGTTGTGTTTGATGTTGTTCTCTTCAAACCCCCCCCCCCCCTCTCTCTCTCTCTCTCTCTCATGTTCTGTGCTAATTGTTGTATTGTAATTACAGTGAAATACTTGTAATCCTATACACTATATATATTTATATCTATGCTGGTGTATTACTCTTGTAGTTGTGCTCCATGGAGGAGTGTAAATTTTATTTTATTTTTTTGCTTTTGCTTTTGTTTTGTTTTGTTTCTTTGGGTCCTCCAGGTGCACCAGAGAGAATGTAACAGATACAATGTTGGCAAAACATACTGTGAAGTAAAATCAATCTGTTTTTACTTCTTGAAAATGCAAAATAGAAGATAACCCAAATGCTAATGTTTGTTTTCAACCGTATTATCTCACATTTGATTCGATGGAAAATAAAAAAACAATCGGATAAAAAATATTTTTTACTTTTAAAAAATAAAAAACATAATACGAACTAAAATCTTACACTACCGACATCCCACCTCCACCGCCACCATCAATGTCACCATTGCCGCCATCCTACCACGGCCACTACTACTACCACCACCCCCATCACCAAATGTTAGAAAATATTTTTTGTCGAAACAAACAAAACGCTAATATTAATATTAGTGTATGTGATTAAGATGGAGAAGACAAGAAAACTATCATTACCCTAAAGTTTCTTACTCTGAATTTGCATCAATAATCTTTATTTCCTTAACAGTAACACCATGAATGTACATCAAATTCAATTATAACTACAGAACATATAAATTGTCAATCAATTAAAACAAATTCTACATTCAACAAAACAGATGCAAGGAGACCAAAAACAACCAAACAAATACAAATACAAAAATTTATTTCAAAAAAAAAAAATTTAATTAACCATAGAGTTGCTGCTATTAAAGCTTGGAGACAAAATTTAAGTATGTTTATGTTGGAAACAATTGACAGATGGATTGGGTTAGGTGAGCCGAGCTGCCCAATGCTACAGACTATGAAAAAAAAGTTTCTCGAAAATCATCTTGAAGTCTTTGCCGATCTGACAGGTCACAGCTCGTGAAACATTTTTCGTGGTCTCTAGGATTTTTGAAATTGATTAGGCCATGTATGCAACAAAAAAGGAAAAAAAGTGAGAAATGGCATTCACACAGAGTCATCAAAGGATTACTAATTCTGTATGCTTAATGAAGGCTTTTTGTAGTCTGCAAAAATTCAAAATATAATTTGATTTTTCTATTTCTTATTGTGTTTTCACATTGCCAATCTCATCTATAAATAGGCAATGCTTCTGAGAGTTACAAAGTGTGGAAATAATAAGAGAGGGTGAGACTGTGCTTCTCTGTATTTTGTTTCAGAATTTGTTTTGAATGAATGAAAGTTTGTTTTTTGCAGATTGTGTCTCAAGTTGTGTTTGAATCACAATGGTTTGAATTACCAGAAATCTAGAGCACTCAAACCTACCATGCCATACCTAGCACTACAACCTTATAAGAGTTTTAGAATTAATTCTGTCCCAAAAGGTAAAAATTTTGTTGTAAAAAACATTTGGAAATAAATTCCTATCGTCGTAAGGATAGTCGTTAAAAAGTTATCTCAAATAATCAAAAAAAAAGGCTTTTAGCAACAAAATTTTGAAAATATCACTAATAAATACATTTTTAGGGACAAAATAATTTGATCTCAAAAAAAAAAATTTAACAAAATTTGATTCCAAAAAAATAATAAGTCATCACTAAATGCCCAATTTTGTTTACTAAAAAATAATAATGACACTTTTAGCAACAAAAGAAACTTGCTTTGTGCATTTTTTACAAGTTAAAAATTTATAATTTAAATGTAGAAGCTAAAGCATTCTCTCCCTCAATATCCCAATGATTAACTTTTTTTCAATTTCACCATGTTATTTTTGTCATATAATTTGTAAACTACCAAATACTCAATACAAATATAGACCCATAACATAAAAAACCATAAGTTGCACCAAAGTGGGATGTTTTATGAGTTTTAGACTTCATACCTTTGTATTATACTAATTTTTAGAAACAAAAAAAAAAAATTATATATTTTAAAAAAGTATTCTTAAATAAAATCTTCAAAGCATATCCAAAAATAAATTTGATTTATACAATTTTTTTTAAAAAATATTTTTCTAAATATATAGTATTGTTGATTGCTCCTAAAATCTAACATGTCACCACATATTGGTTATGTAGTGACCTTTAATGTGGACCACCAAATGAGAGAACAAAACTAGGCCATATTCACAGAGAGAGAGAGAGAGAGAGAGAGAGAGAGAGAGCACCAAAAGGGGTTCAAAGAAAGGGGATAATTGAATGAACAAGAGCAAGTTTAGAAAAGGTTGTGGATATGTGTCTCTCACACATACAAATCCAATAACATGAATGGTCCACAAGCATGTATTTTTTGTCATCCAAACCACCTTTATTGTACCCCAAAAATTGCTTCTTACATATGGTGACCTCTTATCCCCCATTTCTCTTCAATCTAACCATTAACTCTGCTTTCCTTTTTCCCATTTACAAACCTCTTATATAAACCTTCACCATTACCATCTTCTCCTCCTCAGCTAGCTCTCTCTCTCTCTCTCTCTCTCTCAACCAATATGGAGAAAGGAACTGGAAACATGAGGACTTTTGACATGGATACACTCAAGACGAACCTTCCTCAGAAGTAAGATCATTGTGAATTTTCTTTAGTTACATTCATTTCAGTTTTCAAACCATAAGTCGTTCCAAGTAACAAATTGATTGTATTTGTTGTTTGTAAAAGGTATGTACCCAAAAAAAAAAAAAAATCAGAAAGCTACCCATAATTTAAAATTTCTTTGGTCGTTTTCTAGATTTTTTTCTAAATGCATATTGTTTAATTACATTTATAGTTTACTTTTTGTTCTGTACACTTGTATATTTCAAAAACTTATTTTGAACAAAAGTGAGATGCAGTGGCCAGAGATGATTGTTGGCCACTGAAAGTGGTGGTTGGAGGTGGTGGTCAGAGGAACAATGGTCGAAGATGGGGGATGGACAGTATGGTGGAGGGACTAGAATAGGAAAGAAGGAATAAAAATTTATTTTCAAATCAAATGAAAATAAACAATAAACAATAAACGAATTTTTGTTTTTAAAAATTTTTGTTTATGTTTTGTTGTTTCAGCAAGAGGGGATTATCGAGATATTATTCAGGGAAAGCGAGATCATTTGCGTGTATAATGGCTGAGGTTCGATGCTTAGAGGATCTGAAGAAACAAGAACATGCCAAGAAAAGGAAGAAGCACTCTGACAGGCAAGGCATGCAGGTTCCACCCTTGTCCTGTCGTCGAGTGGCTAGTAGCACCCAATGTGCTTCCCCTATTGTTGGAGTCTAAATTACTAAAATTGGAGTCCCAAACCGGAGACTTTTTTTTTTATATTATTTTTTCTTTTTAATTTTTGGATAAGGAGGAAATCCTGATCCTAGCTTCAATGAGATCGAGAGGAAAAATAAAAGAATCCTCTATGCTTCTTAAATTTTACCTTTTTTTCATGTTGTTTTCGTTTTCCATGAATTTTCTATGAGGTTGTTGTGTATACGATTTGAAGTTAGAAATATAAGTATTTTGGGATTGTTAGGTCTCAAAACCGATAACATTGCAAATATATAAAATGGAACAACCATTTTTGCCTACTAGCAATCAAATTTGCCAATAGTACTATCAATTTAAGGTGGTTACCTCCGGTGGTTGATGACTGGGGGTGGTTAGACATGATGAGAGTTCATTCAGGGCCAAGGGAGATGGTTGGCAGAGGAAGCCATCAGAGATAGTAGCCGATAGTGATGAACAGATGGTGGTCAAAAAGGTGGGAGAAAGAGGGAAAAAGATAAGTAAGTAAATCAATTTTTGAGTTTACAACTTTCTGAAAATGAAAACAAAAACTAGACAGGTTTTTATTTACAGTTTAAACAAAAAATTATAAATTTAAACGTTACCAAACAAGCCCTTAAAGAACCAAATCACATAATATTCACCAATCCAAAAACTTTTGCATAAAATTTCAATTATTTGAAACAGTTTCTTTGATCTGCATGAGTATAATAAAAGGGATTTAAATTAACTAGAACCAGGGTCAGAAATTTGCCATTAATACCCAATATTCATTCATACACTAATTTCCAAAAGCAAAAACAAAAAATACTGATAATTACGATTTTCAGCCCCACCCAACTCTACAAGTTAGGACAAATACAAAAGTTGTTCCTACACTTTAAATGGCAAAATGTGAACTGGGAAAAAGAAGAAAAAGATTACAAGTATCTAAAGTGAAAATATTTTAGCATAAAAAGAATCACAATTTCCACATAATGGTACAAAATTAGAATGTGATAGTTAGATCCACACAACTATTGCAACCTCTTCTTCTTGCTTCCATCTGAATTAACATCATCGATCATCACAACATCATCGCCATCATCATCATCAAGTTCCTGCAGTTCTTCCTTGCTACTTGTCTCGGTGATGACACTAGAATGATCCGGATCAGCAGCATCGGACATGTCAGACAGCTTTCTTTTCGTCCCAGATGAAACACTTCCAGCCCCTGTCGGAACTATTTGTACTTCATTAACCTCCATGGTCTCCAGAGAAACTGCCTGAGATGTGTTTGATGTGCTCTCGCCATTGTTAGCAGAGGTATTGTTGTCCTCTTTTGCAGGGGCTTGTGTCCATCCAGAGAGAACCATCCCATCAGGTTCCTTTTCCTCATCAAATTCCTCTCTGCATGAAATGAATCGTAAAGAACACTTCAAATATGGCAGCAAGATAACAAAGAACACCCACAATGATAATCCAAGTCAAATCACACAATGAATTCCAATAAAATTGCAGAATACAGATTCAAATGTTACACTTGTACAAAATCAAACAGCCGTTTTGGTGTTAATTTTTAATGTATTAACACTAAATCCATCAATCCACATATAGAATAGACACAATACACAAATTAACTGCCATCAATATATCAACATAGTACCAAACCAGCAACCATAATATAAACTGTAAAATTAAATATAGCTACAGGACAGCAGCAATCATTTTATGATTCAGAGACACCATAGGTTCCAGTGAATTGTCAAGGTGTTCTCAGTTACAAAAATATATATTTATGAATCAAGGCAAATGAAATGTTGTGACGACAATGTCATATAGATGACATTGGGTAATCATAACTTAAAAAAGCTTTGGGGGAAATAAATGTAATTTATAACATTTAAGGAGTATCTGGTCCAACAAGACAAAAACCATCAAAAGAACTTTTACAACCAAAGAAGCAAACACATTTTAATGTACAAGTTAAAAATGATCAGTATAAATCAAATTGAGAAATCAACAAAAATAGCTAGAGTGGTGCGCTTGCCTTCAAATTTAAAACACCATTTAAAATGCTTCCTTAGAGTCACAAATTAATAATATTCTTCTTCCCATAAGAAATTTAATTCCCATCATAATACTGGTTTTAAGATGAGCGAAAACCCTTACTCTCACATTCTATAAACAAAGCTAAAATTCACGTTGAGAGATTCGAGCTGGCAAGACTACTAAAAAAAAAAATTTTAAATAAAAATCTGACTCAATTTTATGTCCATAGGGCCTTTCACTATTTGACGTTCTAAAAGTTTTCAATGACAAATTTTAAAAATGCCATTTTGGATTATTTATGTTTCCTATTTTGACCCACTAATTTCATGACAAAAAAACGAGTAACTACCAAATGACAACCGAGTTCAAAATCAAGTTACTTTTTCCTCAATTATGCATGCAATGCCCTCCCCAACCAAAAGGAATAGGAAAAGTAAACCCTTGTGCATGCCAAGAGAGTTTTGTAATTAAAAAGCCCACAGCAAATTGAGGACCACTCTTAATGGGTGTTTGGGAAGTTACTATTTTAGTAAGCTATTTTAGTTTTTGGCTATTTTAGTAGGCTAAAATTTTTGTGTTTGGGAAGATAGTTAGATTTTTTTGTAGTTGAATGTGATGTTTGTAAGAAAAAAAATGAAATGATTATGGATTTGATGTGACATTTTGTTTTATTAGCTATTTTAGCCTATTTTGTCTGTTTGTGGATTTTAGCCAAAAAAGACTAAAATCCAACTTGCCAAACACCCCCTATCCATGCTCTGCTAGATCTCCTGTTGTAATCATATTAAAGACACAGAAAGATACAAACATATATATATATATATAGAGAGAGAGAGAGAAGCCTAGTGAAAAAATTGATACAAACCTATGCTTAATAGTGACACTGCAGGACAGTTCTTGTTGAAGATCATCGACTGTGAGAATTGTCCCACCAGTGACTGGAGAAGGCAACTCAGACAGAACCTAAGCAGGGGAAGGAGAGAAGAGAACATAAGCATGATGCAACTACTCTATAAACAGCAAAACCGAAAAACATAAAACAGTGACATAACACACATAAATACCTTGTCTAGGTTTGCCGCGTAGTTTGTTATCATAGCTTCATCAAGATCATCACCAACCTCATAAAGGAGGGATGACCCATGCATAATCGATGGAAAACTCATGCCAAGCTTAGCTTTAACAATCTTCTCAACAAAGTCCCTCAACTTTGAACAATAAGTATTAACCTCAAGCAACAAAGGAGTCTACTTACAAACATACAGCATGAGGTTAGAAGACAATTGTGGACCCAGGATTTGAACCGCCAAGTAAGAAAACAAAAATCACAAAAATAAGAAGAGAACATAAATGCACCTCAGAACAGACATAGCAGGATTTGTTTGGCTCAAATGGCTCCACTGGCATAAGAAGCATCTTTCTTGATGGATGTTCAAGGCAATATGTCATCCTATACAAGACATTCAGATCTATCAATACACATTAGCCACTTAAAAGATAGTGAATAAAATTTGAGTTTATGTCATAATTGATATTTCATACCAGAAGTACCTTCCTAATTTCCTCGTCTCCACAGACAACTAGCAATCAAAAATGAAATTTAATATATATATATAATAGACTATTTAGGTCTACACTATCGTCCTCATAAATCAACAGTACCAATCTCAAAAAATAAAAAGATTTATGTATAAAATCAATGTTTTTGCCAGAGAACCAGCTCTATGTGAAACACCAATCAAATCTGCATTCACAAGGATGACACCAGCATATTAAAGAGTCGCTCTCTAACACAACAAACACCTGGAACTTCAGATAGTTAATGAGCTTGAAATTTTTACGCTATTATCCCACATTTCAAAGGCTTCATTCTTCACAACCATCAAATAGAATAAAACTCCAGAAACTATAGATACATCAAACAGAACATCCAACAACCACAAAATTAAATGGAACTCCAACAACGAGGTTTAGAAATGCATTATCCCAAAAAGGAAACACACTTGAGTTAGACGGAAAAAGAATAGGGCCCACCTATAACTGTTAGCATCATTCTGCAGCACCTTAATTGCCTCGATCACGATCAACCCAGCAATGATAGCATTTGTTGTTGCAACAGCATGAACAATATTACCAGCAATACCTTTAGCTTCAAAAAGGCTATGCAAAGGAATTCCAAAAGAAGCAGCCCGAATGTTTGCAGCAGCAGTAACAAATTCTACGGCTAACTGATCGTCCTTATCAAAAGTTAAGTTCCCAATCTCCTGTGTGTGAGATATAGAGAAAGCAAGAAAAAGTGGAAAGGGAGCGAGGCAAGGAGAAAAGGTAAAAAACAAAATCATTTCGTGTCAAAATAAGTAATTATATTTTGAAGGAAAAAAAATAAAGACAAAAGGGAACCATAGGGCTATAAGAAAGCTTCTAGAAAAGCAAGATAACAAAACAAACCTTCTCTCTTTTCACAAAAAATAATTTCAGCGCCTCAAAAAATATTCTTGAATTTTCACTTAGGCTCCATATATCTTGTGGATTCTTCAACCCTAGAGAGGCCATAGCAGACACAGATGACGGATCATCAGCCACAGAATTTTTATCCACATTTCCATTCTGTTGAGTAAGTTCAACAGGCAGGACATCTCTACTGTATATAGGCTTTGGTCTGTTACGGTGTTTCCATGTCTCTTCATTAGATAAAGCTACTTCAATGTTATAACCAAAAACATGATCATATATTCTCCTCCCATATTGCTCAATGTCTTCCTCCTTTTTACGTTCAAAAACATCTTCTGCATGTTCAGATTGTCTAGTAGCATCACTGGAACGCACATTTAGGTCATTTTCCTGATTCTTGTCCCCAAAGAGCTTGGCAAAAAGTAGTTCCTTTGCCCATACAATACAGTGAACAAACTGCAACATTGCCACAACGATGTCAAAGCACACAATTAACATGGTGGAAAAAAAGTTATCTTGGAAATGGGAAGACAATAAATGGCTAATTTTCATGACAATCCTTTATTTTCCAGTATTCACATTCCATTAACTACTAAACATGTTACACTAATAGCCTTTTATTAGTTTCCAAATCAAAAGGCACATGGAAATGAAGAACCATGAAATGTCTTCCGAAAATTTGCAAACTGGCTATCCAAAATATACAAACCAAAACAACCAAAAATACTGTAACAAATATTCTTAGCAGACTGCTCCATCTACCCTGTCAATGTGCTCAATCTACGGAACCATAAACCAATATGAAATAACCACATCATTGGCAAGACTCTTAAACTTTCCGGTGAGCAATGAAGATTCTCATTCACAATATCATATAACTTCCAATACAAACAACACAGACGAAACTTTTCACACAAGAGAAAGAATACAAGACAACAGAACTAGGAGCGAATACCTTTGATGGAGTACTTGTGATAGTACACACAGGATAAGTTTTTGGAGCTGGTTTCGGCTGGCATTCATAACATTCTGTTTTACCCTTGATGTGTACAGTAACCTGCTTCCAATAAATGCAAAAAAATCCAACATATCATTTTATTTTTATTTAATTAGAATCAAGCAGAGGAAAAAATAGGAAATCAAGTAACAAATTTAAAATTCTCAAAATTTCAGAGCATGTCTGACAGTTAATTTTGTCAATCTATTTCTTGTCTCTCTTTTTTTATTATTTTTTATTGGCAACAACAAAAAGAGAATACTATTAATGAACAGCAGAAAGGAAACAAGAAAATGGCCGACAAGGAATCCTCCAAAGAAGAAAACAAAAATAACAATCAAAACGAAATTAATATAAGTAACAATTGCCTCAAGCTACACATCACATACTGTCCTCCAATCTCTAGAAATCAAGAAGAAAGGAATCTCTCGAAAAGGAGGAAGACAACAAAGCCCAAAAAGATGACAAATAACAAACTAACGTAAAGAATCAATGTCCTCCAACTTGTCCTAAAAAATTTAAGTATTTAGACCTTTACAAGACCACTTAGGATGGATGTACTCGCAGAATCTTTATAAGAAAATGAGTTTCCAGCAAGCTTTGTTGTTAACCAGGTTCCCTGTGGTTTAATTTCCTGGGAATTTGTAACTAAGCATTAGTTCAAAGGTCCTTCAGAAAGTTTTAGTGTTTGATTAATCCTATGTCTTATTTTAACCCTAATATGACTTTCTCATGTATATCTAGGATACCAACTTTCGTCAATCATTTATGTTATAATAATTTTAAAAATTATAAAATGAGATAAACAATACTTAGAAGCTACAACGAGGCCTTTGGTTTTAACTAGAAGACTAGAGTTCTTTGGCATTGTGTCATTTGTGTTGTCTTATGGGTGATTTAGTTGGAAAGAAATGCAAGATGTTTAAGGATAAATTCTAGGGCCTATGGGATAAAATATGCTGTCTTCTTTTTGGGCCTCAATATCATCCCCTTTTAAGTGAATCCTTGTGTTTTTGATTTCTAGTGACTGGATAGCAGTTTGTGATATGTAATTTTGCCTTTGTCTTTTCTTTTTGACAGACTTCTTGTCCTCCATTGTATCCTTTTGTTCTTCACATTTTCTCAATAAAATTCTCTCGTGTGTTGCTAATCAACAAAAGGTAATCCCTCATCAAAAATAGATGTGTTTCACACTTCAATTCCACAGCAAGCCCACCACATTATCTCTAACTTGAAACAACTACAAGAATAATCAATGCCTATAGCACAATTTATTTTCTTTTTTGTAAGCAACTATTCCACAACTTTTAGCTAATCATAAGTACTACTTCACAAGCTTAAGCTTCTTAACAAAAGAGATGCAAAGCTAGTCATTGAAGCTTTTTATAGTAACAGGAAGGATTTTTTTTTAAAGATATGTTCAATTGACAGATGCATCTTCTACGTGAAGAGCAACACTAATGAACTTCAAACATATTTGATCACCATGTTTGCATTATGGACGTATTTTAACTTTACATAGATTCTTCTTACACTGTCTTGACTCTTTGTACAAACACAAAGGCCATTTCACATAAGAGGCAAACATTCAGTTTTGTTTTGTATTTAGACTTCAAAGATAACTTGAGTTGACTCCATGCTTAGTTTATACAGGCATGGTTTTTTCACCCTTACCTGCCATGAGCATACAATGCATACTTCCATCACTATATGCAAGCATCGTCACATAATTGTCTAAGAGAATAATATGTCATCAGTTGATAATATTGCTTGTTCAAACTAGCGTAACTTTTAATTGAACAAGCATAATTATTGCATGCTTTTTCACTTTATTCACCAACCCCCGTGTATATATACACTCAGAAATTACATATATAAACAAGAAAGTCATATTCAGAACTAATGAACAACGCATACACGCAAGCCAGAGTTTCAAACGAACACTTTTACATGCCAAAAAACTTTATAAAACAAAATATCACCTGCCCTAGAAACCCAGTAGTCCCACTCTCTATCAATGGAACGTCAGCTGCCAAGCAGAGGCGGTTTACATGTCGCCTTGCATCTAAGTTGTCAAGTCCATTCAAAACAACATTGAATTGCTTAAAAAACTCAACATTGAAGCATGCATCTTTAACATTTGCATGGTATGGCGTAATGCTTATGTGAGGCCTAAATCTTAACACAGCTTCGCGAGCAACCTGGTTGAAGAATTAACAAAACATGAATAAATAATATTAGTAAGAGATAGAACTGTACATGACAACAAACAAGAACGAAAGCCTGAATATCATTTACTTACTTTGGCCTTAGATTGCCCAACATGTGATTTTCGGAACAAGAATTGTCTATTTAGGTTACTCACTTCAATTGTGTCCATGTCAATCTGCAAACAAATACACCTAATTGAGGAAAGAAAAAAACAAACAACCCCACCCCTCCCAATAAAAAATAAAAGGCAAAAAAAAAAAAAAAAATCCTAAAAAAGGAAAAAGAACCAAATAAATAAATAAAATCAACAATTGCATGGAAGCAAATCTACTGAAAAAACATAACTTCCACAAGGAAAAAATTAAAAAAAAAATTAAAAAAAAAAGCTAAATCATCAAGATGACATTAGTTTTGAAAGGGTAAATAGTACTTTACCCCCTTAAACTGTTGTCTAGCATCACTTCATTCCCTTTAACTAAAACATTTTGAAGGAGGTAAAGTTTAATTAGAGCATTTTGAAACTAAACTATTAAACTAAATACAAACATCAAGAGTGAATTTAAATCACGGTATTGGCCAACATAACAGTCATGGTCACATGTACAAGGTATCAGCAATGTGACAGAAATTGGAAACCTAACTCATGATTTTTTTTTCAAGCACTAGCAAATCTCGATAATAAGCATATTATGGCCTTTATTTATCACAATATGAATGTTTGCCATGATTTTTAATCAACATTGTAGTGCCTAAAAAGATATTTTGCAGAGTACTATCGATTTTTTTTTTTTTTTTTGATAAATAAGGATTAAAACTTTATTAAAGGAGCATCAAGGAGATGCTAAACAATACACCTGTAGCCAAAGGAACTACACAAATAAAGAAAAGACAAAATCCAAGGCTCATGACGAAAAAACCCCTTTAGCACCCTTAAACTTTGTTGAACAGTACTAATTGAATTTTATGTTTCTTTCAAGGATCATGCTAATGGCGGCAGAGGTAGCAAATGCCAAAAAAAATAGAATCAAATGCAACTTCTATGTATCCCAAAACATCTTTGCATATTTTCATACACTTTTTATAGGTTTCAATACACTTTTTAAACATCTTGCAAGGCTAATGACAGCCGCTATCATTAGCATTTTCATTCTTTTAAAGCAAAAATTATGTGGAACATTTCATCAAGTAAGGGAATTTCACTATCAAGAATAATACAAATGCCACTATAATAGATAATTTCATAACAAAAAAAAAAAACATAAGCCAGTTATTTTTTGGTATAATGATACAAACAATACAATAATACTTTCGGATACTGTTGTCAAATCATAATACGTATCCTCTATCAACGTACCAATTTGATATGTATTGTGTATCGTATCATGGAGGAATTTGATTCTATCCTTGTTAAACCAAAATTCCCAAGTCATCTAATGCAGGTTCAGTTTGCCCATTTGAGAGAAGGACTCTTCCCAAGTAGGAAATTGACATTTACAGTTAAAGGAACCCATATTTCTATATGGATGCAATACAAATCCAAGTTCCTTTAGTAGATACAGATAGTGGTCCGGATAAGGACATTGTGACACACTCTAATCACTTTTTCCCAAAGTCCTAGCATAGTTGAAAATCTACTTATCCAAAGATGGAAAAATTGCAATGACTAACTTAAACAGAGTTATACATGCACACTAAAAAAAAAAAATTAGTAAATCAATACCATAACCCCACCCCCAAACATCTGCAATAGCAGAAATTTATTCAAACAAAAAACTACACTCTAGACACTATAAGAAAAATATTTTCAAAATTCAACAAAAATTAAAAATTAAAAATTAAAAATTAAGAAAGAGCACTGCCAAAAAGAGATAAACCTTGAATGTTAATATAATAATAAGATTTGAGTTTGGACTTCGCAGTCTCAAATTTGAGCCATGTAAAATAAGTTTTTCTACACACCCAAAACCAGTGAGAAACCCAAAACCCTAAACCTGCCACAAAATACAAATTCACTCTATCATGAAAACTAGAAACACAATAAAACTAACCCACTATGAGAAAATTATTTTCAAGATTCAACTAAAATTAAAAACTAAAAAAAAAGAGCACTGCCAAAAAGAGCTAAACCTTGAATGTTGACTTCACAGTCTAAATTTGAGCCATGTAAAATAAGTTTTTCGACACAGCCAAAACCCAAAACCTAACACAAAACCAGTGAGAAACCCTAAACCCTAAACCTACCACAAGTACAAATTCACCCATCCAAAAACCCCAAAACACAATAAAAAAACAAAGTGAAAACAAGTACAAAGGTGTACTCACAGTATGGATGTCCTCAAAGCCAGAGAGAGCTAGGGTTTTGAGAAGCTCACAGCCAATACCACCAGCACCGACCATAAGCACTTTTGCGCCCTAAACAACACAAAATATGCTAAATATTACTTCAATCAAGTGAACATAAATAGCAATAAGAAGCATATAAATACCTTGATTGAAGATAACTGTTGCTGAGAGGCCATTGGAGACACGGAGAGAGCTAAAAAGTCAAAATAGGGACTGTGTATTGAAGGATTGATTGAACGGAAAGAGAGGGTATCGATAGAGATTGAGGGTTTGGTTTTTTTTTTCTTTTTTTTGGGCATAAAAAAGAAGCGATTACGAGAGAAAAGAGGGGAATCTTGATGGTCTTGTGCCCAATTGCACCGAGGAAAGGGCGCCAAAAAAGAAAAGACTCCCTCTCTCTAAAATGCTTCGCTCTCTCTCTCTCTCTCTCTCTCTAGGAAGAAGACGAGTTTGGAAGTGGGTTTGCACTTTCTGAGGTTTTTCCGATAATTGACGGTCAAAATGCAGTTATATATTGGCCTGTACCTGTGTTGAGAATTGGATTTTTAGTTTTTTTTTTTTTTTTTGTTAAAATCCATAAAAAAATATATAATCAAATAATTTAAAATAATCAATAAGAGATATTAAATTTATAATTATTTTTTTATTTTACAAATATCACATTTAATTATAAAACAAACAAACAAAAAAAACTAACTATCTTTTCAAACACAGAGATTTTAACCTATTAAAATAGTTAAAATTAAAATAATCGATTAAAATAACTAATTTTTCAAATGAGCCCATTAGAGTAAGGCCTATTTGGTAATTGATTATATCAATTAATTTTATAATTTTTATAAAAAAAAATAGAGAACATAATGTGTTAATTTATAAGAATTTTTTATTTTTAATTATTTTAATCAAATCGGGGTGAGTGTAATATGGAAAGGTAGTTAAGAAATAAATATTTTTATTTAAAATTTATTTTTTGAAAAAAATTAGTCTAACTCTCCAATTTTTAGTAATGAGAGAGGTTCACAATATTTTTTTTTTAGTCTAAGGTCCCTTACCCACACTCATATATCACATCCACTCACTCACGCGCGGGCGCGCGCGCACACTCACTCTCTCTCTCTCTCTCTCTTCCCTCATAAGTTTCAAGATGCAGTGTTTCAAACCTCTCAATCCTAATTTTGGCATTTTTGCTGCATTACTGGAATACCATCGGAAACCTAATCACCCTATCCTGTACCGGAAACCTTTAATCACGTCGTCCTCGTGGTTGTTTCTGGCGATACCAAAACCTCTACCACTGGAGAGAGAGAGTACTCTCAATTCGTACCATCTCGAAAGTTTCAGCAATCAACTCCGGTTAGGGTTCCAATCATTCAGAAGAAGATTTGGAATGAGGTGAACCTGGATGATGATACGCGAAAGGATCAACAATGTCGCCGAAGACCATGTTTTCAGTGCTGGAAGGCGTTAGTAGAATGCTCAATGGAAGAGATCTGCATCAGATCCGCAATGTTGTGTAGTACACAATAAGTTTTCTCTACCGAGTGTTTCCCACATTTTGGGTTAATTTTATTTTTTTGCTGAAAAATATTTTTTTTGTTAACTATCACAGTCTATATATAATCCGCATATATATATATATGTATATATATATGTATTAAATTTTGTGTTGAATGTTGAACTGTGATGTTGAAGATGTCACAAGCATTATAGAATTTTACTAGGGGTTTGTAATTGTTGTATCAGTTTTACAAGTTTTGGGCAATTGTCACTCCATCACTCACCATTACAGATCTATCATTAGGTTTTATGTTTGATCACATTTCAGAACCACAAGAAAATTGGTTTGTGAGTACCTCAACTTTCTCTGGTCTATTTGTTTTTGGCTTCTAAGTAGCTCAATTTTCCCTAGATTGTTCAAAACATAGAGAAAATTGTAAGTAAACTAGACAAATTTGGTCAAAACACATAAAAAATTGTGAGCAAACCAGATAAATTTCGAAATAAAAAGAAAATTAAAGAAATTTCGCAAACCAAAGAAATTTCACAAATGGATCGAAATTTCTCTGCTTCAAATTTTTTCTGTAAAAATTTAAGAGACCCCAACTAGTATGTAAATATTTTTTGTCTTTTTATGCTATAAAATCTTAATATGAGGGACCTTAAAAAAAAATCCTTTATTTTTTAACACAAAATAAATTACAAAAGTTATTAATAGGAATAAATCTTTCATTTTATACAATGATTAATAAGAAACCTTTTTGTATGAATTAAGAAAATAATAATTTAAAATTTAATTTTTAACTTTTTAAATAAAATAATCATTTATCAAACGACCCTTAAATAAAAAGTTGTAAATGTATACAAACAGATTGTAAAGTGTATTATTGATTAATGAAAATGTAGTGGAATTTTCACTTTTTATTTTTTTATATTTTTTGAAAATAACAATGCATTATATGATTGTAAAATAATTCCAGATCAATAAAAAAAATTTATAAATTTTAATAATTAAAGTCATCAGTTTTTTATGAAATATTAACTATTTTGAAATATACCACTAGGTCCTATTTGGCAACTTGGGTTTTAGCCTCTTTTTTAAAAAAAAAAAAAAATTCACAAAAAAAATAAAATAGGTTAAAATAGTTAATAAGATAAAATGTCACATCAAATCCATAATCATTTGGGCTTGTTTGATTTGTTTTTGGGAGAGTTGTTTTTTAAAAAAATTTGGGAGAGTTGTTTTATAAATTTTTTTGGTTTTTTTGGTTGTATATTTTGAGAGACAAATTTTTTTTGAGTTTGGGATGATTTGATATTTGGAAGAATTGAGTAGATGTGTGTGAAAGAAAAAGTGATTGAGAAGGAGAAAGGAAAGAGAAAAGTGATTGATTGATGCAAAAATGAGTGAGACCTCTAAAATTGGAGCTCTAAATGGGCATTAATTTGTCCTTTTCCCCTCTTGTTTTGTCTTTTACCTTCCTCTATTTATTTATTTATTTTTAAAATGGTGACAGCTCATTAGAGCTGTTTTGAGCAGCTCTAATTGAGCTCTCTAGCAAAGCCCTTGATTGATGTGTAAGAGAGAAACTGATTTTTGAAATTTTTTGAGACAAAACTCAAACCAAACAAATTTTGGGAAATTTTTTTCTAAAACTCATTTCTCAAACTCAATCCAAACATACCCTTTATTTTTTTTCTCACAAACATGACACCCAACTACAAAAAAATACAACTATCTTTAAAAACACAAAAAATTTAACCTATTAAAATAATTAAAAACTAAAATATCTTACTAAAATAGTCAACTTTTCAAACGAAAGCTATGTATAATTTCTTCAATTTTTTTTTATGACAATCCATTCAAGTTATATTTAACGTGATCCGTTCCGTTTTGTCAACGAAAGTGATCAAATTGGGATAAGTAATTGAAAGAGCCGCATTTTTAAGTCAATAATTTTAACAGGTTTTGTGAAAGGATTTGAACTGTTTGATATATATAGACATATTTAAAGAAAACAATTTGCACAAAACTTAAATAGCATGGGCATGGGGTATAAGATAGTCTACATCATCAAACAGTTGATTATTAATAAATATGACACATCGTTATAATAACAAACACAAAGCTGTCTCTAATTTAAAGTTAGAATAATGTTTATCTTTTACTCTTTTATTTTTACATGTAACTATTGTACCTTTCTATTATAATATTGATTTCAACCCAAAAAATATAATACTAAGGTCATGTTTGATTCACAAGACAAATAGTAAGGTATTAATAATCCTATCAAATTAGTGTGGTATTCACTATCCCACCCTACCCCATTACTAATAATCCTATAAATTTGTTGGATTAATTATCCATTGGATTAATAATCCTAAACCAAAATGTCAAAACAAACCTAAGATAATTGGACCCACTGATTAATAATCCTAATCCTCTACTTTAATCCTTCCAATCAAACATACCCTAAAGGATGCCGCCATGGGATCATAAACACAAGATAATGTATGTGAGAGTGTGTTTTTTTTCAATATAGTTTTTTGGGAGAAGATTATATGCCTTAAATTTATTTATTGATTTTGGTTTGATACAACTAAATAGTCACATCAAGGGGTTGTTTTTGATGATCTAAATAAGTGCACTTTTTGACTTTTTATGAAATATGAGTTGCGTATAGGTTGGGTTTGAAGTGATGTGGTACAGAGGTGATGTGACTTAAATAAAATGATGTAACTTAAATAGGATAGTGACTTTTTGACTTTTTGATTTTTTTAGGACAAATTATGGTACTATTTAGGCCTGGTTTGGAAATAACTTATTTTAGTAATTTTTTGATTTTTTACGAAAAGATGTACCGAAAAGTAAAAAGAGTGATGTGACAACTTATAGTATTTTTTTGACTTTTTAATTAAAACATGTAGTTGTCAAACGAGGTCTTAATATAGTTTTAAAAAATTATTTAAACAAAAAATGCCTAATCACATAGGGGTAATCTCTAGTGGTAGACTCTGTAAGAAGTTAAGACCCTAGAGGTCACCCTTATAGATGCAAGACCCCAAAGGTCACTCTTAACTGGTTGTTACATAACAAGGTCGCTCAACAATGTCGTAGTAAGTCACAGACTTGCACATAGGTGACGATTTAAACTCACACTCTTAACACTAAGTACCGTTTGCCCAGGCCTGGAAGTTTCATTTCGCCCATGCCTGAAAAGTTTCATCCTGCCAACCATATGCGTTGTTGCATGAGGGGAGTGGAACTTGGGAGCTCAAGGTTTATGCCCAAAAGTCTTACCAAAGTGTCACACCACATTGGGTTAAGTAAAAAATAATAGTAAAAAAATTAAACATGGGCATATAGGGCCCACTACGAGTCACATTCAAGGATCTGAACTGTTGAATGTGTAAAACTCGTCAGGTATTTTATTTATGCAAAAAAAATCACGTTGATCAGATATCAATAGTTATTTGATCTCGGATTCGATTTTTGTCAACAATTTATTTTGAAAACCATATTTACCATTGACAGAAATATGATTTCATCAAATAACTATCGATATCTAATTAATATAATTTTTGCATGGATGAAGTATTCGGTGAATTTTACACATTGAATAGTTTAGGTCATCAAAATTAGACTCGTGGTGAGCTCTCATGGACCCAACAATACTCTTTAGTCTGGTTTCGGATTGGAGAGAAGCCTGACCCTTTTAAAAAAGTATAAGTCAAAAACAAACTTTCCCAACTTTCAAATAATCATTTTTTTTGTAGGTTATTCAAGCAATTTATTTTTGGCCCATTTTGGGAATAACAAAATAAGCATTTTTTTCCCCTTTTTGGAAATAAGCAAAAAAAAGAAGAAAAAGCTTATTTGGCCTATTTTGGAAATACAAAGAAAAAAGAAGGAAAAAAAAAGGAGAAAATTAGTCTGAGGTCTCTCTCCAATTTTTTAGTAATGGAAGAGATTCACAATATTATTTTTTTTATGTCTAAAGTCCCTCAACCCACACCCATCTATCACAAAGAAATTTGATATTAAGAAAGTATTTCCCAATTTCTATATACTAGGAATCAATCAACCATAAAAAAACAGAATGAAGTCGGTCTGATCTGATATGATCATCGGAGGTAGGAGAGTGAATAATGGCATCGTCATCGAGCAGCGGACCGACATTCAAGCTCCACCTACTTGTAATCCTCAACATATCCAATCACTACACTCGTCTTAAGTCCCAATTACAACCACCTCACGCCACCACCAACGGTAGTGAAGCAACCACTTCGCCTCCCCCGTCGAGGGTCTTTGGCTGCGTCATCGGCGTCTAGAGGGACGCATGATCGAGATCTTCAACAACTTCAAGCTCCTCTTTGATCCCTCCACCTATTCTCTCAATCAACCATTCCTCGAAAAAAAAACAAGAACTTTATAAGAAAGTATTCCCTAATTTCTATATATTGGGATGGTATTCAACTGTGATTGAATTGAACAAATTTAAGGATCGGGTTAGCCCTGAAAATCCATGTAGTTGTTAAGTTTATTGAACATCTCTGACTGAAACCTACACAAAAAGATAGCATAACTAAGAGAATAAACATTTTTAAGAGATTTTTTCTACCCGTGTTACTCCATTAGTCTTGTACTAAAATTTCTGAGGCCATAACTCATAAAAATCTTGCCACATAGAAAATGTCAATGATTTTTTCAGCTTAACTTATTTCTAAGGAATAAAAGAAGAAAATACAAAGGAAAAAAAATGCATCAACAGAAGGCAAAGAGATAGAAACGAAAACAAATTTGGAAATTGATGATTTCTTCTGAGGTGCATCTGTCACGATCTAAACCCTCCCTATAGGTTTAGCATCATAACAGGCCAGTAATCCTCAGATTACCGAAGGCCTCAGAACTTATTAGCAAAATTGAGGGGCTAGCGGAAGCAAATACATAAATATAGTTGTCCAATAAGCTGTGCTGACTTATATGAAACGGAATATTTAAAACTTTATATAAGTATTCAATAGTCAGTTATGCATTATACCCACACACATTAAAGTATCTTAAGTACAGCCAACAAGATCAAATCAAGTCTTATATATACTGAAACAACAGGAACTTAAACACATGAGACACTACGGGAACCTCCACGTGAGGCTCAACGATTGGCTGACAACAGAACACAGATCCAGACAAAAAGCCTTCAAGCTCGATCTCCAGAGTGCTTACCTATACATATATATACACACGGTGAGCTAAAGCCCAGTGAATAACATTAAGGTAAAGAGATCAGTGAACGAAATCCGAACATATCATAAGCGTAAAACAATCATAGCATAAGCATTCTTGTATTGAACATAATAATGGTACATCCCATAAAACATATCACATAACGTCTTCCGACTAGAGTAATCGGTTCCGGATACCGATTAAACAATATCACCACAATGAAGTGGCTAACGAGATCTCGTAATCACATGTATGTCATGGACCCATTACACCGCCCCCATGACTTGGGACTATCTATAGATGCCATAATAGATTTCAAACATGGAACATTCGTTCATGAAAACAGATATCATTTCAAAAATCATAACTTATCATATTTCATTTGGAACATAATTCATATGAACGTATCTTTACAATAACGTTACTCACGGTGGTTCCCGTAAATGGTCAATCAATCATCGAGTATTGACCTACAATCACAAAATACATAACACAAGCATATCTTATCATTACACATTCAAGTGGCCATCACGGCTTAGCTTACATTACATTGGTTCTTGTTCTTTCTTATCCCATAGATAAAAGCACACTTTTGAATCTCATAACTTAGTACATTCTTTACTTAGTGTATTTCTAATCCATAACCTCATTACTATGGCTTAATTAAGTCTTAGGAATGCCTAAGATGCAATGAGGATGCCAAAATGGTTTATAAAATACTTAGTCAAATTTCTGAAAACAGGGTCCCCACTCGAGCGTAGATTTCCTCGCTCGAGCGGACATGCAAAATGTGAGGGTTCACTCGAGCGTGACTTCTCTCGCTCGAATGGACTGCAAATTCAGAAAAAGTACTGGTTGGTCTCAATCTACGCTCGAGCTACAAGTCCAACGCTCGAGCGGCTCAACAATAAACAAAGGGGTTCGCTCGAGCGTGACTTTGGTCGCTCGAGCGAAGCGCTCATGACTACAAAAAAAAATACTGAGGGCTCGCATTCTCCGCTCGAAGGTTTCCTCGCTCGAGCGACTGTGAAATTATGGTTTCAAAAACAGAGCTTGAGCTTCAAAATGCGATTTCCAGGCTACACTCATGCATGGCTTGTTTTTAAAGCTCGAAAACTTTCTAAAACATGAACACATGGTGTTTACAAATTCTTTTGCTCAAAGCTCATGAATTTACCAATTTTGAACTCAAAACTCTTGCATGAAAAATTTAAACTATGTTCTTGATTTCTCAAAAACATGCAAATGATGATCAACAACTCACGAATTCTGAAACCATGACATGCTTAAACTCACATGCAATGCAAGGACCTTAAGGCCAAAACCCAAAACATGGATGAACAAGGTATAATCTTCTATAAACATGCATACAAGCCACTTTCTTGCTCAAAGGCCACTTCATTTCAAATTTCAATAGATGATTCAATAATTTCTTAATACATGCATCGAGGAATAGCTACAGAATTTAGACATAGAATCCTTATCCAAAGCTTTGATTTCAGAAACATGAGATGAATCTCCCAAGTTTTCTTATTCTTCTTCTTCAAACTCTTGAGCTCACTCTTTCACTCTCTAGCTAACTCTCTAAACAAGGGACCAAATGAGCAAACTACTACACTCCTCACTCAGCTGAATATACACAACACACACCTCACTTTGAGACAATACACGTGCACACACATGCAAACTTCCAAAACACACACACACAAGGTTTAATCTCCTACACTCAACATCACAAAATGTTCAACATATTATACACTCAATCACATCTTGAATCATTAATGGATTAGAGGTACCAATCATGCATTATTTAAATCAAACATAAGTAACCTTAATTTATTCAGGTTAGCACGAAATTCAATTAATCCAAAATAGTCCCCATCAAGGCCCAATTTAATCACATGCGATTTTTACTAAACTGATCAATTTTTTAATAAAATTTGCCATAGCATTCTAAAAATTCCAAATAGCATATTAATGTAACTAATTTCGAATTCGGATGCCAATAAGGTTTTCAATTTTTATATTAAAGCGGAATCCCCGATAGATATTTTTACAAGTAACAGATAGAAGCCAAAGATCATGCAAATTACATAATAAACCCATAATTTATTTTATCTACTTAATTAACATCCTTAATTACTGATTAGTGGCTAATTGCGGGTCGGGATTATTACAGCATCACTAGTGACAAAGTAGGTAGAGTTGAATCTGCTGTTCTGTTGATTTGATAAATTGCCCTAAAGAAATTCTCTCAGTCCAGAGAAATTCCTTTACAATTCAGAGAAATTCACAAAAACTTAGAGAAAATTCTCTTCCAACTTAGAGAAATTGGCAAAAATTCACAAAAACCCAGAGAATTTTCCCATTGCATGATTTCTCAAATATTACGAATATGTACCTCTGTTCCAAGCCATTTTGAGATAAGAGCCCATAAATTAGGATTGCTCACCGCAATCCAGCGACGCTGAGAATTCACATGTCAAGAAAGTAAAAAACAGCTCACATGACTTGTTTGCAATATATGTTAAAAGAGTTTGAATTCAGTGAAATTTCAATTTTCTCTGCCCTGTTTGGAATTTTCTCTATGATGTGTCTAAAGAAATTTGTAATTTAATCTGTGATGTGTCCAGAGAAATTTGGAATTTTCTTTGTGATGTGTTCAGAGAAATTTTGAATTTTCTTGGTGATGTGTCCAGAGAAATTATCTGGGTCGAATTTTTGCTGAATCAAATTTTCTCTTTATCAATGTTGAGGGACATTAGACATTATGAAAATATTGAGTGTCCTTCATGCTATAAAAATGCCAAGAACCTTAAAAAAAAAAAATCCTCTAAAAAAAATTAACTCCTTGGCTTATTTTGATCACATTAATTATATTTTTTTCCCCAATAATAAGCCAATAAGCAAAAATAAATAATAATAAAAAGCCACTTTCTAAAATAGCCACATTTTTCCTTTTGGGAACCAAATAAGTCATGACACAAGATTACCAAAATACTCATTGTGTTTGGTTTTAATTTTCTAAAAAATAAGTCTCTTATTTTTGTATTTTTAATTTTTAGTAAATATTTGTAAAATTTTAAATAATTTTTTTACTTTTTTATATGCATCTTACTTATATGTATCTAAAAAGTAATTTTTTTTGTAAAAAAAAAAAAAATTAAAAAAATCAATAAATACACAAGAATACGAAAAATGTACTTATTTTTTTTTTATAGTTTTGGTAGTTAGTGATTTTTTTTAAAAAAAATTATAAATATTATATTTTTTAAATGTATTTATGTTAGGTGTATTTAAAAAAACAAAATTGCTTAAAATATTAAAAAAATTAAATGAAAACAAAAAAATACGAAAATAAAAGTTTCAATTTTGCTAAAAAAGTAAATTCAAAAAACTCAAACTTAACAAACTGAGTAGAATTTGCCACTAAAAAAAGGATAAAATGGTAATTTCAAGCATGTGCACGAGGGTGATATGGGATTTCGCAATATTCATAAAAAGTGCTACTATTAGCACCTCATGAATTATTTTGGACCCCCCATCTATTTTTTATTTTTAATTCCAATTTTATCCAAATATAAAGTTACAGTTTTACCCTTATCCTTAAGGTTCTAACCTTAATTTTCCAAACCTAACCCACCAACATTTTCATCACCATCTCCATCGCTGATCACCACTACCACTGCCGCTGGCGACCTTGTCTCTCTCACATCACTCCTTCATTCGTCGCGAATCGCTTTCTCATTTATCTAAGGTTAAGGTTTTGCAGGTCTCATAATCTCCCCAACAATGACAGCTCCTCCGATTAAGTTCGTCCAGTGCTTCGGTCGAAATAAGACCACCATTCCATCGGCAATGAGAATCCATAGATTTGATCATACGAACTAAAAACAATCAAAAAATACACAGCATGATTCGTTTTTATGATCATCTAATCATTGATTCGGCTCGATGAGCTCACCTTGTGGGAAGATATGTATCAAGATCAAGTTCAGACAAAGAATAAGAGTTCGAAATCAAACCTTGACCGCAAGATTGCCGCGACGTCGAAGATTTGTCATGCATGGATAGGCTGGATTGTCGCCATGGATCGTAGTTTAGATCTGTTGAGAAAGAGAGAGATAAACCAGATCTGGGAAATATTTTTTTAAAGAAAATGGGTCGCAGTGGTCGGAGGTTGTGGAAGGGTGGTCGCCAGTTGGGGAGGTGCTGGGAGGTCGTCGGAGGGGTTGGGCTGCCGGTGGTAAGAAAATTACAGAAAAAAAGTTGGGGTAAAAAAAGATAAGGGGTATAATTGGTATTAAGGTGGGGGTTCAAAAAGAAAATAGGGGGATTCATTTTGCTGGGTGGGGGGTTCAAAGAAATTGGGAGCCAAAGTAAAGAGGGAGGTGCTAATAGTAGCACTCATTCACAAATGATGTCGCATCATATTATTATAATTTACAGAAAGTCAAAAAAAAAAAAAAAATCCAAAATAAATTTATGAAAAAGGTCAACAAAAAAAAAGAAGAAAAGAAAAGCCAAAAAAAAAAACAAATAAGTTGTTGTTGTTGTTGTTTTCTTGTTTTTTTTTTTTGTTTTTTTTGTTTTTTTATAAAAAAAATCTTCCAAAAATAGGCCTTTATGCATAATTAGTTAGGGGTCTGGCTTCCTTCCAGTCCCACATCAGATTGGAGGATATTGTTAGGTTCGTGAGAGCTCATTACAGGTTCCTTTTTTATAATTCGAATCGTCAATATGTAGAACTTTTCGAGTATCATATATCTGTGAAAAATCACGTTGATCAGATATCGATAGTCACATGATCAATTCAATTTTGTATAAAAAAAAAATAGACGGTGAAAAAATAAACGATTGATAGAAATTTGATCCGATGAAATAGCTATCAATATCTGATCAACGTGATTTTTTATAGACATATGGTACTCGATGATTTCTATACATTGAACAATTTGGATTATCGAAACGGAATCTGTGATGGATCCTGATGGGTCAAACAGTACTTTGCAGTCCGATTTGGGACTGACGGAAAGTCAGTCCCATTAGCTATAAGTAAAAGTTATATTAAATATGCATAAGTTATAAGTAGAGATTGGCCCTGTTTGGTAGGGCTTATTTTCGGCTTATTTCAGCTTTTAGCTTAATTTAAGCTATTTTGATGTGTTTGGTTCAGCTTAACAATACAACTTATAGCTTTTTATAAGTCAAAAATCAACTTATTCTTTGAGTGGGGAGGAGAAGCTTAATTTATAAGTCAAAAATCAACTTATATTTACAGTTATAAGCTATAAGCTGTTAGGCTATAAGTTAATCATTTTCCCACAGCTCTACCAAATGTGGCCATTATATCAAACAATTTGATGTATACTCCCAAAATAATAAAAAAATTATAAACAACTAAAATAAACTGCACTTAACATGCGCTATATATATTATTTTTTAAGGAGCATAGATATTTTAGAGTAATTATAAATTATGTGTCGTAAGATTGAAGCCTCGTTTGGGAACAAAATTACATTGAAACCTTGTTTGGGAACTGACTTTTTAGTAATTTTTTGGTTATTTGGCTAAAATGTGATGTAAAAAAAAGTTAGTATTTTGGGATGACTTTTTGACTTTTTACGAAAAGATATGTAAAAAGTAAAAAGAAAATGAATCTTGACTTTTTGGTATGAGTTGTTGATTTTTTGATTTTTTTAGTAACTTTTTGACTTTTCGACTTTTAGACCTTATTTGGGAAGCGACCGGTTTGATAAAAAAGTCAAAAAAGTTACTAAAAAAATCAAAAAATCAATAATTCATATAAAAAAAGTCAAAAATTTCATTTTCTTTATGCTCTTTGCACTTCTTTTCGTAAAAAGTAAATAAATAATCTCAAACAATAATTTTTTTTTTATATCACATTTTAACAAAATAGTCAAAAAAAAAAAAAAAATTACTAAAAAATTCTGTTTTCAAGTAGAGGGGATGAGCGATATACACAGATCAATTTGCAAGGTGAATGCGATTCTCTCTCTATACGCGCGGTGTGTGTGTCGACTGTTACTGTCCACACGCACCAACCAATTGGCACCTGTAAGGGTTTCTCGCCTGCACCTGTTCATCACCTCTCTCTCTCCTCCTTCCCCCTCTCTCTCTCTAAAAACCCCCATTTCTCTCTCCTAAAATCCCTACGCCATTGTTCTTCCTGCTTCGTTTTAGCCTAGACGAGAGAGGTCAAGCTTCGTGCTCGACAAGGTCAGTCATTCTCACTCTTCGTTGACCTCTCTTTTCACGCCAATTTTAGTTTTAGTTTTTTATTTTTTTAAATTTTTTTCCAGATTTTTTTGGTTAGGGTTTTAGTTTTCTTGCTGATTTTAAAGGCTCAAAACGATGATGAACAAGCATTTTCTGAGCCTATAGTTATGTAACCGATCCGTACAAATCATTGTCATTGAATGTACCTGATCAATTGAAGTAATTAGCTTTGTTTTTTTGTGGAATGTAGTGATCATGGAGTCAGCATTCGGAGGCTGGCCAAGCAATTATGCCAGCCCACTAGCAGCCAAGTTTCCACCTTATAGCCCCACTGGTATTCTCACTCTTACTTACCTCTGCAATTGTTTATTTGAAATATATATATTTTAAATTTTGTGGATCTATATTATTTTTTGTTGTTGTTGTTGTTGTTGTTTTTGTTTTTGTTTTTTTTTGTGGGTTGGGTGAGGATTAAAACGGTAGATGAACTGTTTAATAAATATATATTTTTTGGGGGGAGAATTACCCATCTGAGGTATTGAAAAAAATGATTTACAAAGAAATGGTACACATTATAAATATTAATAATCAAAGTCATTAAAATTTTCATTAATGTGTAATTCCCCATTTTTTTTAGGTGTTGCATTTTGTTTTCACACTCAAATTATACATAAATGCGATTCATTGATTGTTATAGGGATTGTGACTAACTGACCAAAATTCTAGCAGGAGTGTATTACAGGGAACGGAAGAGAACAAGATCACCCGGTGAAGAAAAATTGAACGGGAATGTGGCACGTGACGAACCCAAATTGAAAAAGCAAAAACTTCTTCGAAGTTATTGATTATTCTGATCCATTTGCGGTGCCAAATTTGTTAGAGTCTCTTGATAGTGGTAAATATGGTAGTGTTACCAAAGAAATAAAGGATCTAATTGATAGGAGGAGGCAAACATTAAATACTTATTTTGGATTGGATCCAACGCTAATGGACGTAGAAGTTAACCTGGCAAGGGGGGCTTCAAAAGAGAACCTTCCGGCAACTCCTTCGGCAGAAGGATGTCATTGACTTGGTTGACGATGATGTTGCAAATGATGTTCCAGTTGAGAGATTGCCGATTGTAGTTATTGATTCGGATGACGAAGAGACAGGAGACCAGAAATCGTTGTACCCATATCGAGAGATTGTCTTGCCAAAGCCAGCTGGGGAGTTTCTAATGAAGGATTTTCTGGTAACTTTTTTTTCCTGCATTTTAAAATTTTGAGTATTCAGATATATAGAGATTAAGAAGTACTGAGTTCCAGACATAATGTCAAATAAATAATCTTTCTCGTTTACTGCTGAACCATATATTTATATTAAAAAAAGCTCATAAAATGCATTGACATATCCATGTATGCAGTTACACATGAAGAGAAAGCCCTGTTGCTAGTTTCAATAGATGTTATTTGGGAAGAATTGCAAAACCTAAATAGTACTTAAAAGAAAAAGAATGGCAAAAAATAATTTTGGTGTTGTTCTTCTGCTATTGAAGGTTAAGATCTTATGGGATTTTTAGCAACAAACAATTGTAGTTTAAAACTGTATAGTGAACTAGTCTAAATTTATCACAAGTATGTTTTCTGGCTGTTTTGTAAAGAAGGGGGATTTAATGGATCCTTGACAAACTCGGTACTGTCAGCTTGACAAGTACCAACCACTCTGGATATGTTACCAAAAGAAAGTCACTCTTGGTGATAATTATTTATAATAAAAGGCGGGGATATGTCATAATTCTAGTTTGGTTTAAAATGGTAGATGAGGTATAAATGGGGATTTCCAAATTATTTTGCTCTTTAGACATCCCAAGTCATCAAAGAATATTTCCCAATGAAGATGGGATGTGCAAAGCCACTTCAATCTATTCCCTGCAAAAGGACCTTTATCACAATTGATAAGAATAGTACAGTGAATGAAAGGTGATTAGGAGTTTAAATATCTCTCCTAGATTTAACACAAAAGCTATGCAAGGTTCTAGAGCTTTTTATTTGAACCATACAAATTGCGTTTTAACTCTGCCCACAAGATAAGCAAAAGCTTCAACTTTCGGAGACACCTTCAAGCCCCAAATTTTTAGCTGCGTTAGACTGTTGTAGTTACTGAAAAATAGAGAAAAAGGATTTGCAAGATGAGGTCCTAGAGGGATTACAGGGTCAAATGCAAATATCTAAATGAAAGGGAAATATAACAATGTGTTTCATAATGCCCAACAAAGAGATGATTTTTGTGTGTCTGAGATCATAAAGGTTATGGGAGAAGTCAAAATTAGATCACCCAATAGATTGTGAACCTGAGGGTAAGCAAGTAGATGGTTATGAAATTTAGTAATATGAGAAATTGTGGTATGTTGTAAAAGGGGACCTTCACCCCTCCAAGCATTCTTCCAAAAATTTAATTTTGGACCTATTACTTACAAAATACTTAGCAATCTTCGTAACCTTGCAAGAGAATGATTACTTGCTTGTGTTTAATTGTTGTAATCTTTGTGTTTAATTTAATCTTGGTGCTGCTTGTGTAAAAAGTGGAGGAGGCAGATGATCACTGCCTTTCTTTTGGTGAGGTGGCTTGTGTTCAATGTGCTTGTTATTTTATATTTTTGGAATTTGTTGGATCATGCCTAAGCTCTTGATATGATGGGATATTGGCATATGGGTTCTGTGAGCAACAGATATAGACAGGCTTGGATGACGGTGCCCTTTGGTTGTTTTGAGGATTACTTGTTGAACTTCATGGAAAGAATAATCGCATATTACTTTTATTTGTTTGTGTATATATATACATTTCTGTTTTGGAGGTTGAGGAAGTCTTATCAGTGTGTTTGGTTTGAGTTTTTTGGATTAAGTTTTTTGAAAACTGACTTTTTTGATTTTCGTGTTTTTTTATTTTTAGTGAATATTTTTTAAATTTTAAACATTTTTTTACTTTTTTAGATGCATCTTACTTAGATGTATCTAAAAAGTAAAAAATTTGTGAAAAAATATTTTAAAAAATTAATAAACATAAAAATACAAAAAATGTACTGAATGCTATTTTTGTATTTTTGATATTTAGTGAATTTTTAAAAGATTTTTTTTTATTTTTTTACTTTTTAGGTGTATTTATGTTAGTGGTGTCTAAAAAGTAAAAAATTGCTTAAAATATTAAAAAAATTCAGTAAAACAAAAAAACACGGAAAATAAGAAAGTAGAATTTTCTAAAAAGTGTTTTTGAAAAGTGGAAACAAGCAAGGTGTATTCTTTTGTAAGTTCTATGGGAGATTTGAGTTATTTGGTAGGGAGCTTTTTTTTTTTTTTTTGCTGGTTGCATCCCAACATTTTTTTGTGTGGACTTTCCTTGCTATGGAAAGTGGCAAGGGGAACTGTTTCACTATAGTCTCTAGTGAATTTCTCCAACCAGTTTCCAATAGGCTCTGGTCTCAAGGAATACATTCTGCAAAACAAGACCACCCTAATGCTGAGAAAAAAAACTATCAGCTTGTTTGGTTTTGGTGTTTATAAAACACTTCAGAAAATTCTACATTTTTATTTTTTGTATTTTTTTTGTTTTCAATGAATTTTTTAATATTTTAAGCAATTTTTATACACACCTAACATAAATACGCTTAAAAAGTATAATATTTGTAAAAAAATCTTTAAAAAATTCACTAAATATCAAAAATACAAAAAATAAAAATAAAATAAAAAATAAAAAATTCAGTACATTTTTCGTATTTTTGTATATTTATTAAAATTTTAAAATATTTTTTCACAAATATTTTACTATTTAGATGCATCCAAGTAAGGTGCATCTAAAAAAGTAAAAAAATTGTTTGAAATTTTAAAAATATTCACTAAAAACAAAAAAACACGAAAAACAAAAAAAAACTCGATTTCCAGAAAACTGAATTCAAAAAATTGAAACCAAACACACTAGTATTCCATTGCACACAACTTTGACTACCAAATGGTGCCTATTTTGAGGAAATAAAAGCAAAATTAAGCTGGCTATTTTTTGTTTATTTATTATATATATATGCATATAAGCAGAGAATTGCCGTAAATGCCCTTGATTCTCAATTTGCATTGGGTCAAACAATGCCTTAGACTAATTACATATATGAAAAATGGCACCATATCAAAATTTTGCATAAATGTCACAAGAAGTGGTAGATATTGGGTCCATGATATTTAAAATACAATCTTTTGTTTTGCAATGCACCATACATATGCTTATTTGATTAAACACTTGCACAAGTGGCTGCTCTTAGTTCAATGGCCGTCTCAAACTAGAGTCACCACAGCATGAAACAAGGATCCTTTGGGATTCACAAATCCGAACTCATCTATTTGAGGCCTAAATCATCGATAGTATGGCCAGATATGTAAGCTTACCCATTTTGTGGTTTCAACAGAAGCTATCATAGGACTTAAGCTTTGAATGCAGCAGATAACTGTAGATTCTAAATAAAGGATACTTAGTGCTCGTTCGGGAAGTGACTATTTTGGTTGGCTTTTTGGCTATTTTAATTATTTAGGGCTGGTTTGGCAAGTTTCAAAAAAGTCAAAAAGTCACCATCCTATTTAAGTCACATCATCTTATTTAAGTCATATCACCTCTCTAACACATCACTTCAAACCCAACCCAAATCCAACCCATATTTCATAAAAAGTCAAAAAGTGTACTTATTTAGATCATCCCAAACAACTCCTTAATTTTTTCTGTGATGTGAAGCTGTAATTACCCCTTCTGTATTATTTTGATAATGACAGACATAAAACCTTATTGATTTTGGTGAAGATACTTCTTTTGATGAGAAAGTTAGGTTTCCTTGTTCTTTTTTCTCATGCCCTTTTTTTTCACCTTTTTTTCACCGTTCTATATATGAGATAATTCAGCACCAAGACACACTACTTGTCATTGCCTTTTGATATTCTTTACATTTCAATGCAAAAAATTTGACTGAACTTTGCTTGTATACATTTTATATGGTGATGAGTGTTATTTGCTGGATCAGGTTAATGGATGGTGAATATGAGATACTACTTATTATATTTTTGATGGGAATATGATAAATACTTTTGCCTTCAATTTTTACGTTGATTCATTGTTTTAATTTCATTTTATGCTATCTGGTAATTGCTTTGTGTCACTACGATATACAGGATAGGGATTCTGCTCAAAACCGAAGTGTCAAAAAATCCAATGCAAGGCTTGCTAGTGAGGATGAAAGCACAAAAGATAAAGGTGTTCATGTTCAGGTAGAGGATACTATGGAAGGTGAAGATGAAAGAACGAAAGATAAAGGTGTTTATGTTGGTGTTGAGGATGATATGGAAACTCAGGAAGGCAATGATTATGATGGTCTGGATGATATTTGGAAGGAAATGACTGTTGCATTAGAATGTTCCAAGGTACTTTTGTGTTTGATACTGGAAAAGTTCCAGTGTCATATATTCATTCAAATTCACTTCTGAAGAGTTAATGCTTGCTTCTTTCTACGTATTCTGCCAATTCTTTTCCCTCTAAGTTAGTTGCATGTTTGTGGTTCTAAGAATCTGTGACGCAGCATATTTCAAAATCAGTGCTATAATTTTTACTGTTTAGTTAAATCTTATATTTTAATTAATTTTTTAATGGGCAATATTTATCAAAAAAAATAAATAAAATAATGGGCGTAAGTGTTTTTGCATGCTGTTCTTGAAACACATTTACTTACTAGTAAGATGTTTCTTAAACAGGGTACTAAGAAGGAAAGCCGGAATAGTTTTTTTTGTTCGTTTTTAATATTTGTATTTTTTAAGGTTTAAAAGGTTTCTTTATGCGGATTAAATGGGTTCAAGGATTGGTTTGTACGCTAGTTTGCTGAACACCTTTAGAAAATGAAGTGGAACAGTTCACAGATTAAGGACAACTAATTCCCATTTCCGTTAAACAACCAACTTTAAATCATGCTTTGATTGATGGGATATTGTATCACTCAGGCTTTAGCTTAGTTGCAATGATGTATTTGATTAAGTAGTAATTGTTTAAGAAGATGATTAGCTTCAAAGAACATGAAATGCAGTATCGAGTAAAACTTGGTAATGAAACAAAAAAAATTATTTGAAGGAGTTAGAGGTGCAGTCATGCTCTAGCATGACTTAGGGAAGAAGGGCTTTCTTTGAGAACACAAACACAATTAACAAAAAGGTCTTCTGTGGATTAAATTTAAAAAAGGAAATAGCCTTTTTGTGGACTAAATAAAAAATATGGAAATAAAGCAAAGTAGTACGAGAAGAAGAATCTAGAGGAGATGGACATAGCAACTCAAGTTTTCATTAAAATAAACAAGTTTTTGTTAACAATTCTAATGGCTAGTTTGGAACCAAAGAAAACAATAGAAGTTGAACCCAAAGAAGAAAACCAAAATCTACCTTGTTCTTTAAAAAATAATGGACATGCTGTTCTTAAAAAATAATGGGCGTAAGAGTTAATGCTTGCTTCTTAAAAAACCAAAATGAAAGTTCTAAGGAGATAGAAAGTTCTTTAAAAAATCGATTCTGGTTAAATTTGTAATTGACTCGAATAATTCTCATTATCAATATGAACTGGAAAATGGCGTAAGCGAACAAATTTACTAAATTGTGACTTAAAAATGATAATTTCAAGGTTACTAGATTTCCTTTTGTTAATAAATCTGTGTGTTTGGTTTCAGTTTTCTGGAAATTGAGTTTTTTCGTTTTTGTGTGTTTTTGTTTTAGTGAATATTTTTAAAATTTTAATCATTTTTTTTTTTTACTTTTTTAGATAAATCTTACTTAGATGTATCTAAAGGGTTGTTTGGGATGATCTAAATAAGTGCATTTTTTTATTTTTTATGAAATATGGGTTGGGTTTGAAGTGATGTGGTAGAGAGATGATGTGACTTAAATAAGATGATGTAATTTAAATAGGATAGTGACTTTTTGGCTTTTGTAGGAGATGCCAAACCTAACCTAAATAGTAAAATATTTGTAAAAAAATATTTTAAAAAATTAATAAATACACAAAAATAGGAAAAATGTACTGAAGTTTCGTATTTTTTTTATTTAATATTTTTGGTATTTAGTTAATTTTTTAAATATTTTTTTCACAAATATTATACTTTTTAAGTGTATTTATGTTAGGTGTGTCTAAAAATTTAAAAAAATTGCTTAAAATCTTAAAAAATTCCATTGAAAACAAAAAAATACGGAAAATAAAGAAGTAAAATTTTCAGAAAAATGTTTTCTGGAAACCAAAACCAAACAAACTGAATAATGTTGTCATAAAAGCTATAGCATTATGCAAACTAGAAACTAACAACTCAAGCAACTCCACGGGCTGTTTCTTTTACCCTAAAGACACTTTAATTGGCTTGCGGACAATGGTCAGTTATGGTGCTTACATATCACGACTCCTTCCGTCTTTCACTACAAGTTACGAAATCAAGGACCCTAATAACTTGACTAACATGTCATAACCCTTTGCTACGAACATTTTTTTATCAAGTTTAAACTTTATGAAGAAGTTGAACTCCTCTGTTTAATTTCTCCAATATGCATTGTAGCATAAAAGTATTCCATTCGAATTTCGTAGTTGTTGTTTTTATGTTTCTTTTGACCTTTTCTTTCATACAATCCTCAACGAAGTCTTATCCAAATGGAAGTCAGCCTGCTTTCATTTGAATGGCTGATAGACTCGTTGCAGATGTAATTTCTGTCCATGCCTGAACACATTCCTAATGTACATATTTTTTAGTTATGCTCCCACTTCTATCAAGTTTGTGCTCATCCTTTACCACAATGTTAAATTGTATTCAATACCAGCACCTAGTAATCTTGATTCCAGTGTTTGAGGTTGGCATTTTTACATTTATTACATGGTTGTTAAACTAAACTAGTGAATTCTGAAACCCTTATTGCAGAACCATGTATTATTAGATTCATATTTTCATTGACTTTGATAAAGTTTTCTCCTATTTTCAAACTTGCTGTGTTAATTTCTACTTTATTCCGTCTTTTAGGATACCGCAGACGGTCCTCCACCTGATGAACATGTAAAAGAAGAGCAAGATGAGTGTGACCATACTTTTGTGTTGAAAGATGATCTTGGTTATGTTTGTCGAATTTGCGGAGTGGTTCAGAGAGGAATTGAAACCATAATTGAGTACCAGTACGCAAAGGTATGTATGCCTGTTCTTGGAAATTTTCCATGCAAGTATGTGTGCTCATCATTATTATTCTGATTCTAATGTTAGCTGCTTAAATTAAATGTATGAAAGCTACTATGAAGTATATATAATGGATCTTGCAGTTTCTGTTCATCCTTGTGCTATTATACAACATGTTTGGTCTGTTTTTCACTCCCTGCCTAAGGGTGCAGGAGTGTCATAAGGTATGTGTGGTTACTAAAACTAAACTCTGAACTAGCTCAATGGAAAGATTTCATGATTTTCCATACTGAGGTGTTACATGGACATACTTGCATCCTATGTTGCATGAACTCTTCTAAAAGTACTTATGTAAGACACTTGATACTTGGGTAAGGCCATAAGGGTATGGGATATGTATTTGATATGCTAGTTGGAGAAGCACCCAACAAATATGTACAAGTAGTTGAATGCACTATATAACTATGCATAAGACTTCCATTGTATAACATAAGTATTTGAAAACTGTGAAATATAGACGTATCCTACTGACCTTGACGTAAGAATCAGATTAATCAAACATTTAGCCTCATATATGCACCTGGCACTCGTACTTGAGTCCATATAACATGGCTTACATCAAAGGGCTGGAAGTGACTAGCCTTTTGAGTTGTGATGGACCTTCAAAAGAGCATTTTTGTTTAAAGATCATTTTATGAAGGAAAATGCTATATATAATCCTATTTCTTGCCTCCTTTTCTCACTCCTAGACACAAGTGAATGGGTCCCATGTGTATTTATTGATGTGGGCCCCATTGCTTTTGTCTTGGAGTGAGAAAATGAGGAAAGAAATAGGATTATGTATAGCATCACTCTTTGTTGGCATCTCTGTTTTCATGAAGTGAATGCTTTGTGTCTTTCCTATTACTGTTTTGATGTTCAAATAATGAACACTAAAAATTCTGGGTTTATTTCATGTTTGATTATCCTACACATTCAATTTGTTATGTACGTCCTAAATTGTCTGCTTTAGGCATTGGTTTAGTGACCAATTTTTAAAGTTCTTGTAGTTGGACTAGGAGATAAGGTACTTCTAGGTTTTTCCATGGTCTATAAAGGTAGTTGCTAAAGTAGTAAAATATGCTTTATTTGCTGAATTCTTTTGCAGCTGGGAGGCTGGGGTAATGATTTTCAGTGATTGGTTTTTGGGGGCTTAGGTTAAATTGGCTTGGGTTTGGGTTAATTTTCATGATTTTGGAATTTTTTCCCATTTGTTCATCTTGGGTAATGCTTCCTTTTAAAAAAAATACATCTTGTAGTCAAACTATTAAAAACAAATCAGCTTGCTCGTTTTCATTTTTCAGAAAACACTTTTCAGAAAATTCTACATTCTTATTTTCCGTATTTTTTTGTTTTTACTGAATTTTTTTAATATTTTAGCAATTTTTTTACTTTTTAGACGCACCTAACATAAATACACCTAAAAAGTAAAAAAATTGTAAAAAAAATCTTTTAAGAATTCACTAAATACCAAAAATACAAAAAAAAAAAAATACAAAAATTCAGTACATTTTTTGTATTTTTATGTATTTATTAATTTTTTAAAAAAAATTTTCACAAATTTTTTACTTTTTAGATACATCTAACTAAGGTGCATCTAAAAAAGTAAAAAAAATGTTTAAAATTTAAAAAACATTCACTAAAAACAAAAGAATACGAAAACCAAAAAATTTAGTTTTCAAAAAACTTAATCCAGAAAACTCAAACCAAACACATTGAATGTATTTGAGCCAAGCCGAGCTGAGCCCTATTTTTTAGAATTTTTGCTCGAGGCTTGAGGATTTCTGTCAAACTTGAGCTGTCTCAACCAAGACTCATGTTTCTCTGACTGAAGCTTGAGCAGTCATATGCTTGGTTCTGTTCGGCTCCTTTACATACATAGTATGGGTTGACCAAACCACACTTAAAAACTCTTAATGACATAACCCTCAATGACATACTCTTTATTTTTAGCCAGTGGATACTAACAAGATGTCATTTCTTCCATTTATAAACCTGAATTTTTTTATAATAATAGACCTGAGTCTACGAAGAAACGACTACAAAAAGATAATTCCTTGTTAATCGAGCTAAAAATATGGAAAATAATAAAAAATAGCAAATTTGAGTGAAGCTTAAATTTGAAGACTAGAAACTTAAAGTAATTTAAAAAATAAAACTTTCTTAAAACAACAAAATTGCAAAATTGGGGGCCATGATTGAACCTACTCAAAAAGTGACTTACATCATGATAAAACTGAGAGTTTTGACCATCGGTTAGTTTCCAATCAAACATGGGCCTTTTTGGAGTTAATCCTTAGGTTTAGGCTGAATACTTATCCAAATAGGCCAAATGGGCCAAAGCTAGTAGATTTGCATCAAAGACTGACGTGTGGTTCCTTGACTTGACTTGTAAGGCACACATCATAGTCCATGCGTGCACAACACATAGTGGGGTAAGAGATATCCACACCATCTTACAAGCGTATCTTCTTAATCACTTGCTCAACAGTGCTATAATAAAGATAGTCAACCTCCTAATACCCAAGCCCCGATCTCATTGGAGAGCAAATTTTATCCCAATCAACAAAGTGATATTTGAATTCTTCTCCAACTCCACTTCATAGAAAATCCTGCTATAACTTCTCAAGCATCTTTGCCATTGAATGGGAATAGTATGCGAAGACATAAAATAAGTTGGAAGGCTTGATAGAGTACTTTTAACAAAGTCAATATCCCTTTGACAACTACTCGTTCCAACTTGCCAACCTCTTCTAAAATTACTTCACTACCTCGTCCCACGCCACCTTGGTCTTAAGGCCATGTTTGATTGCCCGATTAGGTTGATTGAGATAACGAGTATGGTGAGATTGCATGATGGGATTATTAGTGTGGTGATATTAGGTTGGTGGTATAAGATAAATTACGTTTGTTTGTGCACTAGTGTGGTGGTATTAGTTAGTTGGGATTAAATCTATGAAATTATGTCAAAGGCCTCATTATGTAAAAGTTAGCTTTATCGTTTTTGTAAAGTGACGGCAAAATAATCTTTTTACCTTTGGTCCCATGAGATAGGATTAGCAATCCCACCCACCCCATGGGAAACATGATTTTTGTGGGGCCAACAGATTAGCAATGGAATCCCCCCTCCCCAAACCGGTAAACAAACATGGTGACCCCAAAGGTAAGCCAATTTATGAAATTGGGAGAGCCCGAACCATGTAACCAAGGATGGATGTGAATTCTAGCATTTGAGACTTAACCCAATAGGAACAAATTCCGACTTACTCAAATTGACCCTCAAACCCTAGACAGCCTCAAAACACAACTGCGTGCCCTTTGACGCAACTGTAATGGATCAGCCGCACAAAAAATCATTGTCATCTGCATATAGGAGATGTGACACTAAAGTGAATTACCTTGCTCCACACCAACATGAAAACCCTGCAGACCCCTGAATGGCCATAACGAGGATGAATAGAGTAGGAGATAATGGGTTCCCTTACCTGAGCCCCCTTGAAGTTTCAAAACAAAATATAAACTGGCAGGAGAATCATTTACCAAAACCAATACCCAAATTGTCAAAATACAAAACAATATCTATTGTCTCCACCTGAAGCCAAAACCCATCCTTTGCATCAAGTACAACAAAAATTCCTAGTCCCTGATCATATGCCTCAATATCGAACTTACAATTTGTTAAACTTAGTCGATGTGTTTATCATCCTCAACAGAAATGAAGAGCCATCATCTCTTGTGGGCCATGGAAAGATATCTCTCATGTATTCAGAACAATCATATCGTATTCTAGGTAATTTTGATCTAAAAGTTTAAATAATTCGACCTTACTGGACTGCATTTTTTTTGTAAGTGGAACTTTATGCATTCTTTCATGACTCAAAATCCATTTTTAGCTCATGCACCTAGGCCTTCTTGTGTGGTGGATTGTTGCTCACATTTTTTGTATAATGCAATGGATGCTTCTGTTCCTACTGTCTCTGAAAGAGAAGCTTTCACATTTGAGGCTAACTTATTGATATGTATCTATGTGTATTTGGATCTATGTCTGAATAGTCTGACTAATTCACCTAAAATTAGCAACTGGCACTTATAAGGTAGCTAATTTTTGTAAAACCAAAGCTGGCCAGGTTATATGATATCGTTGTCTATTTATTTCTTTCTTAACTGTTAATTGCTAGGTTATGTATTATTTATTTATTTCTTTATATGTTCAGTAGCTTTACACCGTTGCTAATTTACCAGTTTCTCAATTTTCTTCGTAATTTTTTTGTTAGGTATGAAGCTACTGATTTTCTCTCGATTGGATTTTCTTTGACTAATTTGCTCCATTTTCTTTTTGATTTAGGGCACAAGGTCTACACGCACATACTTTTATGAAGGCCGGACTATAAAGGACAAGGAAGCAACTGAAATATTTCGTGATGGGGTTAAATTATCTGGACAGGATTTTGCTGTCACTGAAATTGCTGCTCATCCCAGGCACAAAAAGCAGATGAAACCCCATCAAGTTGAGGGCTTCAATTTTCTACTGAGTAACTTGGTTTCAGAGAATCCAGGTGGTTGCATCATGGCCCACGCTCCTGGCTCGGGAAAAACTTTCATGATAATTAGTTTTATGCAGAGTTTTTTGGCCAAGTATCCCCATGCTAGACCACTGGTGGTGCTGCCAAAAGGCATTCTGGCTATATGGAAGAAAGAGTTTTTGAGATGGCAAGTTGAGGACATTCCGCTATATGACTTCTACTCCGTAAAAGCCGATAATCGAGCACAGCAGCTTGAGGTGCTAAAACAGTGGGCAGATCAGAGAAGCATACTTTTTCTGGGATACAAGCAGTTTTCTTCAATTGTATGTGACAACGATACCAACAAGATTGCTGCTGCCTGCCAAGAAATACTGCTAACGTACCCATCCATTCTAATTCTGGATGAAGGTCATACTCCTAGAAATGAGAATACAGATGTACTAAACTCGCTGAAGAAAGTCCAGACACCCCGGAAAGTTGTACTTTCAGGCACCCTTTATCAGAACCATGTCAAAGAGGTCTTCAACATTTTTGATCTCGTTCGCCCAAAATTCTTGAAGATGGATACTTCTCGTGCGATTATGAGGCGGATCTTGAGCAAAGTGCCGAGCGTGAGGAAGCATGTAAAGGCAAAGCCAAAGGGCTTGGACAATGTGTTCTATGAATCAGTAGAGCGAGCACTACAGAAAGATGAGAATTTTAAGAGAAAGGTTACCGTCATTCAAGACTTGCGTGAAATGACAGGCAAGGTTCTCCATTTCTACAAAGGAGATTTTCTTGATGAATTGCCTGGCCTTATTGACTTTACTGTATTTCTTCACCTCAGCCCTAGACAGAAGCGTGAAGTTGAAGAACTAAAGAACTTAGTTAGGAAGTTCAAAATCAGCGCGGATGGGAGCGCACTTTATGTGCACCCACAGTTGAGATCTCTCTTGAAGAGTTCACCTAGAGACACGTCAACTAGAGAAAGAGAGGGGCTTGATGATGCCCAGATGGACCAGATCTTAGAGAAGGTGGATATTAGAGAAGGAGTGAAGGCAAAGTTTTTCCTTAATCTATTAGGCTTGTGCGAATCAGGTGGTGAGAAGCTATTGGTTTTCAGCCATTATCTCCAGCCACTTAAGTTCTTGGAAAGATTAGCCATGAAAGTGAAGGGTTGGACTCTGGGAAAAGAAATGTTTGTAATCACCGGTGATTCCAGTTCTGAGATTAGAGAGTGGTCCATGGATCGTTTTAACACTTCCCCAGATGCTCGAGTCTTCTTTGGATCAGTGAAAGCGTGTGGGGAAGGAATATCTCTAGTGGGTGCCTCACGAATCATCATCCTGGACGTCCATCTGAATCCATCGGTCACTCGTCAAGCAATTGGGCGTGCCTTCCGACCAGGTCAAGAGAAGAAAGTGTACACCTATCGGTTGGTTGCTGCTGGCTCGCCGGAAGAGGAAGACCACATGACTTGCTTCAGAAAGGAAACTATTGCAAAGATGTGGTTCGAATGGAATGAGTATTGTGGTCAGCAAGAGTTTGAAATGGAGACTGTCAACGTGAGTGACTGTGGCGACCCGTTCTTGGAGACCTCGAAGTTGAGTGAAGATATAAAAGCTCTGTACAAAAGGTTAGTCAAAATTTATACTTATTGAGTTGAACATATAAATTTAAGGGAAAATTACTTAACAGTTGGACAGAGAAAAAAGAAAATACACAAACATGGAGGAGTGCAAGTGAGACTTGCACCCCCACATCTTTACAATTGCACCCTAAGGTTTAGAGAAAATACAGTAAAAGTCTTACGAGTTAGACATAATTACATTGGGTTTGCTTAAAGTTTTAATTCACATAACATTTTAGCGGAAGTTAGTGTAATTTACCCAAAATTTTACCATGATTTACTTCTGAATTCTTTTCTTTTCTTTTTTGTAGGTAAATGGTGATGTAGGCCTGAGGCATGGGCTGTAGATGTAAATTTTTGACATGTCCTCGTTACTGATTCTCAGGCTGTAATTTCTTCACAGTATGGAACTGTGACAGGCAGTGTAGGATGGTTTCTTTGTAGCAATTTTGTTTTAGATGCTTGTTGAGAATCAGACATATGTTAGGTTCTGTGGAGCAAGAAAAGTGTTTAAGTTTATTAAGATGTTCATTTAAGGTTTGTGAATGTGAATTGAGAATGACTCTCTTTTGACTCTTTCTGGAATTGTAAAGTTTAGGATCCTTCTCTCTGTACAGGGCAGCAGCTCATTTCAGAAGTGAAGTTGTAAATACATGCTTTATGAAAGTTATGCTTGCAGGATAGATTGTTTTTGTGTGTTGTGTATTTTCTGCATAATTTTCATGCTGTTTTCTGTGATTAATGTTGATGTATACTTGTATTTGAGAGCGTGAAACAGGTTAAGCCAAATTTTGATTAGTTTCATAGTCTAGAACTGTAGTGCTCGGTTGGAAACTTGGCTTTGTGTGTGTGTGTGTGTGTGTGTGTGTGTGTGAGAGAGAGAGAGACTTTTTGGTTCTATTATGAGGTAAAAAAAATTAATGGTAGCGTTTAGTTTAGTTTTTGAATTATGATTTGAGCGTGGAGTTATATTTTGAGTTTGCGAGTTTTTGAATTATGATTTGAAAAGAGAAAATTTGTTTGGTTATAAGTTTTGAAAAGAGTTCTGAATTGAAGTTTGAATTGAGTTTTGAATTTGTGAAATGAGTTTTAAAATGAGAAAAGTTATTTGGTTATGAGTTTGAAAAGAATTTTAATACTTAATTCAAAAATTTATAACTCATAATCAAACATACAATTTAAAATTTTATTAAAATTTTTATTCAAAATTCATAACTAAATTCTTTTTAAATTTTAATTCAAAAAAATTATTGAAAAAATAATTTTTTTATTTAAAAATATTTAAAAATTTTAAAAATATTTTTTATTTAAAATATTTAAAAAATATTATTTTTTATTAAAAAAAATATTTAGTTAGTATTTTAAAATTACTTTTGATTGTATATTTGGTTGGATTTAAAATTATTTTCTATATTTAAAAAATATCAAAAATAAATATATATGTATATTTTTTCAAATAACAGGTTGCAATTACAAAAAAAAACACTGTTCCGTCAATTGGTTGGACATCAGGGGATGTCCGAGCGGATGACTAGGTAGTCCCAATCCATAAATTCAAAATTCAAAAATTTTATTATGCCAAACATGCATTCCAATGTGACTACAGAATCAATTTTTAAAAACTTAAACTAAACGTAACATTCAAATATTAGGGTGAAAAATTGATTTCAAACTCAAACCAAACACAGCCAATGTGTTTGGACTGGTTTTTTTTAGTTGAGCATGTAGTGAGGGGAAAGGTGTTTGATTGATGTGTGATGTGATTTTTACTAATGGTGTTGAATTTGTTTTCTTTGTAGTTTTTTTGTGACTTTTTGACCTTTTTTCAATAGGTCTCTTGTCAAATGGGACGTTAGCCGTTTTTGTAGAACGGATTATATTGCTTGAAAAAGCATAAGAAAAATTGCTATGATTTTGATTTTGTTTTTATTTTTGTTTTTGTATTTGGCAGAAAGTTTGGGACTTACTTGTGCGCCTTGGTTAGATAATCATGATAGTATGGAGTTGTTTCAGATGTTGATAGTTGTCTCTATTCTATTTACTGCTTTCTTGTGTCATTTGTTTGAGGGGAATATCAGGTTATCCCTTTTGTTGACATTTTTTTATTTTGTTTTTTTTAAATAACGAATTATGCTGTTCAAATGTTTTGTTGCTCGGATTCGAGAGATGGCCTTCCAAAACAACAGACCTTAGGAGAAGACAAGACAGATGCAACACTCGTCTCGATGGATGCGAAGAGAGCTGGTAATGTTAGAGGTGTGTTTTTGAAGGAAGAGAATACAAATGTTATTTTTTCTTCAAAATTGTTGTCTCCAATACACTTCAATCCTCAAAATAGGATGACATAAATTTTAGAGACAAAGGAGGCCGTGCCCTGATCTCCAGTAAAGTGATTAGTGGAAAGATCAAGTTCATACACAATGATCTAGCTTCAAATGGAACAAACTTTCTTTGAAGATCAGAAAATGAGAGAGCTTCAAATAGAACAGAATTTCTTAGAAAGAACAGAAAAATGAGAGATACAAAAATGCAGTAAATAACAACATATGATGGTATCATCAATATCAAAAAATTCAAAATGACACAAATTCCTCCTTCATACATCTTTATTTCAAAATAATATGATCATAATCCACATTTTCAAACACCAAACTTGAAGAAGTAATATTACAAATTCCTCCAACATTTATAACAAAAAAAATACATGTATCATCTTTACAAATACGCAAACGCCCTTCCAATCTTTCGTTATAATACATCATCTGTGTTCCATATATTTTCCATATTCAAAGGTACTAAGCTTCATCTTTAATCAATTTGCAAAGAAAATTAATGTTCGTTATAGAAAAGTTTGAAGCCTAGCTATTTCTATCCCTTGTTCCTCTTCCCCACCTTTAGAAGAGCACAAAAATCATCTGTGCTAGGAGTACAGAAGAATTTCACAGAATGGAACACAGATGTTAGACAAAAAGGTGGGACTCGCATGTTGTCTCGTATCAACGCCTCATTCTGTGAAATTTCTCTGTGCACTTAGGCTTTTTTTCTCTCCCAAAAATTCACCAAAGTTGCATTTCTTATGCTACAAAATCATGTAAAAGATGGGATGAGCTATATCTGTGTTGCCGGTTTCCAGAATCCATGGTGTCAAAATCTGATGTCTGAGGCCCCATGGAGGAAGATGCGGTATTGTATACCTCATCCCCTCGGACAGAAACGAAACCGTGATGATTCTGATCGACGGACATGGGGATGCCACCACCACCCTCACAATGCTGCAATCCTAAAGTGAGTGACACACCGATCCCATTTCCAAACCGCCCCAACTCTGAGAAGTGGTATGCACTTGTCATATACCTCCCAGTACCTTCATCAGACTCAACAATTGTATCCGGGAAAACACTACCCTCATCCACACTAGGCCTTGTTTTCGCTACCCCATATTCAATTTCTGTTCCTCCATGAGTACCGTTTTGGAAATTGGTATTGGAAGTTGTTCCCAACATTTCTAAGTCAGGAACATGGTCGTGTTTGGAGTCAAGGAATTGTTGTCCAGTGCTACATTGCTCGGTTGCTGTGGAAGTTGCACCATGTTGTAAATCTTCACCTCTATCCTCGGATGCACTGATATTATCGCCATTTGTTGCTTTAGGTGCAACTTCAGATGAAGAATTTGAGTCCATCTCTGCATCACCGGCTTCTTCTTTGTACATCTCTTCAACCATGGGCTTCCAGAGACGCACCCGTGCATTTATAAACCAGTTTGAGACCTTAGACAGACAAAAAAGATGAATCAATATATCACAGAAGTAGAACAAATAACAAGATGATCAATAAATCTGAAATACTTTCGATGAAGTATAAAGAAGATAACCAACTACCATATTACAGAGGAAAATGATATTCACTGTTGTAAGATTCCTTGAAGTTATAGAAAAAACCCACATAATCATTTTTTTTAATCATGTTCAAGTCAATATTAATACCATAATTCAAGAAATAGTTCATGAATTTGAAAGAAGCCCACATAACCAATTTTTTTCATGTTCAAGCCAATATTAATACATGTTGTGGGTGTCTCGTATTCTATCCACCTGCGAACCCCCCTGACTGGTAGGTCTGAACCAATTCTTGTTGTATTCGGATCTTAGTATATATTATGGGTCATTTTGGGGATTAGGATTATGTAATTAGAGAGAACTCTCATTATGGACGGTTTTGAGAGAGAGCTGCTTTTTGTATACTCGTTTAATAGTGTGAAACCTTCTGCCATCAACATATATCTTTGTATTCTTACCTGATTGCTCTCTAGTACTTGTTTCATTTGTTCCGTCATAACAATAATTTTTCAACACAATCGTTCACCCTTAGTTTTTCATTCCCAAAGACAAACAAGTCCAATCTAAGTTTTATCAGTGATTTTGATCGTTTTGATGCAGCAAAGAGGGGGGGGGGGGGGGGGGGGGGGGGGGGGGGGGGGGGGGGGGGGGGGGGGGGGGGGGGGGGAATCGTTTTATATGCCTCCATAAATCCATTGAAGATGCTAATATCTTGCACATAGCCTTTTAATACTTAACAAAGTTCTTTACCTGACTTCTTGTCAAGCCTGTCTGCCTTGCCAGCATGATCTTATCAGAATCCTTAGGATAGCTGCAAAATAAAATAAAATAAAATAAATCATCATTCCAATCAATTGAATTGCACAACTCAATAAAATAAAATAAAATAAAAATTGAGATTAAAAAAAATTAGGTGATTTACGGATGAAGGAAATGTTCAAATAGCCAAGCACGAAGAACAGAAACCGAGCTTTCAGGCAGCCCCCTCTGTGGCCGCCACGCGTGTTGTTGCATCATACCAAGTTGTTGAAGCGCTCTCTGTTGCCTGAGGTGTTGATCCACATATCGAAGGCGTGAAATTCCAACGCCTCTTCCATTTGCTGAAGCATCTTGCTCTCCAAGGCTTCTCCTTGACACTCGAATCTGGCCAGTTATTGTGTCGCGCAAGCAACGAAAGTGGCGTGAAATTGTCTGCAGGGCAAGTGCAGTGTATGGTTTTGCCGCTCCACACCCTGCTATGACATCGAATGATGATACCACAATTTTCATTTGGTGATAATATTGCTTGTACCTTCTATCAACCTGCAAAAAGAATGATCAATCATTTTATAGAATGAAGACCTCGGACATGGTTCTCAAACTTCATAACCTTTCAAGACCTAGAACCATCACACCATCATGCAATAGTTAGGTTACAAGATAGCAGAGAGAGACAATTTAAACCATGCTAGTCTGATTAGGCAAACAATAAAGTAGAAATATAGAATTACAACTAAATCAATCACTAGTTAACGAATTGATGTTAGGGAGGATTTCACACGTCTTTTATGACATTCATCTTCAAGTTTAGGCACACTGATATGGTCTACTATTCATCCTAAAGTTTAGGTACACTGATATAGTTTACTATCTTGGTAGGGATTTTAGGACCTTTAGTGATAATGAGCCACAAAACATAATTGGTAGCTTGAAGATACAAAGTCATTTTTTCTTTCCAATGAATGTAATTACTACCATAAAAAAGAGGTGACCTATTGCTAGTTTGTCCTAGTAGAATACATGGTTACTATGGATCAAAAACTCAAGATTGTTAAATCTAAACAAGAGCCTCAGGCTCTGATACCAATTGTTAACAATCTTGAGTTGTTTGCACTTTATGCATATGAAAATGAACTCTATACCCTACTGCTCTAAGAAGGTTGGAAAATTATCTTTTAGTAGAATCAGCACTATAAATCCTTATGTACACTGCAAAATCATGTTTGCGATCAAATGGACTGCAAGTTCCTGGTTGTGTGCATAGACACATTCTTTCAATTAATAGTAACTCTGTGTTGATTGAATTTCCATCCTGGAGCAAGTTCACAGCTTTCAAACTATCGACGAATGAGAATTTTCAGATGCTAACAATCGTTCACCATGTGTTCAAACCACCAAATCAATTCTGAATTCCTTATCCACTTGAGAGATGAAAGATACAAGTTTATGTTTGACCTTTCTATTTTTTATTTTTTTGATAAGCAAAATACCAAACCCCAAGCAGCAACAAATAGTACAAAACTGAATGAAAATGAAAATATAAGAAGAAATTTTATCACAAAAAACAGAATATATATTTGAGAGAATTGGGGAACCACCCAATGATGCAAAAGATAAAACTAGTATTGGCTTTACCTCGTCCAACATGGACAAAAGCTTTGTCAACTTGTTCTGCAGATCCTGCTTTTCAGCTGCTGAAAGCTCGCTAGGCGAGTTACTGGCAGAGTCTTGTGGATTTGAAGACACTCCTCCACTCGGCAACATGGTTTCATTCTTTGATCTGCCATGATCATCTTCTTTTGAGCTGTTTGTTGGGCCTTTCTTCGAGTCCTGCTGTTTCAGAGCGTTCCGTACATTAACCACCTCATCAAGCAGTTGTTGAGCTGCTTTCAAGTACTTTGAATTGGGAATAATCCTTGCAACACTAGACATTCCATAAGCAGACATATCTGGTTTCATTGAATCTGAATTGCCTCCGAGACCTTCCCCTGAAATCGACAGAGGGTTCAAGAACGAGGAAAAACCTGAATTAGGACCCCGGTACTCCATAGAAGGCACTTGCCCCGTTGATGGGATTTGGGTACTTAGGCTAAGGGACAGTCCTTGACCCTGCAAATTTTGCACACCTTGAAGAATACCAATGGCACTACCCATGGGGGGCATAAATGGCATTTCACCTCTACCATTGCCCCATCCATTGAAATCGTGCTCTCCAATCCGGGACCCTCCAAGATTCGATAGGATTTCCTGATGTGGCGGAGTGGAAGCAGAAGCGGCCCCGGGGGGAATGTCATTGGAATTCCCTGCCAACGTGTCGGTACATGGCCCCGAAGAAGAAGAATAGTTGTTCATATACATCATCATGTTAGAAGGAATGACCGGTGATTCGGAGTAAGAACTTGGTAATGATTCCCTTAAGTAAAGCATTGGAGCAGCATATCTTTGGTCATTTGAGTTGGGGAAGAAAGTAGCCATTGATCCTTTTCTCTCTATTCAGTCTAAAGGACTTGATATGTGTTGGATTACCTAGTTGCTACAAGAGCTAAAAATGATTAATGAGAAAAATGAGTTAGACAATTTGATTTCTATATCAAAATTGGTGCTTGAAGCACTAAATTTAAGGGAAATTTGACAATAACAATTGAATTCTAAGAAAAGAGATTTGTAAGTCAACATTCAATAGTGAGATACTCAATGCATCATCAATAACAAAAAGAACCACTTTCATCAAAACATGAATAGAAAATCATTGAAATTTTCAATTTTCAAGTTTGCATTTAACTGAAACAAACATGAAGTTTAATCAAGTAGATTTTTGGAAAACTTTAACTAATTAGAGTTGACACGAAATATATCAATGATGAAGACTTATTCAACAAATGAACTATTCAATCCCTTTCTACTCATACAAGTTATATTTAAGTCTTTATCATTACACGATACAACTTAATACTTTTTTCTAACTCATACAATTGTAAAAAAGATTAAAAAATCAAGTAGATAAAAGAAGCTACCAAAAAAACCAAAACCCTAGAAAACTAACCCAAAAGAAGCCAAAAATGAGTCTTGAAAACCCAAAAGAGAGAATTTACAAAAGTTCATAATTTTTTTGAACTCTTGAGGAAAAAAAATGTTGAAAATTATTAGGATAAGAAGTGAGGAAGACCCATTACCCAACAAGCCATAAACATAAAATTACAAAAAACAAAAAATATATTTTCAATCATCAACATCAGCTACTCCTGAAAACAAAGCCAGAGAGATAAAAATGAAAACAAAAATTAAAAAAATAATAAAAAATAGAAGAAAAATGTACCTGAAAACGAGCAAGAGTTGTGGGTATTGTGGGGAACAGAAAAGCTCCGATCGGCTGAACAGAGACATACCGATCCCGAGAAACAAAACAACCTCTTTTTCATCAAACACACACACAGAGACAAACCAATCAATTCGTGAAAAAAATAAAATTGAAAAAGAAAAAGAAAACCCAGAAAATGAACTTTATATATAAATATATATATTAAAGTTCTTCAAAGTACAAAAATCATAAACCCTTTGCTCGTTTCACTAATCAATCATATATATTCTCTATCATCACACCATCAATACCCACGTGATGATGAGAGTTACAGACACAGACACCCAATTCTCTCTCTCTCTCTCTCTCTCTCTCTCTCTCTCTATATATATATATATATAGATATATTTGTGTATAAAGGGTTTCTTTTATCAGAGGAATTCAAACCCTTCTCCAAAAGAAAATCATAACTTTCTTTTTCCAATCTCTGTTTCTCTCTCTCTTTTAATGGATTCCCTTTCTAGCTTTGCTTTCTTTCTATTTTTCTTTCTAAGTTGGTGGTGAGGCTTGACCTGGTTTTCTTGCTGTTGATGGTGTTTGGTTAAGGAGTTCAATCTCTAACTACCAGTTGGTCTACCTAAACCCTCTCTCAAAACTCCTTCCTTCCCCCCTTCTCTCTCTTACTTTCTCTCTCTACAACTTCTAAAATGTCTCTCTCACCTTAAGCATGGATGGGAGGTCTGTATGTGTTGCTGCAATATCCACACCATACTTCTATATTTTATTAATTTTTTTGGTTTTTTTTTTTTCTTATTTTATTTTATTTTTTTGTTTTTTAGTAGTGTATGGTGCACCATTTGGGTGCCCAAATCACTACTCATTTGTCTATTTTCCCCAACTAATGTTGTGTTCTTGCAATGGACTCCCCAGTTTTGGTGTATTATCATTTCTGCCCCTGTTTTTGTTATCTACATATCTGCCTCACAAAGAAATATTTGGTGATTTGTCACCGTTACGTTAGATTTAGTCCCGATCAATCATAATCGACTATGCGAGTAAAATGAGTTGTTTGGTGCAATCTGTTGCTTTGTTTGAGAAGTTCATTATTTTAGTGAGTTATTTATTTATTTATTTATTTGGTTATTTTAGCTTAGTTAAAATAATTGTGTTTTAGAAATTAGTTGACTTTTTTTTTTTTTTTTTTGTGATTGATTTAGAGAAATGATTATGAGTTGGATGTAATATTTTATTTTATCAGCTATTTTAATATATTTTGTCTTTTATTAAACTATTTTAACTTAACTCTCTTCCCAAACATCCGTATATGAACTACTATTTATAATTTATCTTTTATTTTAGAAACCTGTTCAGATTAGGAGAAATTAGTGAAATATCTCTCTCCAACTTTGTGTAATACAAAGAGGTCCAAGATGTTTTTTTTATTAACTAAGGTCCCGCAATATTTCTATAGAGAAAATTCAACTCAGAGAAATTTTACCCGACTCAGAAAAATTTTGAAATTTCTCTATAGCAAATTTCTCTGTAAAAATCTTAAGGGACCTATACTACTATGAAAATATTGTATGTCATTTATCTTATAAAATTTTAATATTCGGAACCTTAAAAAATTTCTCCAAAGATTATGCATAAATAATTTTAAAAACTATAAAATTTAAATATCTTAAAATTCAAGAAGATGTACTTGATTTTTGCTTTTAGTTTATAAAAAATTGTACCGAATAAGACCAAAGATCGAAATTTAACCTTTCTATATTAGGTTAGATCCTCGTAAAATTATGTTTAGAGCCTCATTTTTTTTATATGACTAAGACCATCTCCAATGGTTTGACAAATTTGATATCAAATTTAAATTTTGATGAAAATGGTACTATTCATAGCTTCAACCGTTCACCAAACGTGATACCAAATTGAGATTTCATCAAAAATTTCATCAGATTGAGGACGAAATAATGAATTCACCAAAACACTGTTGCGGACCGTTGAAGAGGAGGACCCGGTCGACCAACCGGTTGCCCGGCCGGTTGACCAACCGGTCAACCAATAAAAGATTCAAACAGTTCAGCAAAAAAAGTTCAAACTGTTAAAAAAAAAAAAAAAAAAATTTTTGTCTAACCGGTCAACCGGCCAGTCGACGGCCGGTCGACCACCCGGTCGACCACCCGGTCGTCCCGAAAAAAGTTCAGAAAGTTCAAAAAAAAAGTTCAAAAAATTCAAAAAAAAAAAAAAAATTTTTTTTTGGCAAACCGGTAAACCGGCCGGTCGACCCACCGGTTGACCAACCGGTCGCCCCACTAAATTTGATGCAAATTTGATGCAGCGTTGGAGTGGGTGATTTGAGATTTGGTGAAATGGCTCATTTTGAACTCAGATTTGATGAAAAATCAGATACACCGTTGGAGATGCTCTAATTATAGTTGGTTAAAAATCAAACTTGACGTGATGATTCAAAACCAATACTGTAATATAATTACTCTATAATAATAACCTATGCTATTACAGGAAATTAGGTTTTTAATGGTGTTTTAAAAAGCCACTAATTCTAAGGCCTCGCTTGGGAACCCTCTTTTTTAGTCAAAAAGTTACTAAATTAGCCAAAAAGTCAACAACCCATACCAAAAAGTCAAAGATTCTCTTTTTTTTCAACTTTTTGTACATCTTTTTGTAAAAAGCTAAAAAGTCATCCCAAACATACTAATTTTTTTTTAGCTCATATTTTAGCCAAATAGCAAAAAAGTTACTAAATTAGTCTGTTCCAAACCAGGCCTAAGTCTTCGTTTGACATAAGTTAAATGGAGGTATTTTTTGACTAAAATAGTCACCAAAAAAAAAAAAATAGACTTTTTAGTTCAATAAGACAAAATATCATATCCAAACCATAATTATTTCATTTTTTCTCTCACAAAAATTAAAAAAGTCAAAAAAATCTATTTCAAATGAGACTTTTTAATCCCAAACTAAAATAGTTAGAAAACCAAAAAATTAAAAAGTCAATCCACATCTCGAACGAAATCTAAAAGTGCTGATAAAACTTACAGCGGCATTTTTGTTAAAACACCAAAGATGCCAACGTCTTCTCAAGTTTATGACATTTTAGAAATGTCGTCTAACCGTTCTTGCTGATGCTTTTGGAAATGTCATTTTAGAGTTACCAGCAATTAACTCTGGGCTAGCAATTCTCATGAAAGATGATCTTAAAGTAGTGAAATTTCGAGTTTTATTATTTTTCTAATGCAGTCGATAGTAATTGATTTGAGATTAAACCTAATGTGGGTGGTTAAGAACTAGTGGCATAGTTACTCCATGGCGAAGCATCATTGTCTGGATTTCTTTTCAGAGGAAACAAGTACCAAACTTGCTCTGTTTTATGATAATGGCACACCATAACCCACTTTACTTGCCACTTTAAGTTAAGCAAAATAGTTTTCTAATTTGATATTTTACTTATTTTAGAAGTTTTTTTAAGGGTTTAGTTTTTGTGTTAAAGCCATGCCCATCATATATATCCAGCCTTCATTTGTGATGTAAGTTTAGTTTATTTGACTTTTCAGCTATTAGTATAGGGTTAAAAAGTTTCATTTATGATGAATTTTTTAATTTTTTTAAATTTTTATAAGAGAAAAAATAAAATAATTATGATTTGAATATGACATTTTATTTTATTAATTTTTTAATTTATTTTATCTTTTTGTAATTTTTTTAACCCAAATCTTTTATGTCAATCGAAATATGAAAATAGGGTGAGGGTTTTGTAATTCAAAAGAGGGCCACCCCCTTTGAAAAAAGTAATGTGGAATCATTAAAGGGGCAAGTAGAAACTAAAAGAAGAGAGAGAAAAAGGAACACGCAAACTCAAATTTTAAGTAGAATAATTTTTATTTCTTATAAAATTTTAAGGAATTAGCTGAATAATAAAGATTTAGAGAAAAAGATACAAAAATGTAAAATTTGAGTCACCTCAAATGGTTACAGGAGATTTACCTGGTCGTTAATTCCAAGATTATGAGATTAATCGAGATATATGTACAAGTTGATTCGAACACTCGATTATTAAAAAAGTACAATAAACTTTTTGTTGTAAGAAAAACATTAAATATACAAATAATTTTATATAAAATGATGTGATTATCATATTTTTGCAATTATGATAATCCATAGTAGTTGACATTTTGGTATAAATGTTTCTCATTTAATTAATGTGTTGAATTTTCTTTCATAGTTTTTTTTTGGGCAAGGTTTAGCAGAAATGTTTCTCATTTAATTAATATGTTATAATTTATTGGGAGATGCACCAATAAATCTCAAATCCTTATCTTCTGATCCATTTGGTTCTATCTTTTATCGTATAATCTAATAAGTCCCAATCTAACGTTAATGACAAAATAACCCGTGTTGTACTCTGTTTGGCACGTAGTATTTAGGGTAAAAGTGGAATGCCCAAATGTTGAATTGACTAATATGCCCAAAACCCTTACTATGTTGATGTTTCTTTTCCCTCCAAGAAGATTGGAATTGAAGAGATGTGTATGAAAATTTTAATAGTATGCCGATGTTAATGGCGTAATGTTGGGTAGGGCAGATCAAGATTTGTAATTGGCAACATTGAATTCTTGTGGATTGGGACAATAGAATACGGATTTGAATTTTACCCTAAAACCTAGCAAATACGCAATCGTTTCCCCGTTGATACGTCGACACCGGTGGCTTGGGTGACTGGGACGCTGTTGTGTTTTCGTGCGGCGACTGGAAAACCTTCATACTCCGGCGGAAGTGGCTGTGTTTGACAATAATGGCTCCAGGTACGTTAATCGTTTGTTTACATGTATCTTGATTTTGTTTGTGTTGGTTCGGTTGATTTTTGTTCGAAAGGTGATGTGTGTGATATACAACGAAACTCACATTATTGTGTAATTGATATTGTGTTGCTGAGAATGAGGATTTTTTGACAAATGCAAGGTTGTTGCATATGTTAGTTTGTTAATGTTCGTATGGTAAATGTAAGTGTTATGGTAATGATATGTTGTGATTGGAGATGTTCTGCTATTTTGGGTTTGATATTTTGTTGTTGGTGCATATTGTTCTGGCGTTTGGTGTTTGTGTTTTTTGTTACATTGAATGCATGTAGTAATGGTGTTCATGTAAATGTGTGACTGGTGTAGTCACATATTTAAGATGAGGGTCAGTTTGTCTGGGGTTTTTATTTTGGTGTGGTGAAGGATTACGTCATCAAATGCGAGGTGTTGGTTATTGGAGCTGGCGTAGTCATATTTGGGTAATGTATGTGGTGGCATTAGGTTTTGTGTGGGGCAAGAGTTTGATTTGGCTGAAGATATGCTAATTGGGGGAATCAATTAATGTCATTCTCATGGCCAGTTCAAATCCAGAAATAATAATCGCACGTGTATGGTTTTTGGATTGATGGACGTGATTTATTAGCGTTAGTGTAATGTTGATTGGTGTGGCAGGGGATGTATGTTTATGGTACATTGGTTTTTTGTGTTATGTACTTAAAAATAGTTAATTTAGTGTGTTGGAAAGTGAAAATGTCTTGTTTTTGTATGGTGTTGCATGAAATGGGTCAACGTGGTGTGTTATGGATTGGAAGGTGTATACTATGTTGGGGTGACGTGCTAATGGGGTGTTTCTATTTTTCGTATGTGTACTAACATAGTGCAATTTCAATATAAGTGAATATGGTGTTGAGTGTGGTGATGGAACGTGTGGTGGTGTTGTTGGGTGGGGTTTGATTTCCCCGGTATAGTGTAATAATGTTATGCATGATGTTTTGCGTGTGTTGTTGTTGGTTTTAGTTTTTCCTTGACAGTTTGCGTGTAACCCATGTTTTAGGTACCAGTGACAATCGGAATGGAAAACGAAACATTGGCAAAAGGACACCACAAACGTTGACCAGGTTGGCCACGAAAAGGCAATCCAGACTTCCATTTAAGAAACAAAAAGGGGGTAGCGGTACTGCTATGAAAGTTGATGTTGATTCGGCGAGGTTAATGTATCGATCCAACATATCAGGAGTGATTAACACAGTGCTTGAATTAGAATTACGTGACAGGCAAATTAAATAACTGCAGAAAACCCCATTTTGGGTAATGATTGATGCTATTCGTGTCAGCGAACTTGATTCGAAATCGTTCAAGAAATGTGATGCCACGGTATGTCGCATTATACAAACATACAACCCCAAAGATGAGAATTTCCACATTAGTGGAGCTAAACTACCATTGTGGAACACCGACATCAGGTTGATATTTGGGGTACAATGTGGGAAAGAGAAGTTGGATTTGGCACACAGTGGTAAAGGGCCTTTCGATTTCATGCAAAGACGTTGCGTAAATGTTAGCCGGATATCTTCGAAAGTTATAAAGAATTTGCTGAGCGAAGCAATCTGTGGTCGTACAGAATGTGACGAAGAAGATGTGGCGAAACTGGTATGTTTTTACATTTGTGCGAAGTTATTTTTTGCAACTACCGGCGAGCATATACGGTGGGTATTTGTTCGGGTGATCAACAAACTTGATACGTTAAAACAGTATGACTGGACTGCAACGATTCAGAACACGCTGATTGGTTCTCTAAATGAGATGCACAACAGGCCGGAGAGGGTGACTGGCTGTGTCGTAGCGTTGCTGGTATGTACAATGAGCAATGTGTCGAACACATATATCATTCAAAAACAAAACAGTCATACGTTATTTGTGGGCTTATTTAATGTCCTTTTTGATATGTTGATTTCAGTTTCTCATTTGTGAACATTTGAGCATCATCACCCCGGAAAGGCCTAATGTGACATCAAGGTTTTGTTGATGGAACATTAGTGCAGTTGTGGGGAAATTGAAAGGGATGAATTTGTCGGCAGAAGGTTGCTTTAAGGTATGGAATGAAAGCGTTGGTTTTTTTTTTTTTGGTTTGCATCACATGATGTTTATGTGTGTGTTAATTTGGAATTTTCATAAGTGCAATGTGGTAAACTTGTTGGAACAATTACTGAGTGACATATTCTGAAGCTAGTTGCTATTGTGAATGAAACAAAACAAGCTGGTCGAACTACGATGGATGTGGATCCAGTTAATGCGTGCAATGGGCGTGGAGCTGCTGCAGAGATGAATGACGTGGGTAGTGTGGAGCCAAGCTTCAATTGTTAGCAGGTTGATACACCTAACGGTAGTCTCATCCAAATGGAAGGAGTAGATGATTATGGGAATAACAATAGTGGTACACCAACAATTAAGGAAAAAGTGAGTGGGAAGACGTGTGCATGCGGAGATGTGTAGCCAGTATTGTTCCCAGATCTTTTATACCTGTCCAACACTCCGGATGGTGAAGCCATTGGTACAAACCTGTAGGGGTGAATAATGAGTTGAGAACTGCTAAAGTGAGAATTACTGAGTTGGAGAGTGAAATGAAGAATAAAGACGTACGGGTACATGAATTGGAACATCGTGTTGAAACGTTGAAGACACTACTTGGGAGGCATGCTGGTAATTTGTTTATAGACTTCAATAGTGTTATTGTCGAGAAGGATACTGAAATTGCACACCTCAGAATGTTGGTTGATCAACTGGAGTCGAAAATAACCAATTTGGAGGATAGTCTTGACGATCGTGAGGTACACGAGGTAACGCAATATGTTGTGAAAGATGGATCCAATCTGCGAACATCGAGTAACAGTCGATCGGGGAAAGTGAGTGATTCTGGCAACGTGACAAGCGGCGAAAGTGTGCAGCAATCTGCGTGTCCTACAGATGGAAAGGAAGACGTTGGCATCCCCGCATTGGAAATTGTTGAAGACGAAGTTAGGGTTGAAGATTTGACGGTTGACTTTGCCGATGGATATGTACGTTCAAATATGGCAAGTGTGGAGGTTAGCTATAGCCCCCGTAGCACACAGTCAGTGAGCGGTGGAAATGTAAATGTTCACCCAGCTATCCTTGGCATACAAGCTGGTTAGGAAGACACAATTGCTGCAAACGTCACTGGTTAAAGGGGTGAAAAACAAACCAAGACGGGAATTTAGGTTGTCTGACTACGAATATCCCGGCATATTTGGGCGACAAAAAGTAAGTAACAATGTGAGGCTTGGTAAATCGTTTGAGCTCGGAGTGATTTACAGTATCGTGGACGTCGAGGTGGAGCGTAAAACCTGGCATGGTTTTGGTATGAATAGAAGGCACACCGTGTGGAACATATTGAAGGATGATGATAGGCAACTGCTAGAGAGAATGTATAGTTTAGAGGGTGACGGGTAAGTTGTTCATATAGAATGTTGTGCTAATTTACGTTTACAAAGTTCTGAATGTTGTATTATGGTGGTTGATAAATTTGATTTGTGATCTGCAGGTTAATAGTTTGGGACGGTGGACACAATGAAATACAAGTGCATTTCACAGACATCAAAGACTTGGTGCAGTAGAACTCCATACATGGGAATATAAGCTATTCACATATAATGTAACGTAGATGAGTTATTAATATTTTAAAACCCCTAACACACATGTAAACATTGTTCCAATCGTATCGTGGTATTTAATAACACACCATTACGAATATGTAAAATGCATGCACTTCGACATGATGTTAACAAAATATTAGTAGCACATAGTTTACAGAAATTTAGAAAATGTTATTACTAGTGCAATGGAATACTAATAGGTAACATATGGTGTAGGTAATCGATGCGTATGCTGCCATGTTGACAGAAATGCATAAGATGGTGTCGGGGAGAGCAGAATATATGGGCACAACATACATTTATAGTAGTGTGTGTTCGGTATGTGACACAACTATTGATTATTTACACGGAACTTGAAATTTATAGTTATTGAATGAAATATGATAGGATTGGGTTGGTTGTGAACAATTGTGCAGGATATGATGCGGAACAGCAGCGCTGTGTCACGAACGAAGAACTTGAATGTACACACAAAGGCAGCGCGAGGTTGCAGATACACACTCTTCCCTATCTACAACGCCAACCATTGGACATTCATGGTACATGATTCAAAAAGTGGGAATTGGAAACATTACAACTCTATGAGACCAAGACGTGGGTTGCGTGATGAGCATTACAATGAGGCTTTAAAAGTTGTAAGTACAGCAAAACCAATAGTAGTTTGTACATGACTGTTTGACAAATTGTAGTGGTGGTGCAATGGTAGTTTATCAAACTAAGTTTGTAAGTGCATGCTTGACGAATTGAAATTTTGGAAGCTTTCATATTGGCCCGTACGTAGCTAAACTAACCTGTGAACGATGAACAGAAACAATGGGAGGCAGACCACCACAACAAATTCGTGAAACAAAGAGTTACAATTGAGGATGTTGGGGCAGATGTTTATGATAGCAGTTTTGTATTTGTTGTGGATTGCTCGCAACAAGTTCCAGAGTCGTAAGTAATATTTATATTACATTGAGTTTATTGATTTGATGATGTATTGAGTATGTGATGTATTGAGTTCATTGATTTGGATGATGTAGTGTCTGTGAATGCAGGTCAGATTGCGGGATTCTTGTGTGTTTCATTATCAGGCAGTACATTCGTGGGGCAGAAGTCGATACAACCATGGACGGTCTCACACCCACTGGGCTACGCGCTGCGATGGTGGACATGTTCTTGAGTGACCCAGAAAGAGGACTCCGTGCATGGACATTGTAAGAGGTGTTCACCATTCTCGTATCAGAAGATGCAACAACCTAATTAGGGTGTTTTATTTTTGAAGTTTTGTCGACGTACATAATTGTTTTAGTAATGTGCGACAATAGAACCTTAGAAGGGAAATAGGTGGTCAGATAGTTGGGCTATGGTGCTTTAAGGTTATGCTGAATGATGGAACAATGTGTTTAGCGTTTGGTACAATTTGTTTTTTGTTTTGACGTTAACGTTGATATTATTTGCCTAGTAGTTCAAACGGTTAATTCTATTACATATTATCAGCTTCGAACATTATGTTAGAAAATGTTATTCTATATATTCCTACTAAAACGTCATCGTCCTTATGAATGGTTATTGGCTAATTTGCGGTGGTAGGAGTCTGTTATCATATTGTTGAATTGTGATGGTAATGTCCGAGTAATGAAAACAGAATGTTATATTTTTGATGTGCATGTACGAAACATTGCTTCGCAATGCCATACACACCTGTGTATGTAAATATGGTATGAGCTATATGGAAGTTGACATGCCGACAGTGTGTGTTTGAGAAACATGTTTCGCCACCATGGGATTAAGCATGGTTTGATGTCTATGGAAGTTGACATGCGAAGACAAAGCGCATCATGTCAACGTGTTAGTTAAGAATTTGTGTTTGATTGTATTGTATGTTAGGAAAAACAACATGGATTGGTTTGATATTCAATGTTTTACGTGTTGTTGATGAATGTGTATTAAACTGTTGACCATGCAGGGAACAGGTTACCTCCTCGTAAGTACGGGATATTTGTTTGGAACCGTATTTGTGTGTGACATTCGGTATAAAAATTGATTTGTAATCGTGTTTGATATTATGGTTATGTACGGTGTACACAGCTCAACCTACAAACTGAAACGCACAGTCATGTGTATTTCAACCATACCAAACGACATTCAACTAATACCAAGCGTACGAAATTAACCCGTCCAACAAGCATACACGTTGGGATTAAATTTGCCCAATGAATGTTAACCTGGCCATGAGTGATATTTCAATATGTTAATTTTGAAAATGAGCACCACAAAAATAAAAATTGGATTTACAAAACATCACGAAAGTCATGACATAACGAAGATACACTACATACCCACCCAAGCTAAACACCTGGTACCAGGAAAACAATTTATATCCCAAAAGTTCGGTACGCAAATTAGAAAATATGCACAAACCCTTTACGTACGGTAAGTAAAGGAATTTGGAAAAAAAAAAAAAAAAAAACACAACCATTAAACACCATTACCGTTGCCAATGTATAAAAAACAAAACCCACCATGTATGTACCCTTACAAAATCATGATAATGAACACCAATACAAACGACAGAAAGACTATTCCCCCCACCAAAAAAAATATGGCACCACACCATATTAAATTGGCATTGGCATTATAATTATAATTATGGAGAGACCATCTCACGTTGATATAATATTCCACAGTGGGTTTTGGGTTCATGTCTGTGTGTGATGTACACAGATTGGAAACAAACCACACCCATTGGTGTTACAGTACAGCAACATGATAGTGAGTCCATAATATAATGAACCCGAAGGTGGGGTATTAAAGCTGCCGTATGTGATTGTGTAACAGTGGGAACCTGATAGCTGAGGTAGACATAAGTACGTCTCACCAAATTTATTAAGTCTGAAACATAAAATGAATGACCGATTAAAAACTATTTGACAAACAGTTCGAACAACAAAAATTAAATCATAATACGGTAGTCCAACACAAACCTAGTTTGTCGGAAACAAAATTAAATCATATGGCAGACCGTCTATAACGGCACTTTGCATGTCTTCCTATTGTGATTGCCCAATTCTCCGCAACGCCCGCAACAAATACGTTGTACTACCTCGCCCTTTGACGGGATTCTCTTCTGTTTGGGCCTACCAGGCGGACGCTTTACCTTCGGCGGTGCTATCAAATATTCAGTTGGGTTAAATGTCGGCTTCTCAATTGTTGGGATGAGATATATTGTCTTGATGTGCATAGCTCGAAATGTATCGATGTAGAATGCACGGTCTATCGAATCATAAATGTTTCTCCTACTATTACGAAATGCGATAACAACATGGGAACACGGAAACTCATTTATCTGCCACTGAAAACAAGAACATGTCTGCTTATCGACATCAACCAACACCGATGGGTGGGAGTGAACCTCGTACACATCATCATTAGCCTAGCTAACACACCATGGCCTACTTTCATTATACGCCTTGACCAATTTTTTCTTCATTTTCGGGCATATTACACCTGGCCATTTAGTGCATTTAACTCTACGTTCCGACATCTGCTCCATTATTTGACCCCTTATCATGTCAACCAATCTAGTAATAGGAAGATGGCGGGCCTCACCTACCCAATTGTTGAACGATTCGAAGCGTTTGAGCACATCTCACCGTATCGTGGGCCCCTACAAAAATAACCAATGTCAACATGTGCGAAGGTCATCAACGATGAAGAGAATAAAACATACAAAAGAAAAATGACGGGGATTAAAAAACGCCAAAGCCCATTAGGCGGATCGTGAACTACCTGAAATATGTGTTAGACCAGTGTTTTGGGTGCAAGTCTTTCATAAAATCTTCAATCACAGCCGGGTTGGACTTCTTCAATAACTCCAATTTCTCATTGAAGCAATTAACAGTGGGTGCGTAGGCGCACTCTCGCAATTTACGCATCAACCCAATTTTGTGCGATGCATTTACATATTTCATTCGATCCTGCAAATTCATTTGGAGATGCAACAAACAATACGCATGATACGCTGAGGGGAAAATTATTGGCATGGACTGTAATAATCCGACGTGGCAGTCAGATACGAAAGTTAATGTCCTTCTGGCCCCAACAACTTTTTTCAAATTGCAAAGAAACCATTCCCAATTGACTGAATTCTCAGAATTAATAATAGCAAAGGCGACATGAAACAATCCTACAACCAAAAACATGCAACACAAATAGGTTGCCATGTGTAAAGTTTTAGAACCATGGAAAGAGAACATGTACAACACATTTTGAAGAAAAAATGAATAAGCATAACACTATATTTGACATTACCAATCAGTGTCAAATGGAGGACATTCTATTTCAAAGTGGGAAAATATATTTAACAAAATATATTTAACGAAGCTTCATATGAAAATGGAATTACCTGTTTACTAGTTCATTAACAAAATATGAAATAAGAGGACACACTATTACCTTGATTGGCATCTTTAGCAGTTGCGGCAAGCAAATTACCTTTGAACCTACCTTTCAAAAACGTTCCGTCCAAGAATAGCAAAGGCCGAGAATGATTGAACTCATCTATACAAGCGCGTAATGATATGAAATACCGAACGAACCTCCCAGTTTTCTGGTCAAATTCAAGGTTAATGTAACTGTTTGGGTTTTTTTTGCAAAATGGAATCACTATACTACCTAAGTTGGTCGAACGACATAGCATGATCTCTGTACACTTCGCCTCTCGCTTTCTCAAAACCCAACCATGCCACCCGGTAACTAATCTCTAACCATACTCGTTTTTCAAATCAAACACCACATCAGTAGGGCGCATTAATGGCTGATCACGCACCTAATCTGCAATAACAGTCGACACCAAATCAGACCCCGTACGAGGGTTCCTATAAGTACGTACAGCAGCCCACAAGTGTGCACACTGTTGAACCTCTTAATGCATAACACCCCGCTTGATGGTAACATCCTCGCATGAACTGACCATGTACAATCTGTTGACGCCATAAACTTACACACTACTGTAATTCAAACAGAATTATTTTTAACGTATTTGAATTGAAATCCACGTTCCACGGCGTACTTACATAGAACTTTGCGGAATTCAGTTGCTCCACCATCGAAACATTGTCCATATGGGTATTCCTATACGCCCATTGCATCGACAAAAATGTCTTCGATCTATTCGGACAATACGTCAGCAACAAATCCATCTGGTCGTCCACACAATCATTTCACGTATCATCCAGGGAATTTCCCCATCCTCACGGAATCCACCACACCACAATTACCCCCACCGGTTCCTGAATGAGGACGTCAATGTGATTTATCCCAAACGACTTAGTAAGGCACAACATGTTTTGAATATCATCGTCGCTATCCACCTTAAACTTCTTATACCTGGGAACATCAAACAACAAACACACGACCTCTGACACCAATCCATCGAACTTCTCACAAATATGACCAACAATCTGTACGAATATCAAACTGTGATGCAACCGAATAGTAACATTGATTAAACCGTAAGAACACACCAACAATATCCCTTCGTCCATACCTGTGTGCATTTGTTGAACCCATTACTACGGCAACAATACACCAGAAATACAAAAATTAATTAATTAATTTTTTTACATAGAATTGGTGTAATTAATCGAACCTAACTCACTGATACAACAAACAAACTGCAATTTAGCACAACAAATCAATCATCGCAGCAACACCTGTAGATGAAAAACAATATCGAAAAATCAACACCAACCAACAATAAACACATAAATGAGAGACCAAAAAAATAAACAAACAAAAACACACACCTATTACATTGGGATTGCGTAACCCCACTGGTACAAACACGTCAAAACAACACCTCGAAATGCACAGATACAGTGCGACGAACAATGGTGCTCACCGCAAACAATGAGATGAAATGAAGCTCCTCATTTCCTCTATCCAAAAAAAATGAAAGCAATGTTAACCAATCAAATATTCCCTCCCCCATACGTTAACATTACCTATCCCAAATCAAAACAGAATCAAATGTTAAGGGAAACAATCATGCAAAGGGTATTCATGTAAAAACAAATGGGATGAAATCACACCCCAAAAAATCTGCCAAACAAATAGGACTAAATGGTGCACAAAAAAACTTTTAGGACTAAATGGTTTAACTTTTCTTTATATAGGATTTATGGGTAATTTTTCCTAATTTATTCTTATAGTTAAATGTCCAATTTAACATATTTCTTATGTATTTATATTTTATATTTTAAAAATTGAACAAAAAAAATGAAAATAAGACAACAAAGTACCCATAGAATGGCCATTAAAAATTGACTTTTTGTTTTTTTTTTTTTGATTTTTTTTTTAAATATGAAAAAAAAATAGAGAAAGAATGTGATTCAAAATAAGTTAAACGCCAAAAAGTAACTTTTAGCCAAGTTCCAAAATAGGCCAAAGTATCATACAAGTAAAATGAAATAAAGAGTGGAAGTAGGAGTCCCATTACTGGTAAAAAAATCTATATAGGATATTCATTTGGGAGATTTTATTTACACTACAATTTTACCTTTTTACATTTATTTTCTCATTATACTATTAAAAAATAATTGAAATTCTCATTACACCATTTATAATAATAAAATTAATCCTAAATTAAATCATTTTCAAAACTCTTATAGATTTTTCTCATTACACATATTCCATTTGAATTATTTCGGTATTATGTTATCGAACAAATTATATTTGTCTAGCCATCTGTTGCCTCATGTTTATAAATTCACTTTTCTTAAAACATCAGTTTTTTTCTACATTTTTTATGGGCATGTACGATTATATATTGCCAAACAGTATAGATTATTTATGTATCATGTTGCCAAACAAATTAGATTTGTCCAGCCATCTATTGCCACAAGTTTACAGATTTGCTTTCCTTAAAATAAAGGGGACTTTCCTTAAAAAATTCATGTATTGATCAATTTTGTACGTTTGTCAACTTGAATGTAGTAACTACCGAAACTATTCACATAAATGGATTGTGATAACATCTTAATGTATTTTTATAAATATTTATATTGACAAATTTCGAGATATTAACAATCATGGATCGAATAAAGGGAATTTTTTTTTATTTTTTTATTAATTATATGGTGAAAAAGATCAAGGGTCATTTTTTATTTTATTTTTATGATTAAGAGTGGCACAAAACAGGTTCATCTTGTAACCAATGGGCCCCTAAAGTGAGGCATTATGGATGATGATGATAATGCACTGGGCAGTGATAGAGAGCTTTAAGATAAGCTTTAGTGAGGTGTCAAATAATTAAAAAAGAAAAAAAAAAGTCAAAACATTACATCATCATGTGAGACCCACCATTAAAATTCTGTTAGAGCTCCCAAACATTATTGTAATGCATTATGGATCCTATGATTTGTATGGTAAAGCTTAGCAGGTGATGCATGTAGTTTTTTTTTGGGAAAATTTCAATGTAGTGTAGACTTTTAAAAAAAAGACTAAATTATAAATATATTTTTTTGAGATTGGTTTTAAAATATAAATTATTTTTTTGTGATTTTAAAAATTATATTCCACCTTTTTAAGTTTATAATTTCGTAACAAATAGTCCTTTTTATTAATAAATCATTAATTTAATTAATAGTTTTTAATAATGTCACAAATTTATTTCAATTAATAATACAAGTAATTTTATTATTATATAGGAGAACAATTAAGAATTTTATTTTTTTAATTAATTCTATTAAATGAAAAATTATGACAAGGGAATCACATGAGATAATTCGTATTTTAAGCAAATATTAGATAATGTATTTGTAATTGATTCTAAAAAAAATTACAAACAAGTGGTAAATTTTATATACATTAATAATTAAAATCATAATTATTTTTTTTTATTTTTTATAAATCTGTAATAAAATTTTGATAGTACAATTGAGGAGTAATTTATCATTTTTCATTTTTTTTATTTTTATTTTAAGGTACAACTGCAAATTAGAATTCTGGTGCATCAAAATTTTCACCAAATTTGAGTAAAAATTTAAGGAAAAGATCTCTTTGATATCAAGTGCTCCAATAGAAGGTTTTGCGGCTTCATCAAACCACCAGTCGATCGGGTGGATGTCCAGCTGATCGACCGCCCAGTGCAAAATTTTCATAATTTTTCTTCTTGAGGAGGTCATCCGGGGGGTCGACCGAGCGGATGATCGGGCAGTCGACCGGCCAGTATAATTTTTTCACAAACTTTTGCCTTGAGATGGTCATCCGAGTGGACATCTGGGGGAACATCTGATGGTGAAAATCTAACAACAATGAACATCAATTTGATGAAAGGCACATTGGTCCTCAATTTGATGAAAGAAAAGTGAAATCATGTATTTGATATCGACTTGATGAAACGTTGGAGCTGAAAAAGGAACCATTTTTCATCAAATTCAAATTTGATGATAAGTTTGATACACGGTTGGAGATAGTCTTAGAGAACATATTAATGATTAGGGAGCTGTATCATCTGACAATACTAATATACTATACTATGATCGCAACCTAACTAACCACCTATCCAAGAATCACTCTCTCATCAATTCAGATTGTTACTATCCATTAGCTATTTGATTTTCATTCCTTATTGTCACATTCTATTTTTTTTGTTAATCAGCAAAAAAGAACAAACTTTATTAATGGTGACAAAACATACAAAAAGTATGGAATACATTAATAAAGCAAGGTTGAAAATAAGTACCAAGAGCTAACACCCTACAATTTGCTAGGTCACACCACAGAGTTGGTGAGAGGCCAACACCAAAAGAGAAACATACAAACAGAGCACAAATATACAAATCAATCAATCAACAATACACCACAACACCCCCAACTGCAACCTATACAATCTGTAGATCCTTCTAGGACAACACACCCCTCCTAAGACCATTCTGATGCACAACCCAACAAACAACAACAGCCAATCAAGCACTCCACCAAAGCACAACTCAAAAGCAACAAGGCTAAGTTGTACCTTTGATCTGCTGCAGGTTACATATGATCTCTTGGACTGAATATGGACACCTCTTTGAATGAGCTTTAACCTATAATGCAACTCTCACCATGATCAACTCACACAGCTCATTGAGTAGATGAGGTGATTGGCGAGGCACAATCTGCTTTTCTTGGGGGAAGGAATATTTTGGATAGGGTTCTGATTACTAATGAAGTGGTCGATTGGTGGAAGAGGAGTCGTAAAAAAGGTCTGATTCTAAAACTAGACTTCGAAAAAGCCTATGACTTTGTGTGTTAGGATAGTTTGTTGTCTATGATGAATGGGTTTGGGTTTAGGAGAGAAAATGGATTAAGGAGTGTTTGACTTCATCCAGAATTTCAGTTCTTGTTAATGGGTCTCCAAAACCGGAGTTTATTCATGAAAAAAGGCCTAAGGCAGGGGGATCTTATGTCACATTTCCTGTTTAATCTTGTAGCTGAGGGCCTAAAAATGTTACTACAAAAGGCAAGCGAAAGAGGGCTAATATCAAGGGCTATGATAGGCCATTGTAATTCGATTACAACAGTATCACATCTTTAATTCGCAGATGACACAATAATCTTTTGTGAGGCAGATAGGGAGGAGGTTTTAGCAATCAAAAGGATTTTGAAGTGTTTCAATTAGTCTCAGGTCTAAAAATAAATTTCCACAAAAGCTATGTGTGTGGAGTAGGAGTATTGGAGGAGGTGGTGGAGGACCTTTTCAAAGTAGAGTGTGCAGAGTCAAAGGCTTTTTCGAAGTTTAGTTTTAGAATCAAACCCTTTTTACCACTCCTCTTTCACCAATCAACCACTTCATTAACCATTAGAACCCCATCCAAATATTCCTTCCCCAATTACATTCTATGATTTTGCAAATAGTAATAATAATAATAATAATTATTAAAAAAATCAAAATAAAATAAAGAAGATAACATCATCAAATTAAAGTTAAACTTAAATCAAATCAAACTGATAAAGTCTTCGAGAAAACAAAATTTAAAAATTAATTTCCTAACTTTTATATAATTTAATTTTTTAACTAATCAAAAAGCTAATTTCGTTTCATAACTCATAAGTTATAGTATAATTTGCACCAAATAAAATATTATTTTTAAACTGTTGAATCTTGAATTTGTTTGCATAATTTTTAAATTTTTTTTCTTTCTTTTAATATACTGTTCCACATTTTAATAAACATTTTGCAAATATATGACATTAATTCCATTGAGGGTTGATAGCATTTTCATAAATCATATCCTCTTACTTTGGTCCCATGGTAATTCGATTACAACAATATCACATCTTTAATTCGCAAATGAAATCTTTTGTGAGGCAGAGGGAGAGGAGGTTTTATCAATCACAAGGATTTTAAGGTGTTTCCTGTACCCGTTTGGGAACAGGTTAATTTAGTAATTTTTTGATTATTTAGCTAAAAAGATAAATAAAAAAATTTATATATTTGGAATGACTTTTTGACTAATTACAAAAAATTATGCAAAAAGTAGAGACAAGTCGTAATATTTGATTTTTTGATATGAATTATTAATTTTTTGACTAATTTAATAATTTTTTAACTAATTAACTAATTTAGTAAGTCTCCAAACGAGTTAGTCTTATGTCTGAAAATAAATTTCCACAAAAGCTATGTGTGTGGAGTAGGAGTGTCAGAGCAGGTGGTGAAGGACATAGGCTTTTTCATAGTAGAAAGTGTGCAGAGTGAAAGGCTTTTTCGAAATTTTTTTAGAATCAGACTCTTTTTACCACTCTCCTTTTACCAATCGACCACTTCATTAACTATTAGAATCCCATCCAAAACATTCCTTCTCCAATCACATTGTATGATTTTACAAATAATAATAATAATAATAATAATAATTATTATTATTATTATTAAAAATAAATAAAATGAAGAAGATAACATCATCAAATTAAAGTTGAATTTAAATCAAATCAGACTGACAAAGTCTTCGAGAAAGCAAAATTTAAAAATTAATTTCCTAACTTTTATATAATTTAATTTTTTAACTTATTAAAAAGCTAATTTCGTTTCATAACTCATAAGTAATAGTCGAATCTGCACCAAATAAAATATTATTTTTAAACCCTTGAATCTTGAATTTGTTTGCATGATTTTTTTTTTAAATTCTATTTTTTCTTTTTAATATACTGTTCCCACATTTTAATAAACATTTTGCAAATATATGATATTAATTCCATTGAAGGTGGGTAGCATTTTCATAAATCATATCCTCTGGTCCCATTTGAGAATTGATTATTTTAATTAGTATTTAATTTTTTACAAAAATATATAAAAAAAAAATAAAACAGTGATATAATAATTTATATTATTTTTTGACCATTAATCCAAGTCCCCAAACAATCTTCTCGCATTTTTATTTAAGTTTTTCTCAAAGCGCACCTATAATCTTGTCTATTAACTTTGTTAAAAATATTTATCATATGGTGCAAGTCTTATTCCATATGACTACTAAGTAACTTATAAACTAAACTATCAGATATCAATATATTTTAAAATTATTCAAAGTAGAAGTTTTGTGTAAAGCTCAGCTTTGAACCCATATAAGGGAAAAAAAAGACAAAAAAAGAAAAAGTAGTAAAGCCCTTGAAGCTTCAATTATTTTTAGAGGTAGAATGGAAGAAATTAATAGTGAGGAGATTAATAATTAGAGGATTGATAGTGAAGAGATTAAATAAAATTGTGTTTATTTTAATAATAATTATTAGTGTGTGAATTGTTAAATTATTATCCTATAAAAGAAATATAAAATATTAAAACAAATAAAATTATGATTTTTACTTAACAAAAAATTCAAAAACATTAAATATTAATGTTAAAAAAAATGCCCAACATGTAAAAAAAAAAAAAAAAAAACTAAGCCGGAAGATTAATTTCCTAATACTACCTCCATCTCTTCCATTTCAATCCCAATATCAAGGCCCATTCTAATCTCATTAGATTACGAAACTCCTCTCTATCTCCGAAAATAAATATAATAATAGTGAATCTCACCTTCATCTTAATCCCATTTATACTTCTTTCTCTTAAAACAAACGGGACTATGAGAAAAAGAAGCTTCCAACCTCAATCCAAAATGTAAAACTAGAAGAGGGTAGGTGAGCAATAAATTCAAACTTTAGGGACTGAAAATGAAAAGAAGAAAAAGCTGCCAAAGTGCAGAGGAGCAGGGAACATGGTGCTGGTTAGAGAGAGAGGGAGATGCATGGGATGGGAGGGGATGGGCAAGCGGGTCGCGGAACTGAGCCTCGGGATTCCCAAAAACAAAAATCCAAATCTAAGGTTACATACTGAGCCACTGGATTGGCTGAGCGCTGTTGAATAACCTGAAAATTTGCCGACACGGTTTCAACGTTGGTAGTAGTAAAAACTCTCCAGCCATTTTTAGCTTTCGGCTTTCGCTTGGCTTGCTTTTGTTTTCACTGAGGCCTGGATTAAAATAATTTAAAAAAATTAAAAAATTAAAAAAAGATAAAATTAGAAATATCAAATTTTCTATTAAATAAATGATCAATAATTTTATAGACCCCAAACTCATTTAAGACATTTGATCATTTATTTAATAAAAAATTTGAGACTTATTACATTTAAAAAAATAATAATATCACATCAATAAAGTTTTGAAAAAATAATTACTCCCTCCGTTCCAAAATATTAGTCCCTTATTCCATTTTTCATTATCCCAAAATATTAGTCCCTTTTCAAAAATCAAGTACAAAAATAATATAAATTTCTTATTTTGCCCTTCTTTTAAATTAATAAACAATATAAAAAGTACAATTATGACATTGATATTCCCAAAAAATGTACTATCAAAAGGATAATTTTGGAAAACCAATTTTTTTCAAATGCAATAATTGTACTATCAAAAAAAGTTGGATTCCCCAAAAGGGACCATTATTTTGGGACGGAGGGAGTATAAAATTTCTTATATGAAGTGTAAAAAAAAAAATCAATTTATTAATTTATTTATATCATATTATTTCTTTATTTTTTGTATGTTTTTTAATAAATAAAAAAATAAATTTTTTGACATTTTCTAAAATAATTTTAAATTAATGGATTTTTTATATAAATATTAATAATTAAAATTATAAAAATTTTCATAAATTTATATTTTTTATCCTCACATTCACTATGATGTAATTACCTCAAAATTAATATAAAAAATAAGTTAGTTTTTTATATGTTTTTAGGAAATAATCAAAAAGCATTTAAAAATAATAATTTCTAAACGAACTCTAATTTCATTTTGAGATAAGTTGACGTAATTTATCCACCTGCTTTAATTTTTATCTTAATCACTAAAACAAAATGCAAAGATTTTTTTCTTTTTAGATTAATTCATACAAACAGAAGCGTAAAGAAAAAAAAATTATATAAAATATTCCTTTCAAATTAAAATATTTATCAAAGTAATTTATTTATTTTCAAAATATCATATTCATATAATTTTTATTTTATTTTATTTTATTATATAAAATGTATACTTATGAATTGTTTACATTCTTATTTATTCCTATGTAGAATCACGATTGTAAATAAACCATATAAAATTGACTTTGTTAAATAAAACAAACATCCCACCATAATTCATTGATTAAAGGTAATGTTAATAACAGCTTAATAAACTGTCAATAAAAAAAAATTTGTTAAAAGATTTACAATTTAAATATATTTTTTTATAGGCTCAAAGTGCCGTTTTGAGAACCAAAATAAAAAGTCACGTTTTTGTCAAAATATCCAAAAACGCAAGTGGCAAAAACACAACAAAATTGGTTTGGGAAGTGCCAAAAACGCAAGTGTGAAATTACAAATTGGAGCCTATGACAAAAAAATAAAAAAATAAAATTCTTATGTTGGGTAAGGGTATTTTAGTCATTTTAATTTGATTTGACACCATAAACAAATATTAAACTAAAAAGTCAAAAGTTAATTTTTTACCAACTTCTCAAAAAGTTAAAAAGCTTGGTAAAAAGTCAAAAACTAACTTTTTACCAATTTCCTAAAACACCCCGTTGTATATATATGTATATCACACTTTACCAAGAATATTTTGACATATTTTCTTTGATTAAAAGGATAGAATTGTACTAGTTTACCCCTCCATAAGACCATAGACACCAAATGATTGTATGAAAATTATGATGAGTGTCTCAATCAATATCCTTACTGAAAACACAAAGTGATGTCAATCTTTTGCACCAAACACAAATTAATTAAACTTTGTGATAAGCCGCGGCCGGCATGTAGGACTTGTGGTTAGGACTAACCAAAATATAATCAATAAAAAATTCTATTAAAAAATTGTATGTACTAACTAATTTGAAACATTATGTGAGTGTCTAATGAAATTGCCAACTGTAATTATTCAAAATGAAATAGTTGGTAACCGATATATTATATATTATGAAATTTGATTTTTAATTTAAAAATTGGATCAAACATTTTTTAAATTTTGTTGGTTCGGATTGGTTGGAATTAGTGGGACCAAAACACCAACCAAAGCAAAATTGAACAAGCACCTAATTTTTTTAACCAAATAGAATTATTGCTGTTAATGTATACGTAATTATTAGATAATCTTGAAGCATTTTTCCAAACTAATGAGTAGTGAAAAAATTAACACAAAAGACATAATAACTCAAATTTGTTTTAGATAATTAAGAGATAAGAAATGATTAAGTGTAATTCCGTTTTCTTATATGTTGGGATCACCACATAGACAATGAGATTACCTAATAATTTTCCTTAATGAAAAATGGGCAATTCTTACGCTAAGTATTTTTCCTAATAAAAGTGTATTAAAAAGTATATTTTGTAGAGAAAATTAGTCTAATGTCCCTATTTCATTTTTAGTAATGAAAAGGGTTCACGATATTATTTTGTGATGTCTAAAATCTCTCAACCTCAACACCCATATATTACAAAGAAATGTTGATTTACATAATGTAGCTAACTGACTATGAACTGATCCCTGGTGGACGGAACATTTGAGTTACTGAGGAAAACAAGCATGAATATGTTGATTTAGCCGTTGAGCATCGTTTGACTATTGCTATTTGTCCTCAAATAACTGCATTTTTTGAAGGATTTAATGAACTAATACCTCATGATTTGATATCTATTTTTAATGATAAGGAACTAGAACTATTAATTACTGGGCTTCCAGATATAGATTGTGAGTTTGCTTTTATTAAATTGATTATTTTTACTTTTTGTTTCTCAATCCCGGGAAAGTTAAGGGATACTTTTTTCTAATAATATCATTGTTTTTCAGTGGATGACATGAGGGTGAATACAGAGTACTCTGGGTATAAGTTGAGCTCCAATCTGGATTTTTGGTACTAAAGATATGCCGTAATTGAGGCTAAAGAAGTTGGTGAATTTTGTTATCTTTTGTTTGAAAGTCTTTGAATTTAACTATGGCGTACTGGTAGTATTCGTACTCTCTCCGATCTTAACCGCCCGTCTACGGATGGCTCTGGTATTCATCCTCTCTTCTTTTATTAACTATTTGAACTTCATATTTCATATATAAATATATATATATAATATGTGTGTTGCTGATTTGAGTGATTTGTATCATCATTACCAAGTTCATGGTGATGATGATATATATATGTATGTATATTTATATTCATCTTTTGGATTCATAAATTGGGTGTTGTTGTTGTTGATTTGGGTGTCATTTATGCTACAAAATCGACCTTTGAAATCTAAAGAATTTCTCTATAAAGCTAGAAGAGAGAGATGAAGAGGAGGGTGGTGATGGGTTTTGAAGATGTTGGTTCCAAAGAAATTCACTTCATTTTTCAATCTAAGCTCTATCAAATTTTGATAATTGGAGGCAAGTAATCAATTTTTGTATGGAGTTCGCTTCTGAATCCACCTCAATTTCATAATTTTCTTTGAAATCCAGAGAATTTCTTTGGATTTCCAGAGAATCTGGAAAGCTAGAGGAGAGAGATGAAGATGAAGATGGTGGTGGTGATGGTGGTGGTGGTAGTGGTAGGTTTTGAAGGAGTGGGTTCCAGAGAAATTCACTTCATCTTTATCAATCTAAGCTCTATCCAATTTTGATAATTAGGGGTAAGTAATTAATTTTTGTGTAGGGTTTGCTTCTGAATCGACCTCAATTTCATAATTTTCTCTAAAATCCAAAGAATTTCTCTGGAAAGCTAGATGGGAGAGATGAAGATGAGGGTGGTGGTGGTGGTGGTGGTGGTGGGTTTTGAAGGAGTGCTTTTAGAGAAATTCATTTCATCTTTTTCTATCTAAGCTCTATCCAATTCGTAAATTTCTTTGGAAAAAATTTCTCTAGAGAGAAATTCTTTGGGAAGTTTAAAAATTTTTTGGAGAGAATTTCTCTAGAGAGTAGGAAGTTTAGAGAAATTCAAAATTCAGATAAATTCTCTCAATCGAATTTTCTCTGGATTGATGTTCAGGGACCTTAAACATTATGAAAATATTAGATATCATTTATACTATAAAATCTTAATATCAGGGACTCTAAAAAAAATCCCCCATTTTGTATTCTGCTTAATATATACTCTAACAACACTATTTACTTGTAAATTTGATTTTTCTAATATGAAAACTCTCCAAATGTAGTCAGTAAAGGAAGAATATCTTTATTTTTCTAAAGGGAAAATTAAAATTCAGTGCATATTTTCAATTTTCAATTAGTGATAAAACTTAACAAATTTAATAATCGAAGTTGTAAATTTTTTCATGACCTTGGCCTCGTTTGGGAACAGGCTAATTTAGTAACTTTTTGGTTCTTTGGCTAAAATATGAGTTAAAAAAAACTAATATGTTTGGGATGACTTTTTAGCTTTTTACAAAAAAGATGTGCAAAAAATAGAGAGAAAAGAGAATTTTTGACTTTTTGGTATGAATTGTTGGCTTTTTGACTTTTTTAGTAACTTTTTAACTTTTTGACTAAATCCGCATGTTGCCAAACGAGACCTTTATAATTTTTTTTCGTCTTACAACTTAGTCACAATTTCTCATCATCTAAATATCTTTCTCACGGGAGATGCTAGATTTAATTTTCAAATAAACTCGTTAAAAGTGTACACATGATAGATAAATTTAAATAGTATTTACTTACTACAAATACTTTTTGTTGAATTTAAAATAATTTCATTGAATTTAACAAGTAACACATTCATCTCTTTCACTATCACCACTTCATCAATATCTTATCATCGCCATCACTATCATCACTGATATTAATATAATTACCAATAAATTAATAATAGTGCATGGAAAATATTTTTTTAGATATAAATATTTCTAAAAAATCATAAAAAAACTATTTATTTTTTTATATTTTTTCCAAAAAAACAAAAGAGTGTAAATATTCCCACCAAAGCTTCCGTTGACAAATGGGCAGAAAAGTTTGGGCATACATCAAAAAAGGGCTTTGGCAATGGTTGATATTAGTGAGGTTTTAAAACTTTTTTAAAAGTAATTTTGCTTTCAATTATTAATTATGTGGGGACACGTGGGACCCATATTAGCGTTAGAATCAAACTGAAAACTGATTCGCTGGTGTAATGCTTTGCTGTACTTCATTGGGGATCAGTTCCATTTCGCGGTGGAGAAATTATTGATTGTTGTAGGAGTAATGTGACGTAATGTTTTATATGAATTGTAGTTTGTAAAAGATTTAAGATTTTAACAATGATTGATACTTTTTTTTTTTTTTAGAGATTCTCATAATTTTCTTTAGATCTCAATCATTAATGGTATGGGTCTCACACATATATGAGTGGGTTCCATATATACATCAATGATTGAAATCCAAAAGAGTTATGGGAGTCTCTAAAAAAAAGGTGCCAAACATTTTACTTAAAATTTATAATTTTATGCCAAATAATTGAAAAATATTAAGAAATATAATAATTTATAATTAATCAAAGATATAACTTGATTATGTCGCTGAACCAACTAATTATTTTTCGTCTGGTGATGCAAGATGGGAGCCTATGACGTGAATGTGGGGCCATTTGGGATAAAATAATGCTTGTAGGTTCCACGTTGGACACAAAGTCTATGATGTATTTTGTCCTACTGTGTAATTTTGTAATGTTTTTTTTTTTTGGTCTTTATTTATTTATTCGGAATTGATTGGGGGCTCGAATGGGGGAGCCCCGAATCCCCCGAAATTCTACTTTAGGTAAAAAAAAAAAAAAAAAAAAGAAAAAAAAGAAAAAGAAAACAGTTTTCCAAAAAAAGAAATTAGGGGGATTAAGGGGAGGAAAATTAGGGGAATTTTTCATTTCCTTATTTATTTAATTTTTTAAGGAGCTTTTAGTTTTGAAATTTCTAATATTTAATTTTTTTTATCAAAATTAAAATCTATTAATATTGTGTTTGGTTGAGAGATTTGAGAAGAGATTTGAAAAAATAGTAGGTAAAATGTAAATAAAATATACCTATATTTTACTTAATCTCATACATTTTTTCTCTTTTTCTTTCTAAATCCCTTCCTAAATCTCTTAATTAAACACAATATAAAGGAAAAAAAAGACAAGATCAAACCAGCCTATTAATGACTTTTTAAAATTATTTTGTTATAAAATAAAAAGTATTTTAATTCAATTAGCCAATGAAAGTATACTTTAACCCACGAGTAATTATCTTACTTTTTAAAAATTTTATATTGACGGTATATCTAACTAATAGCAAGATTTATAAGAAGGAAAAATTAGTGAAACATCTCTCTAACTTTGTGTAGTGAGAGTGGTTCAATATATTTTTTATTAATTAAGGTCTCTCGATGAAATTTCTCTGTGATCATAAAATTTCTTTGGGTCAAACTTTCTCTGTAAAAATGTTGAGGAACCCCAACTATTATGAAAATATTATATGGATTTTAATATAGCGATCTTAAAAAAATTTCCAATTACATGGATTTTAAACAAAAAAATAGTGAAAAAATGACATGATTTTATTGGATCGATGAACAAGTATCTTCTTACCTACGTAATAATTTCTGTCAATTAACACTATTTTGAGTCATCCTTAAATTTATTTATAACTAATAAAAATAAAAATATGTAAAAATTACTTAGTGGTATTTTGGGAAGTTGATAAAAAATTAATTTTTTGATTTTTGATTTTTTTAGTAACTTTTTTGACAAAAAACTGGGTTGTTTTGAGTAAAAAAAAATTTGATTTTTTTTGACTAAAAAAGCTAAAAAATTAAAAAAATAATTTTTTTAATGTGTTCCCAAAGAACCCTGAGTGTCACTTACCATAATATCACAAATACACTCTGATTCACAAATTCAATAGTTAAGATATATTTTTTTACGTCAATATCACTAACATCAAAATAACTAATAAAAAAGTAGTGATTACAGCTGAGATTAATTATTGAAGAAGGACAGGATATGATTATTAACAAGTTCAGCTTTCTCCTCTTGGATGTAATGATGGCCATCATCAACGATGACCACTTCCATGTTAGGTACATGGCTCTTGCATTCTTCTCCTTCTATGTAATCCTTCGTCCCAAATGATTGAAACCCTACATCCTTGTTCCCAACTATGAACTTTGTAGGTACTTTGATTTTGGCACCTTGCCATGGTCCCAAAAGCTCCCAATTTCTACATTCATGGCATCAAAAAAGTCATCAAGTTGAAAAGCAAAATTCATCAAATAAAGGATACAAAATTCAGGGTTCGTTTTGCATTGGCTTTTTTAACTAATTTTTTTGTACTGACTTTTTTAGCTTGGCTTTTTTAGTCTTATTTGGTTTTTGTTTTGAGATTTTTTTAATTTTTGTGAAAAAAAAAGTGTAATAATTATGGGTAAAAAATAATATTTTGTCTTATTGACTTCTATAGTCAATTATGTCTTTTTGTAATTATTTAGTTCCAATAAAGAAATTTTGTCAGAAGTGACTTTTTGACTTTTAACATATTTTAGGTTACATAATTTCTTTATTTTTTTAATATTTTTTCAAAAAAAAAAAAAAAAAAGAAGTAAAAAAACCAACTTTTAACTAATTTCCAAAAACAATTCTTTATACCATTTTTTATTATTGGATTGTGTATCCTTATTATTGTTAAACAAAATCATTTATAAATTACAAAATAATATATGAGATGTATGCTACGTTTTGAATCTTGAATTTTTCAAGAGAAAAAAAAAAAATTAAATTACTTATACATGTTTATATTTGGAGGAATATCAAACAATCATAAATATAAAAAATAAAATAAAAAAATTCACTTGTTCTCCATTGATTTGTAATTTTTTTTCCTTCCTATTTTTCATTTATATTTGATAATCCTCCTTTGATTTTTTGTGGATAACTAAACAAAACAGATATTTTTTGACAACTATCTATTTATTTTCTTCTCATTTATCTAATCCAACAAAAAAAGAAAAAAAGAAAAGAAAAGATTCTTCTACTTTTTTTTAAAAAATAATTTTTTTATTTCAAATTTAATATAACCTTACTTGGAAAAAAAAAAATATAATCCCACAATGATGAGAGTAAACCTTACATGTCCATGGCACGGTAGTAGTTCAAAGCGCCAGTGAATCCTGATTTTTCGAATTGGTTTGCTCGGAGTTGGAGCTCATCCTCTGTAATCCATGCAGGTAATGAAGATGGAGTGTCAAGAAAATCTACAATTTCAACACCCGGAGGAGCAGCTAGAAGATCAGGACCATCAATCAGCAACAACTTTTTTAGAATTGTTAAACAGTTATATTGAGAAAATGACTTTTCTGTCCTTCCCAGCTCCTACACCACAAAAGAAAACACTCAATATATGTTATGAAATGCTTTTTCACAATGGAAATTAACATAAAATTCTCAGACTGATTGTTACCTGAAATTGAGAAATGTAGAACCCATCTCCAAACATTTTGGTGAAGAATTCAGTTGGTTTCATTGGGGAATTTGGTCTGTATGGAACACCCAAGTTGACAAGAGCTTTGACTCTATCTGGTCTGAATAAGCAAAGGTACCAAGCAACTAGAGCACCCCAGTCATGTCCTACCACAAATGCCTATATACGAGCACAACAACACTCTGTTACATAAACTTCATATACCAAATGATGTGCTTGTAGCATTGAACTGAATGTGGGCTATATGATAACTAATCTAGATTTTTATGCCTTTAGTTGAACCATGGGGTATGATTGTGGTACCAAATTTTGCATGGTGATAGAACTAGGCTTAGATTTTTCTATAATTACTTGACCACCTGCTATGAAAATTACCTTTTCTCTTACAAGTTACAAGTCCAGGGTAGATTGGATGATCACATAGATTGGACTGGATGATTCTGTGATTTAAACTCTAAAACTATTTCTTGAATTGGCCTGATTTGATTTGAGTTAAAATAGTCTTTTTTTGGGGACGGAGGCGGAAATTACTTAAAAAATCATTCGTCCCTCATAGTATCAAAAGAAATTTATAGGAAACATGAACATATCATTATTACTATCATTATTATTTTACTTTTTGAATTCTATGCTAGAACATTTGTTATAACTTGTAAGTTTTTGTGAGAAAAATAACTTAAATAAATTAGTTATTCTGAAATTAGCAAATGGATACTTTGAGAGTTATTAATAGATTATTAGCTTTTTCAACTGAGAAAAATGATAGCGAAGGCAAATAACTCAAATAACTAACAACCAACCTCAAAAAAGTAAAATTTGCATTAATGGGGAAGTGAGATATTTACCTGTTTTTCTCCAAGCTCGTCAAGAAGGCCAACCAAGTCTCCAACAAGATGGAAAACCGTATACGAGGCGCGGTCACGGGGACAATCTGAGTTCCCGTAGCCTCGCATGTCAGGTGCGACGACCCGATAACCGTGTTCTGACAAATGGGTTATCTGGTGCTTCCATGAGGACCAGAGCTCAGGAAAGCCATGGATGAGGAGAACAAGAGGTCCTTTCCCTTTCTCTGCAAAATGGATCCATATTCCATTGGTATGAACCCTTCTGTGTACAATTTCACTACTCATTTGTTCTAACTTTTTTAAGCTGAGATCATGGTGTTGTTTTTACTTATGTTTTTTTTTTTGAACTATTGTTGTTACTTATGTTGATGGAACAAGTTTGTGTGGATTTTGATTTTCCAAGATAGTATTTGAAGCTTGAAGAAGTGTTCCCCAAGGCTCTTCCTTTGAAGTTTCAAAGGTCAAACTCGTGTTTTTGACAATGGCTTCTCAGTGGTGTGACTTGTTAGGAAAAAACTCACGGGCACATGTCTCCATCACTAATCAATTTTATCAATTGCCATCCTTTTACTATTACTCATGTCTCAATATAAAATGAAATTGTCATATCAATTAGTATATAAGATGATGTGATATAATTTTATTAATTTTGAGTCGTTATACTTTGTATAATAAATGGGGTTTATAATTTTAAAATTATATTGTTATGGTATGTATTAATATACTAATTGATATGTGTAACACCATTAATATAAAATTATAAATTTTATTTCTTTTTCTTTTCTAATCATAACTTCTTCTAAGCACCACTTGATTATGTTCCAAAACTACTGAATAATTTGCCTTTGTTAGACTAGAAATTTTATCAATATTGCTATTACAATTGTATTTTATTATTATATTATATTTTGGTTTTGTTTGGCAACAAATACAAAATTGTATTTTATTTTTCAAATTTTTCTAATTTTTTAAATTTGTTTCATTACTTTTTTATTTTTTAGGTTTGACTGTTCTAAAATGATTTAATTTTTTTTTAAAAAAAGCAATTAAACAAAAAAAAAAAAAAAAAAATCAGTGAATTTTTAAATTTTAAATTTTTTATTATAAATTTTCAAATATGTGTTGTTTCATTGGACCTAAAAATGAAAATTTTCTTTATTTTATAAAAATACTAAAATAAAAAAAGAAAAAGAAAAGACGGATTTTGATAGGTGGTAATGGCACACACAGTGCGCATGGAGAGAACATATTGGGCCGTGTTGAAATAAGAGTGGGCTGGGTTTCATTAAACTGATCATCACTTGATCTTGGGCTTAGTCTTGGGCTTGGGCTTAAACCATGCTCATCCACCTTAGACCTAATCAACCGACCCAACCCATAACATCTCTAATGACGATGTGGCCCGACCCAAGTTCCAAAACCCATATTTCACTGGTTTTAGATTTCCGAAACATTTTGGGCAACTAGGTTGGGTTTTGCTCTCTCTCTCTCTCTCTCTCTCCCTCTGCAACACATCGATGGGAAAGAACAAGAAGATGAAGCAAGATGGCGAAACCAAACACAGTCCTAACACTGTCTTCGTCTCCAACTTCCCCTACTCTTTCACCAACTCTCAGGCACCTCTCTCTCTCTCTCTAAAGATATATACATATGTATTTTGTATGTATATGCGTTTTGGTATTATGTATGAATTGTGAGATTGGTTTTGGTTATTTGATGTTTCAGCTTGAAGAAACATTCAGTGAAGTCGGTCCGATAAGGCGATGCTTTATGGTTACGCAAAAAGGTGTGTTTTTGAATCAAAGAGTTCTATTTGTTACATTTCACCAATTTGGCTGTTTGTTTGTTTGTTTGTTTTTTTTTGGGGGGGGTTCAATTCTTGCTTTAGTGTTTATTTGTTTTGTATTGTTTGTTTGGTTACTCGGAAAACAGAGAAAAGAAAGAAAAATTAATTACTGGGTTTTCTACAGTGTTTGTCTCTTGAAAATAGGAACTTGGCGTAGATGAGCTAAATAATTGAACTAGGTCCAGTTAATAACGCTGTGTTTGTTTGGGCGAAAAATATTTTCTAATGGAAAACATTTTCTATATTTGGTGGTGGTGGTGGGACAAAAGTGGAGGTGGAGGTGGAGGTGGAGGTGGCAGCGTGGTGGTGGGTGGAGGTGATGGTGATGTGGTAGTGGCCGTGGTGATGGTGGTGTGGTGGTGGAGGTGAGAGTGGCGATAATAGTGTGGTGAAATTGGTAAGCCTGTAGTTTGGAAAATGTTTTCTGCTTTTTAAAAGGAAAAATCGTTTTTTTGCACAAATAGGCTTGGTTTCCATTAACCATGGAAAATGTTTCCTGTTTTACTTTGGTTTTCTATTGTACCAAACACCAGAAAATATGTTCGGCCCAAACAAACTGAGCGGTAGTAATAAAGAGAGAACTTAAATACAGAAAATGTGTTCCTTCCAAACAAACTGAGCATTAGTAATAAAGAGGTTCTCTACAGTGCTTGTTTCTTGGAATAAGAACTTAACTCAGATGAGCTAAATAATTGAACTGGGTCCAGTTATCAAGTGGGCTTTCAAAGTTGTGATTTATTTTCTTCTCTTTTCCTCAAAATTTGCAGCAAAAAGAGCCTTATTCTAGCCTATTTTGATAGTTGGCTCAATATTGTTTGCAGTTAATTGATAACTACTATTACTAATTACAGTTTTTCTTTTTGTTTTTTCATGTTCATAGGGTCAACTGAACACCGTGGCTTTGGTTTTGTACACTTGTAAGTTCTTTCTTACTTCCTTTTGCTTCTTTCTGTCAGTGATTCGGTATGAGGCTTCTCTTTACCACGACAAGAAGTTATGTGTTTCATTGCCTCATATATCAATCATAATTCTCACCCTGTTCAGACTGTAATGTAACAATTTTTTTTCCTTCCCCCAAATTGTGAGACTTGTACATTATTTATTTCTTAAGGTGGTTTTATTTGATATTATTGGGTGTTGCAACATTCTTCTAAACTCAGTAAACCTTGGTTGGTTCATTAATTAGAAAAGAAATTAATAAGTTCCTCACCAACTCTATTTTCAAGTTATTGAACCTAACATTCTGTACGAGTTAACAGGATCTGAATGAGGAAAATTTGATGAGTAGATAAATGAAAACCAACTTCTAAGAGGCCAGATTTATTGGCCTTGTTTGGTTTGTGTTTTGAGATATTATTTCAAAAATCGTTTTCTAGAGAGAGTTTAGAAAATTTGAAAATTTGTTTGGTTGTACATTTTGAAAAAAGTTTTAGAGTTTGGAATGATTTGATATTTTTTATAGTTGAATAGATGGGTGTGATAGAAAAAGTGATTGAGAAGGAGAGAGGAGAGAGAAAAAGTGATTGATTGATGTGTAATAAGAGAAAAGTGATTTTGAAATTAAAAAAAAAAAAATTCAACCGAACATGTTTTTGGAATTTTTTCTCCAAAAACATGTTTTGAGAGACAAACCAAACATGCCCATTGTTATTTATCTGACTCAGCCGGGCCAGTTGGACTTGTCATCTAACAATCAGAGCCCCTGACTGGGTTAGATACAATTTTGACCCGCTTAAGGAACAAAGCGTCATGGGGTAAGTAGCTGGTTTTTGTGCAATCTGTTCTACCCAGGTAGGTCTTAGTGAGCTTTATCAGTTTCTCTCCTGTATTAGCCAAGTGGCTCAAGTTGAAGAGGTTTCTTCATTTAATTTTTGTTCTCTGGACATTTTCTGAATTCTGTTGCAACAGAATGCAGTTATGTTAATTGGCACAGCAACATGGCAAAACTAAATTTATTGATTTGTTTATTGGTTCTCTGTTGATATTTAGCTTATTAAATATGACAAGATTTTTATGTCTTCTTTAACTTGTTTGGTTTAACCCGGTGCATTGTTAATGCATGCTCTATAGTCTATGAAGTGCGGGTGCGGGTGCGTGTACAGATATGGGTACGGGTACGCTGATACGGCAAATTTTTTAAAAAGTAGGGTACGGGGACGGCTAAGGTACGCCAAATTTTTTTTTAAAGCTAAACATCCAACATCCAAATTAAAGTTCAATAACATAATTAAAAAGAGAAATTACAAAAAAAAAAAGAAAAAGAAAAAAAGGTAAATCATTCTTCAACAATACCAATATCAAGAAAAATAAATAAATTTATAAAAAAGTTTACACTTTTAATTATTAATATGTATAAAGTTTTTCACTGATTTGCACTAATGTAATATTTCCCCTATAAATAAATCACAAAATTCATAAACTATGTCTAAATAAAACAATTTAAAAATAAAAAAATAATGATGAACAATCAAAGTTGTGTCATTTTAAACATTCAACAATTTCTCCCTGGGCATTCACTCTACTCTACTTCAAAATCACGGCAATAAAGAAGGCGACCAATCACGATATTGAATCTATTAAAAAAAACACGAATTGAAATTGAAAAAGAAGAAGTGAAGGAGTAATCAAACCCTTTCCAGACACTGATCTTGGAGCTTCTTTGTTGAGAACTCTGACACAATTGCCGAGGTATCTCTGCAACAGAGATGCCGCCTGATCTTCCAACATCTTCAAATTGATTGTGAGAGAGAGAGAGAGAGAGAGAGAGAGAGAGACTATGTATATGTACATAATTCAAGAAAAAGGAAGAAGAAGAAGGATCAAAGAAAGAAAAAATTAAAGAGGATAGAAACAAATCAAAAAAATGAAGGGAAAAAAAAAGGACAGAATAGATAAAAAATCTGGAAAAAAAAAGAAGAAAGAGGAAGAAGAATCGAAAATCTGGAAAAAATCTGGAAAAAGAAGAAGAGAAGAAGGAAAAAAATTTGGAAGAATCGAAAAAGAGAACAAAAACATGTTCTGGAAAAAATCTGGAAAAAGAAGAAGAGAACAAGGAAAAAAATCTAGAAGAATTGAAGAAGAGAACAAAAATCTGTTGCGAAGAAGAGGAAAAAAATCTGAAAGAAAGAAGAAGAAGAAGAATCGAAGAAGAAGAGGAGGAAGATCGAAGCTAAACTTACGGAATCAGCACCTTCGTATTTCTTTTCTGTGAAGGAGAGGAGGAGGAAGATCGATGAAGAAGGAGTCTCTGTTTTGCGAAGGAGATGATGAGATGATCGAATGAAACCAGGAAGTTCAGGAACCCTAGTTTTAATTTGTTTCAAGTTTTATTTATTACAAAAGAACCTCAAATTTATATAATTTTTTTAAATAGACAAAAATTTGCTCCGGTACCCTTTAAAGTGTAGAAAATCTCATTTTTTACCCCGGAGTACCCAAAAACGTACCCATGGCGTACCCATCATTATACTGATCGTATACCACGTACCCGGTGCGTTTTTGGCGTACTCGGTATGCTTGCAGCCGTACCGGTACGCGTACCCGCACCTAGTAAGTATCTGGTATTTGTACAACAACATTTTTGGAGTACCCGTGCTTCATAGTCTATAGTGCATATTTTCTGTTATGTACAAATGTAGTATTGGTTGCACTTATTATGGGACATCCCTACGCTTCCTTTTTCTCCTTTCTCAATTATCAATGCTTTATATAAATGCTTAGCTGAATTTCTGATGGTATAGTACTTGATATTGTGAAAATTTGGTTAATACCTTGCTTGCTTTGTTTTTTGTTTTTTACTTCTTGTTTTGTTTTTGTTTTGCTTTCACTTTAAGTTTATTTCAACTTTGCATGGAATTATAGTGCTGTGACAGAAGATGCTAACCGAGCTATTGAGTTGAAAAATGGTTCATCTGTTGGAGGCCGGAAAATAGGAGTTAAACATGCCATGCATCGTGCTCCACTGGAGCAACGTCGATCAAAGGGAAATCAAGGTTGATATGACTCACTGTTGTTTTGTGGACACTCAATCAAAGACATGCATGCATTGGTGCACATATTCAGTTGTGGTGCTAAGTTGTCTTTTCATTGTGATCTTTTTGTTTAGTAGTTCACTCAGATGATCCAATCAAGACAGAGAATGACAAGGGTGATTTTTCATCTGGGGTAGTCAAGCTTGAGCTGGCTTCAAAATCTCAAGAAACAGATTCAAAATTTGAAGCAATAGGTTTTGCACTCTGATGTTCTTAGCTAATATATTCATTTTTGTTATCATTCATTGTTTAACTCTTGCAATGTTCATTAGTTTTTATTTATTTTTTAATGTAGTTGAATCTGCAGAACCTAGGAAAGCAGAACCTAGGAAGAAAGCAACAGCAACAGCAGTGAAGGAATAACTAATGAAGGAAGAGTTCAGAAAAGCAGAGGTACTGAATTATTCTTAGTTGGGTTGGAGTTGTCCCTATGTTCGCTGAATTTTTGGTTGGAGATCATAGGCATAAGCTGGAGGAGGGACAAGTCTTCAAAAAATTATTTCTAATGTCTTTCTGTTTTTAGACTTTAGGTTTTACTGTTTATATTATATTCTTGTATTAGATTTGTCATCTGCAAAAAGATGCAGTCTTAGACAGTAAGTCAAAAATATATTTGATACCAAAATTATAATCAAAAGGGAGGACTACAGTCACTTCTTACTTCCTCTTTATTTTTATTTTTCCGAGATTTTCAAAGTGAGTCTACACTGGCTGATCATGGATAATTAATTTGGCAAACAAAACTTATCCCACATGTTTTTATGTGGCATATGTGGTACCCTAGTTACAAGAAGCCATTTTTTCCTTTTTGAATTTGATATTGGTGTATGCTAAGGTTTTGTGGATTTGTTGATATGTTTTGTGAAATTTTCAAGTATTGTCAGTCTAAAAAGTGGTTGAAATGATTCTGTTTTTGGAATTTGTGACCTCATCGTAAAATTCTGGTTATGTACTACTTGTTTCTTGTTCTGACTAGGGTTGATTTTGACTTATGGCCTTAGGCTGATGATGAAAATTACATAGCCAATTTCCAATAAGTAAACAAATTCCTACATGCTGAGGTTGAGTTCTAAAGTTTGGATAGTTATACAATGTTGATTATGCTATATTTTCTGCTAGCTATTGCAGAACTATTTTTCTGATATGTTTCTCTTCTTGTAACACAATCAATAGTTCCACCATGTCATACTGTATGATGTTGAAAAGGGTTGCTAGGACAGTCATATTGGGTGGGCTTCTTAATGCTGATATTGCAGAGGATGTTCACCGTCGTGCCAGAATGTGGTACTGTATGTTCTGTAACTTACCCTCTTCCAAAGGAAGAGCTGGAACACCATGGTGAGATATTTAATTTTCTTAATAAATGGTTTATTTCTCTCTACATATTCAGCTGAATAATATAAGCTTTTTATACTGAGTATGCTTATATATTACACACAAAAAACTTGAAATTACTTAACTATGATGTTGTAGGATGTACATCACTTATTTAGTATTATTATGTCACTGTTTACGTGAGTCACATCTCTTGTAAGATGTTATGCAAGAGTCATCATCATTTTGGCATTCCACTATCTAATTTTACTTGCATCACCACTTGGAATACTAGCAAAATGACCATTTAACTAAAGAATAAAGATGGATTGGAGGCACTAGATGTAATGTTTCCTCCTTTATCTCCTTTGTCTTCTCAATGAGAATTTTAGGCTATGGCTCTAGTTTTCAGGGTTTATGGTTGAAAGGGTAAGATAAAACTGCAAAGATGGATTAAATATCAAATTGCTAATACTTCAGGGATGTTTTTGAGGTCTAAAATGAAAGGTGTGAGGTTGCTGGATTTTTAAGCTATAGAGAAACTCTTGGAATTCCAGCAGCAAGGAATTTCAGGTTCTTGAGGTTGGGGCTTGGGTTCCAGAACTTAGGTTTTCAAGGTTTCAAAGGTAAGGGCTGGATAATATGGTACCTTGTTGAAAATTAATCAAATAGGAGTAGGAAGAAGAATCTTTAGGAATCTGTTTGTACCAAAAATGACAATCCTAGTGTGGAGGATCACTAGTGACAAAAGACACGCCACGTGGGCCTGGAACAGAGGTTTGCTAGAGATTAGTATGTAGGAATAAGGCCTTGCTGCAATCTGATAGGCCTTGTAGTGAATTAATCAGGCATTCAGTAAATTTGATAGGCCTTTCAGGGAGTTTGACAGGCCTCACGAAACTAAACTGGCCTTACAATGAATTAAAAAGCTCTTTCAGGGAGTTTTACTGGACTTGCCGTGAGTATGATAGGCCTTGAGAGTACTTAAGGAAGGCCTCATGCTAGGCTTTGTAGTGGCTTAAGTTGGTCCAAGGTGCTCAGGTGGTGGTTATGGAGCAGTGAGGTACAGAGGTGATACATATTATTATGAACTACAGTGTTGGACATGGTCAGTAGGTTGTTATGTTTGACAAGTGGCAAACATACAAAAACATATGAAGAGACCCACTAATCACTAAAACAAAACATGGGAACACGAAAAGTGAATGTGGAGTCATGGGTAGTTATTAAAAATAGTCCCCTGTATATCTCTAACAACTATAAATGTGGGACATGTGGACGTAGATGGAAATCCAATTCCTAAAGAAAATGAATGGTAGTTTACATGAGTCTCTATAATGGAGTAGTGGTTGAAGAAAGGGACATGTGGCACAAAGGGAAATAAAAGAGCAGAATTTGTTGTGTCAAGCATCAGTCATGCAAACAGAGTCAAGAGTTGGCCTAGTACAACAATAAAAGGAAGGGATATGGAAAGAAAGACTCCTTGCACACATCAACAACTTCAACTTTAATTTATTAATTATCTTATTTATCATCATTGTAGTTTCCTTTTTCCTATCCTGTTTTCTGGTATTTTTAGTTTCTTATTATCAATCGCATTTTGTGTTTCAATTGCAGCAGTTTAATTCTGAACATCATCAGTTATGTAAATTTCCCTGTTATGTAAATTTCCTATAATGAAATTGTTCTAGGGCTTGCTCGAGATGGGTGCAGAATGGATGCTTCATCTGTACTTTATACAAGTGTCAAATCAGCTCGTGATTGTGTTGCAATGTTACACAAAAAAGAGATTAGTGGAGGATTTGTTTGGGCACGCCAACTAGGTGGAGAGGTAATAATAATATTCCTCCCATGTTTTGAATGATAAATGAGGTTTTTTAGTATCCAACTGGCTGGGATTCCATTTATTAGTTTGTGTTGCATGTATGTCATGGACGGAAAATTTATTGCAAAAATATATGAAATAATGCATTGATCATATATTGTGATCTAGGTGCTCGCTGATGTTTTAAGTGGGCAGTTTCGATGTTCTAAGTTTTTGAAAATTTGGCTAAAAGGAGAAAGGGATAGTTAAAAATTCATTGAAGACACTTTATTTGATGATGTATAATTGTGAAACCAGGCTAAACTGATTTTTGGGATTTCCCTGGGAAATAAAATGTTGGTTCTTGTATGTTATGTTATTATCTGTTTGCTGAGTTTTTGTTTTTGTTTTGTTTTCTTTTTCCTTCTCACTTTACATGTGTTGAGTGTTAGCATAAAACTCGAGATGTCTCCTAGGGGATGTCCCAGCGACAAAGTGTATACCCCGAATCTCGTCTTGTAAACAAGCACAATGTCTAAATTTCTTATAATTTCAAAGTTTTGACTAGTTGCTTCATTGTCAATGCTTGAGTTCAATAGGATGATGTAATTTGTTTATTCATTCATTTGACTAGTTAAGATCATTGGTTTTAAAATAAATTTGCACATCTGTCACATGTATATAGGATTTATTAGAATAACAAACTAATTAATGACTTCATGCTCTGTTTAAATTAAAGAGGGGAACAAATGGGAATAATAAATTCTTTTAATGTCTCAAAGAGAAAGTTTCATCCACACACCCGATTCCCTCCCTTATTGTTATTAAGTCATATTCTTATAGGTCTTTCAATGTGAGTTGCAAATTACTTTGCTCATTGTGGCAAAATTATGTTTCCCCTGGGTTTAGCTGTCAATTCCCTTTTGATGTTTTCTATCTCCTCGTAACACTTCTCCATTTTCTTTCTTGTCTGGTAATTTTTTGCTAAGAAAATTTAGTACTTCTTTAGTTTGTTATATTTACATTCTCTTCAATATCAGAATATTTTTAAAGCTTGTTTGTAGTTAATGTTTTAGCAATAACTGAATGCATACATATATATATTACTATGCATAACTTATGCATCAGAAACTGCATAGGTGACTTGGGGGCTGTCACCATCACCTAGGCTCTGGCTATAGGTGATTTGAGAGTATTCCTTGGCAGACAGTGAAAACATCTGCTTGCTATTTGATCATTCATTCTTTATGGTTTATGCTTAACAGTCTAATTATTATTGTTTTTCAATTGAATTTGTGGTCAGGGTTCCAAGACTCAAAAATGGAAGCTTATTGTCAGAAACCTTCCATTTAAGGTTGACTTAATCAACACTGTTCATCTTTATATGTATACTTGTATGCATATATGTTTGTACGTGTGATTTTGTGTATTTTGGAGAAGTTCTACCTCTAAACTAGTTTGCAAAATGTAAATGCAGGCTACTGTTGATGAGATAAAAGATATGTTTTCATCAGCAGGCTTTGTATGGGATGTATTTATCCCAAAAAATTCTGAGACGGGGTATACTTTAATTGTCCCAGTGTTATTCTTTGCTGTTCATTATGTGTCATCTCCTCATATCGTTTATACTAGTTATGCTGCCTTGTCAGGTTTTCAAAGGGATTTGCATTTGTTAAGTTCACATGCAAGCAGGAAGCAGAAAATGTATGGGTTTTAAATACATGATTTACACCAAATGCTGTGAAAGCTTTGAAGTTCAACTAGGTCACACCTTCTAATTTTTTTTCTTTCCATCTTTCTCCCCAATTGTCAGGCCATTCAGAAGTTTAATGGGAAAAAAATTGGTAAAAGACCCATTGCCGTTGATTGGGCTGTTTCAAAGAAAATGTATGAAACTGGTGCTCATTCAGTTGCTTCAGAAGATGGTAATTGTTGTCTTTGACAGTATTCGATAATCTTCTAATCAATTTTCTCCTATTCCTGATAAGTTATCCTCTACATCGATGTTTACTTCCTTCCTATTCCTTGTCTCTATTGGTTTAGTGCTAATTTTTCTGTTCTTCAAGGTTGGACGAATTATTGATATTATATTAGAAATTTAAAGGAAGATAAATTTGGGGGAGAAAATTTTCTTTATACAAATAGTTTTTGGAGAATCACCGTGTACTATACATGTATATATTTTCGGACTTCCGGTGTGATCCTTTATTGACAACACATCTTTTCTATGCCATTTTTTTGGTGAAGACAATTGAGTCTCATTATAGCTGAATGTATTATTTGCTGAGGAGCTTCTTCTTTACCTTTTCAATTCTTTCCAGTCTTATAGTTTGTAAACTGAATGTGGGGCCATCATCTCTCAATTGTTATCTTTCAAAGCATACTTGTCAGCTTTGTGCAAGTAATCTGACAATTTTTAAGTAGCTGTTTTAATTGTTACTTTTGCTAAACAATACATGAGCTTCAATAAAAGTAGCTCAGCCCTACATTTTGATTGTCATTGATGCAACTCCAATGTAAGTCTCAAATGTTTTGACTGGAAGAATATTGAGAAATTGTTGATTGGTACTAATTTTGAAAGCATTCTAGCTGAGAAAGTTTGGATAATAAATCAAACCAAACCAAACCAAACTAAAGTCTCATCAAATGGAGTCAGCTACATGAATCATTCTTTTCCACTCAACTCTATCCAATGCCATTTCGTTAGTCAAATTAAAGAGATTCATATCTCTATTTACTACACTAGTCCACGTCAATCTAGATTTATCCCTTCCCCTAACACTACCTCTGTTGGTCTCTGTTGTATATGACCAAATTCTCTCTCAACTTATCTTCTATCAGAACTACTCCTACCCATTCTTGAATATACTCATCCCTAACTCTGTTTTTTCTAGTCTTGCCACACATCCACCTTAGCATTCTCATCTCAGCAACACTGATCTTATCTACATGTTGTTTCTTAGTTGTCCAACATTCTGTCCCATACAACATCGCTGGTCTAATAGCCGTTTTATAGAACTTTCCTTTTAGTTTAATGGTTACTCGTTTATCGCACAGTGCTTCAGACGTACTCCTCCACTTAAGCCATCTTGCCTTAATTCTATGGACCACATCTGTTCCAATCTCCTGCACAGTCGTTGTGATAATCGATCATAAATAACGAAAATATTCACTCTTAGGTAGTTCTTGGTTCTCAATTTTCACTTCTCCTCTACTTCCATTGTGACTGTTACTAAAATTACACTCCATATACTCTGTCTTAGTTCTGCTAATCCTAAATCCTTTAAATTCAAGTGCTTTTCTCTAAATCTCCAACTTTTAGTGTAAACTTCTTCTCTAATCTCATCCACTAACACGATATCATCTGCAAAAAACATACAGCAGGATACATCATCCTGAATATTGCGTGTCAACTCATCCATAACTAAAGCGAAAAGATAAGGATTTAAGGTTGATCCTTGGTGTAAACCTACAGTAATTGGAAATCCACTCGTCTCTCTAGCAGGCGATCTAATAGTGGTCACCACACCTTTATATATATCTCTAATCACATCAATGTAACCTTTTGTCACCCCTTTCTTCTCTAACACCCACCCGATTATATCCGAGGTACTCTATCATATGCTTTCTCAAGATTTGATAAAAACTAGGAAAGTTTGGATGGATTTACTATTATGGGCAAAAGGTTCTAATTTGAGTTTTGTTTCTCTGGTGTCATGAAGGACCACAAGACACATTTCTTTTCCTGGCATACTCTGCCGTATGAAGCTCTATATATACTGATTAGTACTAAGATGCCTACTTGAGACATGGGGGAAGTCTGTTACGTTAACTTGAGCCTCAAGGCTTTTTCTTAGAGCCTCTATTTGGAAGAGCCCTCCATCATATGCTTCGAAACCCTTTGTACAGAGGCTGCGCTCCTTTTGGTGTATTGAATGCAATCTTTTCTTATTAAAAAAAAAAAAAAGAAGGAAAAAAAGACAAGCTGCTTGGAAACCCCTTTTGAAAAATGGGCTCAAGGATATGGCCTATGTGTGGCCTTGATGTATAGGTGCAGCAAGACTAAAAAAAATTTGATAAAGAAACCATTTACAATCCTTATGGGATCACCTTATGGAGTATTCCTAGAACATTTACTGTATTTGTTTCCAGCTGGATTCATGAGTGAAAAGGTCTACTGTAGGGATAATCTTGGTTTTTAATTTTTTCAGTTCTTAATGTGGTAATATCCACCTACTTATTAAAAAAAATGGTACTATCAACCAGATCATCCTCCCTCCTTGCTCTCTTGAGAGAATGAAGTTTTCCTTTTTTTGCACTTTCTAATATCACCGTGTAACTGTAGGAGTAATCTTGTTTTGGAATTTTTTTAGTTCTTGTTGAGGTAGAGTGTCTACCAGATCTCTACATAGGAACTAAATGAGGCTTTGCAAAACTGGAAAAGCCAAAGAGTTCCATAAAAGAAAGCTAATAGCTGAGAGAGTGTAGACCATCTCAGAATCATGCTTCAACCGCATAGTACTCAAATTCAGTGGATAAATTACAGACTGTTTAATGCATTCGCTTCTGCCAATTTTTTTATACATTGCAGTTTTTCATTCTCTGACAACCTTATGGTTCATGCAATTACTTACTTGGACGGCTTTTACCTGTATTTAGCCATTCCTTTTTGTTGGATTGTTATATGAAAGAGGCTGGATATCTTTGACTATGAAGTTGAGGATGTTTGCTTCTCGTGTCTCTGATGCGTAACTTGTGGATTTACAGGACAACAGAATGGAAACGAAAAGGATGATGACGGTAGTAGTGATGATTTGGAGGATAGTGATGCGGATAATGTTGAAAATACCCAACAATCTGATGGGGTTGAAATTGCTTCCGAGGACTCTGATATGATAGAAAAAGAAGACAACCCTCCTAAATTTGATTTTGACGAGGAAGCAGATGTTGCAAGGAAAGTTCTTAACAATTTGGTCTCATCCTCAACTAAAGGAATGCCTTCTCTCGATTGTGATTCCAACCTATCCAAGGGAAATGAGCTTGATGAAAACAATGATGTACCCAACAAGCCATCTGGTGGGTCTGCTAATCTATCAGATATAACAAAACCTGTTAATTCTGAAAAAATCAAACAGACAAATCTTAAAGAGGCAAATGTAGAAGATTTGCAGAGAACAATTTTCATAAACAACCTTCCATTTGACGTTGATAATGAAGAAGTGAAGCAACGTTTTTCTGGATTTGGAGAAGTGCAGTCCTTCATTCCTGTTCTTCATCAAATCACCAAGTACGAATTGGATTTTTGATCCTTCAATGTAATTATTATATTTGTATTTAGTTTTCAATGGATGAATGTTTGTTATGCTATATATCTGTCCACAGGCGACCAAGAGGAACTGGATTTCTGAAGTTTAAGACAATTGATGCTGCTGATGCAGCATTTTCAGCAGCCAATGCTGCAGCTGGTTTGGGAATATTGCTAAAAGGTAGACAGTTGAAAGTTTTGAGGGCTTTGGACAAGAAATCAGCTCATGATAAGGATTTGGAGAAGACCAAAAAGGAGGATCATGACCACCGCAATCTTTACCTTGCAAAGGTCAGTTCCCTAACTCTCCATTTTCATCTCTGCTTGTGTGTCTGATGTTGGGCTGTTGTTTTACAATTTGATTTGGCTATATGTGATCATTTCTCGTACGATTTAGCTTTATTTCATTTTTTAAAAAAATTTGTAACAAAAACCTTTTTTTCCTTAACAGGAAGGTCTTATAATTGAGGGGACTCCAGCTGCTGAAGGTGTTTCAGCTAGTGACATGTTGAAGCGCCAATCGTAAGTACTAAGAGTCATAGTTAAGTTTGTTTTTCATAATAAAAAGTGAAACATGTTACAGTGAGAAGAAATTCTTGGTCTACTTGTGGCTTAACCAATGTGGGCACAAGGGAGGGTTAAAATTGTTGACATAACACATCCTACGCTGGAGATCCATTTTGTCAATCCTAAGTTCACCATTCTGGCCATTTAAACTTTTCTGTTACGTTTCTAATAAATCCAGAGTCGACGTTATATAATCATATGTGATAAATCGAATGGCCGTGTAAAGGTGAGGTAAGGAGAAGTGCTCCTTCCTATCCCCTCTCTTTCTTGTCTCTTCTTTTTATTTTTCTTTCAAACCTCCCTAAAAGGAACTTTTAGTGCTCTGGACACTTTGCTTTTGTGGTTTTTTAATTTTTAATTTTACAAAACATTGGTTAGGTATGTCTTGTGCTTGGGTGTTAATTACACCCCTTCAACTCTCACTTCTAGATGAGGTTTAATGTTGAATGTAATTGTTTAGTGAGATAGTTTGCATTGATGAGACTAACAAGAGGTAATGCTACGCGAGCAATGGCTTATTGGAATATAGTAGATTTTAATTTGAAAAAGTTGATATTGATGAACTAACCTTTAAAATAGGTTTTGAAAGATAAGTAAAGAAGAAAATTTTGATTCAACTTCAGTCAGTTAACATCTAAGAAATAATGAGAGGGCTGGCCATTCTGTTAGTATCTTTGGCACTGGCTGAATGGGTCTGGTCCTGGAAAGCTCTCACAACCTGAGCCTGAGACAAGCAAACTATGCATCAAGTTTCACATGGACTCTATTCTCAATTCTTGGGTTATTCTATAGCAAATCATGGCTTAAGACCCTACCCTGTAGCCTTGCCCCACAGCACCCTCAACATAAAAAAGAAAATTGATGGTGCAGATGAGTAATACTCGGTCCAACTCATTTTGTCCACTATTCCATAATATGTTATTTCATTATTTGCTTCTCGTCAATAAAGTCATTTGTAACGAACTTCATTTTTTATGGGTAAATTTCCATAAACATTAGACAGATGTCTGATGGAAATCTTATGGAATTTTGTTGAAGGAAAAAATAAAATAAAAATAAAAGGAAGAAGACTGTTGAGAATAACCAAGAACTGCCAACAGAGAAATCCGCACAATATATGTTTTGTCCTAATTATAGTTTTTTTCCCCCTGACATGATGTGTGCCATGCTTCTCCATACTCAGATGTGGCTGTTATGCTGCTTTTATGAAATTTCACATTCTTCAGCAAGGGTTTAATGCTACAAACTCTGCAGGTTGGAAAAGAAAAAGGCGACTAAGCTTCAATCTCCAAACTTTCATGTTTCAAAGACGAGACTTATTATATACAATATACCAAAGTCAATGACTGAAAAAGTACTTAAGAAGCTTTGTATGGATGCAGTTACATCTCGGGCTACCAAGCAAAAACCTGTGATTCGACAGGTCAGTTACACAGTGATTAATGGTATCGTTTGACCATCTATATAGTTCTTCATACATGATATAATATTTTCCCTTAATTTTTCTGTCCATGCAGATAAAGTTTTTGAAGGATTCAAAGAAAGGGGAGGTTGTCAAGCAGAACCATTCGCGTGGAGTCGCTTTTGTTGAGTTTACAGAGCATCAACATGCACTTGTGGCTTTAAGAGTTCTCAACAATAATCCTGGTAATGTGTTTCTTTTGTTTTGGGCTTTGGCTAGTTCAGAGCTGAAAACTATTTGATGCATACAATATATTTTGTTGGGTTGATGCATATATTGGTCTCTGAAGTGTTCATATATGGGGGAGGGAATCTGTTACATTGGGTAATTCTTACATTTTACATTGGGTAATTAATTCCAATATAATCAGAGATCAAGATCTATGTCATTCATGCACTATATTTTTATATATAATATATAATTGTAATGTGCATATATTGTAATGTTTATCTCCAATCTAAACTGGAATTTGCAAGTGTGAAGGGAAGAGTATATAATCCTGTGGTTGGATTTGTGAAAGATAGACATTCAAAAAGTTGAAGGGTGTAACAATGAGAGCTTGCTTGGTTAGGTTTTTCAAAAAAAATTACTTTTTTGTTTTCCGTGTTTTTTTGTTTTTACTGATTTTTTTAAATATTTTAAGCAATTTTTTTTACTTTTTAGACATAGCTAACATAAATATACCTAAAAAGTAAAAAATTTGTGAAAAAACCCTTTTAAAAATTCACTAAATACCAAAAATACGAGAATTCAATACATTTTTTGTATTTTTATGTATTTTTTTAATTTTTTAAAATATTTTTTCACAATTTTTTTACTTTTTAGATACATCTAAGTAAGGTGCATCTAAAAAAGTAAAAAAAATGTTTAAAATTTTAAAAATATTCACTAAAAACAAAAAAACACGAAAACCAAAAAATTCAGTTTTCAAAAAACTTAATCCAAAAAACTCAGTTCTTGCATATATATATATATGTATCTGTATATATTATACATACATATTTTCTCTCTATTTATGGTGCAAAGTTGTTATGCATTTTAAATGCCATTTTGTGGAAATTTACAGAAACTTTTGGCCCAGAGCATCGTCCAATTGTGGAGTTTGCTCTTGATAATGTTCAAACATTGAAACTTCGTAAAAGTAGGCTTGAAACACAACAGCAGGGTTCGCGAGATGATGCACAAGTTGTACATCAAAATAATGATTCACATGCCCATCCAAACAACTCAAGAAAACGTAAATCCGAAGGTGACGTGAAATCATGGAAAGCTTCTAAAACTGAAAAAGAAGACGAAATGGAAAAAAAAGTGATGCAGGGAGCTGCCAGTGAAGAAGGCAGAGCTACTAAGAAGCAGAAGAGTGATCACACAAGAGGAAGTGGAAACAAGTTTTCATCAGAGAGAAGGCAGGAACACTCAAAACAGAGGTTAAAGAATCACCAACATGGAGGAAATTTCGAGGATCAGAAATCACTCCGAGGTGAAAATAAGGGAATTAATGCTCTTAAGCCCCTATCTTTTGGTGAAGGGGATCTGCAAACGAGCAAGTGGAAATCGAGAGATCAGACCGAACAACAGAAGGAAGGTATTAGTTTGAAGAAAAGAAAAAGGGGAAAAAACAACAAAGAAGCACTAGGGCAAGATGCAGCAGACAAACTTGACATGCTCATTGAACAATATAGAAACAAGTTTTTGCAGCACGATTCTGGCAAAATGAATGGTGAAAAGCAAAATTCTAGACAGCTTAGAAGATGGTTTGAATCTTGATTCTGTTACAGTTTTTGTAGCCTTTTTGTGAGGAGTTGATGATGCAGATTAGTAACTCTGGATTTGTTTTTTGACAATTTTGAGGAAACCCTAGAATTAAGCAATCTGTTGTGTGTACACATCATCTATTCCTTATTTCTGTTACAATTTTTGTAGTCTTCTTGTGAGGGGTTGATGATGCAAATAATGAACTGTGGATTTGTTGAAGTTTTGACAATTTTGAGGAACACTGAATTAAGCAATCTATAGTGTACAAATTCTGTGTTCCTTAGTAGCAACAAACTCCTGTGGGGCCTCGTTCCTCACGCTCTGCCCTCAACCTTAAACTACTCTATAGGTCCTTCTCTCTCAACCTTAAATTGTCCGACCCCCACTCTCCTCTCCTGCTCTTGCTTGGTGGTGACTAGCGTCTAGTCTTTAATGACAACTACTCGATCTTCATCTCAACAGATCCAGTTGTTGAAGAATCTGACTGTACTAGGATTGCCAGCTAGAGCAAGGTAGAATGGAGGGTTTGATGATTGAAGCATTGGATCGTAACGTGTCATCATTGTGGGTCAGATTATGAAATTCTTGCGGTTCCATTGATAAAAGGTATAGTTAATGGTTACTTTTTTTGGCTAATTAGATGCTCAGAGTCAACCTGTCTTCATCATCATCCATTATGTGGAAGTTGGACAATAAATAATTTGGAAAGCACAAGAATGAGGGGTGTGAATAGAACTTTAACTTGTGTTGGGACCCAAAACCATCCCTAGCAAAATTCATCATAAAAAGTACTTGAAGCTAACACATTTGGGTTCAAGATTTTCATATATTGGTTTAAGAAAATGTTTGGGTAAAAAATGCATTGAAATTTTAATTGTTTTTACATTAGTTTCACTTTAAAGACAACCTATAAGACTATCATTAACATGATCATTGGTTTAAAAATCTAATAATGTGTTTGAATATTATTAAGAGATTTGTGAAGAGAAGAAAAGTAGGTGTAAAAAAAAAAAAAACGGTGTTTTAAGAAAATGGTAAAAAGTGACTTTTTGACTTTTTCAAAAAGTCATTTGGAAAGATGGTAAAAAGTTATCTTTTGACTTTTTGCTTAATATTTTTTTATGTTGTCATATCACTATGCCTTACTATAAATTGAACAAAATACCCCAATCTCATTTGGTGAAGTTTTTTTGCGAACCTAAAGTGAACGGGGAGGGTATATTTGTAAATTGCCATATTGTGTTTAAGCTGCTTTCCAAATGAGATTCTGGACAAAAAAAGAGCCAACGTTTGACTTTTTACCAAAATGCACGAATGCTACTTTTTACCACATACCCAAACCAGGCCTAATTTGTTCACTTTTCTTTTAATTATCTTCCAAATTTAAAATTTAAAAACAACTTAATAGGATATAGTGTTTTTCTTTTTCTTCTCTGGTATTTTTATTTTTTTAATTTTTAATTTTGTATTTTTGTTAGACTTATTGGTAGGTACATCACCAAGGATGTTGCTTTGAAATCATGAGGAATGGGCATGCAATATACATATATATATATATATACACATATACATGTATAGGAGGATAATGATATTTGCTTGTCTGCCATCTGCTATTGCTGGCTCAATTGCACTTAGCTGGTGCGAAGTTGCATGATGACAAATTGCTTGTTAAATGGGTAAGTGCATAGAAAAGAAAAGAAAAGCAAAAAACAATGTTAGACAAACCACTCTCTTGGATGCATTGGGAGAACCCTACTTTTCATTTCTAGTACCTCTAATGTAAAATCACCTAAAAAAAACATTTTAACATATAGAAATATATTTGGTTGTGTTTTTATTTTGTTTTGTTTATTTTTAAAAAACAAAAAGCAAGGTTTCATTTCCCCCTCCCTATAAAATGTATTACTCTATTCCACGAATTTTTTTTTTTTTTTTTTTTTTCTTGAAAGGTTAGAAAATGCCTATTGTATTTATATCATTTTACTTTTGTGATAAATTAATTTTTAAAAATTCAAATCATTTTTTTTTATATTTCTTAAAAAAGAACTATATTTTTTCAAAAATAATTCGTGAAAATGATTTTCCAACAAATTTTATATTTTTCAAAAAATAACAATAAAAATAAAAAAACTCAACCAAAATGAAAATTACAAAATTTGCTTTTTAATTTTTTTAATTTAACAAACAAACAAATAGTTTGATGGATTTATGCACCTATTTTTTTTAATTTTTTTTTCAATATTTTTAATGTATGTGGAATCAAAACGTGAACAAAGTATACAAATTTGTATGTTGACGTGTGATATTCATTCAAGGGAAATACAAAAATATTCTGGAGAACAACTGTCTCTCAGATTGTAGTAGAGCTTTGTCGTGTCACTTGTTTTATTTGTTTGAACATTGCATACCGACAATGTCACGGACATGCAGAAGAGACACCTACAACTACCATACTATTCACTGCGACCTAGTGATTGGTTTAGTGGGTAAAAATTAATTTTTGCATTCAGTGTTTTGAGTTTGGATCTTCATAGTATTCTTCAACGCCTATAGTCTATGGTGGTACCTTAGTTTTAGTTCCAACATAGGCGTCGTTAAATTTCCTTCAGATTCTTTGTAGTGCCGATAGGGCAATATTTTCTTATAGATATGTGAGTAATCTATCTATGTATTTATTTTTTGAATAAATAAATTATAAAAAAAAAAAAAAGAAGCAAAGAAGGTAACCATTCAATAAAGGCTTCTTCTGGCATAAATGGTTTAAGTTAAAATAGTCACAAAAAAATAAAATAGATTATAACATGGGTAAGCCTATAAAGGTTATAGCCTACCACTTAGGGCCCAATACATAATTCAAATACTAAAGCCCAACGTTGTTGGAGCTCAACGTGGCATTAAGAACCAATGACATCTAAACACGTCGCAAGAGAAGGACAAGCCACATAAGCAGACAAAGATCCTGCAAAGTTATTGCACTGCACATCAGCCATTAATGGAGTTCCCTACAGCATTTATTGCGATAACCCCTCCCCGTCGGGACAGAACGGCCTCACCATGAACAAGGTAAGCTAGAGTATAGATTTTCGGCCAAGACGACAGGTCGGAAGGGACAACGAAATAATTACCAGAGGATATAAGCAGGCATCGAAGACAAAAAGAATGTTAAGCTTTCTATCACTAATCTATCTCTACATTCCATCTCTTTTTCTAACTTGTTCGTCGGAGGGTTCGCTGGGGGACTCCCCGTTCCCCGTTGAACTCTTGTGCAGGTCACCCTGTGGGCTTGGTACCTCAAACACCGATTTGTGAAGCATGGATCAATCCGACCTGTTCCATCTGGAACACGCAGTATCATCAGTTGGCGCCGTCTGTAGGAAACTCTTTTGCTCTATGCGCCAGTTGTGCTCACTGTTGCCGGAGACCCTTTCCCAATAACCTCTTCCTGCCACTCACCAAGGTGGATGGTCACAACTAGATCCATGGCTTCTCACAACAATGTTGCCGACCACCAAGCCGACCCTCCCAATCCAAACAACTCTCCGCAGTATTTCACAGAACTTACCAACAGCATCAACAGCTTAGCAGAGCAAAACCAAGCCCTGATCAATGCTTTGCTTCAAAGAGACCTTCCCATCCCTCCTCCTCTTCCACCTCAAGATATCCCACCCAACCAAGAGCAAGCCCCGAGCCATCCTATTCAACAGCCCTACCCACCCAACTTGGAAGGCTTGCGACCCCCTCCCCAGATATGAACCCCGCCACCGGGCCCCAATCCTTCGATCCAGGCACCCACCCCCGAGGGAGAGGCCAGTAGTGTCCAGCCTCCGCTGCATTCCGGTAGTGACAACATTCCTCTCTGGGATGCAGAACTCCAAGCCATGAAGCTCTAGCTCCAAGGAGTCATGCAGAACATACAGACTAAACCATCTACCATAGCCAACTCCCCGTTCATTGCCTCTATCAGAGACAAATCCTTACCTCCTAAGTTCAAAATGCCCTCGTTCGACTCTTTTGACGGCACAACGGACCCAGTCGACCATTTGGAAACTTACAGGACCCTCATGGTCCTCCATGCATTCCCTGATGAGATCATGTGTCGGGCTTTCCCCGTAACACTTAAGGGGTCGGCCCGACTTTGGTTTAGTCAACTGCCAACAGACTCTGTCTCCACTTTCCAGCACTTCAGTGACTCCTTTCTCAGCCATTTCATTGGTGCCTAGCGCCAGCGGCGTCCGGCAACCCAGCTCCTCAACATCCGTCAGACCGAGGGGGAGTCGCTGCGCAGCTTCGTCACCCGCTTCAACACCGAAGCCCTGCAGGTAACAGAGAACGACGACAAGGTCATTCTCACGGCTTTCATGGCCAGTCTACGATCATTTGACTTCCTTTTTTCCCTCTCCAAAAACCCCCCGATCTCCATGGCAACCCTCTTTCCAAAGCCCAAAAATATATGAACGCCAAAGATTCCCTAGCCGTCCGACAAGATCCTACAGCCAAAAACCCGACCCCTAGAGAGAAGAGAAAGGATTCTGACTCCAGAAACACCCCATACACTCACCAAACACCTCAGTATACCGACCGACCTGCCCGGCTGGTGCCTACCCGACCACCCGGCTGGTTCGAACGATACACACCCCTCAATTCCCCCATGGAACAAGTCCTGAACCAGATCTAGAGAAATTATCCCCTAAAATGGCCCCAACCATCACGGTCTCTTTCTAACCGGCGAGACCAATCCAAATACTACCGCTTTCACCAAGACCACAGCTATAATACCGAGGAGTGTGTTAACCTCAAAGACCAGGTCAAGGGCTTGATACGCTAGGGACATCTCAGTCGGTTCACGGAAGCCCGCCCTCAGCAGAGGCAAAGGACTGAACCTATTAGAAATAACCGCTGGCGCACCCCTCCTCGGCAACCCGCACAACCTAACCAAGGTCATGATCGCCCTCCATAGCAACCCCAGGCACAAGGTAACCCCGCCCCCCTCTGTTGGAGAGATCAGAGTTATTACTGGTGGGCTTGCTTGTGGAGGACCATCCCGCTCAGCTCAGCGGGCAGAACTCAGAAAAATAAGGCAGGGCTCAGACAAAGAAGTTGCCACATTGGACCGCCCTTCCAAACAGCCCAAGCAGTGGATGAAGCCCATCACCTTTACGGAGGCCGACTGCACAGGCATCCGTTACCCCCATGACGACCCCCTTGTCATCTCTGTCCTCCTTTCCAATTATAAAGTCAAACGGGTTCTCGTCGACAATGGCAATTCTTCAGACATCATCTTCCTAAATGCCTTTTGCCAACTCAAGGTCGAGGAAGAAAGTCTGTCCCCTTTCCAAACCCCATTGGTCGGTTTTACTAGAGATCGGGTGACCTCCATCAGCTCCATCGGTCTTCCCATCACAATCGGAGAATACCCGCGGCAGACCACAAAGTTGCTCACCTTCCTCGTCGTCGACTGTCCCTCTGCTTATAACATTATCCTTGGCCGCACCTCCCTAAATGCTTTCCAAGCTATCACATCCACTTTCCATCTTGCCGTCAAGTTCCCTACTGACCTTGGAGTCGGCACGGTAAGGGGAGAGCAGACCGTGGCCAGAGAATGTTACGTCGCTTCACTTAAAGAGGTCAAGCTAAAGGAGGCTATGATCATTGAAGGACTCGACGTCAGAGACGAGAACGAGCTGGTCAGAGGGGAACCAGTGGAAGAGCTTATCGAGGTCCTCATCGATCCCACCAACCTGACAAAAACTGCCAAGATCGGCAGCCAACTATCCTCCCAAGCCAAGGCCGACCTTACGGCCCTCTTGATTGAGTACAACGACGTATTTGCCTGGACCCACTCTGATATGGCGGGTATTGACCCCTCCTTCATCACCCATCGTCTCAACATTGAGCCCCATTTCCGACCCTTCCGCCAGAAGCAACGTATCTTTCACCCGGAGCGCAATACTCTTATCGTTTCTGAAGTAGATAAGCTCCTTGAGATACAGTTTATCAAAAATGTGGACTACCCCAGATGGCTGTCAAATGTGGTCCTGGTTCGTAAAAACAACGGTAAATGGCGACTCTGTGTCGACTACTCCAACCTTAACCGAGCTTGTCCCAAAGACAGTTATCCCCTTCCTCGTATAGATCTGCTTATTAACGCCACGGCCGGTCATCAAATGCTTAGCTTTATGGATGCCTTCTCTGGGTATAACCAAATTCTAATGCACCCGTCTGACCGAAAACACACATAATTTATCACCGATCGGGGAACCTACCATTATTGTGTCATGCCATTTGGGTTGAAAAATGCCGGGGCCACTTACCAACGGTTGGTCAACGCCGTCTTTCATCATTAGATAGGCCGGAACATGGAAGTATACGTCGATGACATGCTAGTCAAGAGCAAACTCTCCACTGATCATCTGGCCAACCTGCGAGAGACCTTCGGCACCCTACGAAAGTATCAAATGAAGCTCAATCCGGAAAAATGCGCATTCGGCGTAGGATTTGGGAAGTTCTTGGATTTCATGGTCAGTTAGCGGAGCATCGAAGCTAACCCCGAAAAGATCAAGGCCTTGATAGAAATGCAGTCGCCCAGAACGGTTAAGGAGGTTCAGAGGCTTATTGGCAGAGTCGCCACCCTCAACCGCTTCATTTCCCGCACAACGGACAAGTGCCTCCTCTTCTTCAAAGTTCTTCGGCAAACTTTCGAGTGGACGACCGAATCTGAAAAGGCTTTCCAACTAGGGCTGAGCAAGGAATCCGTGAAATCCGTAATCCGATCTAGTCCAGTCCAATCTGATAGGTTCGGGTTGGTTTTTTGAATCCGCGGTTCGGTTCCGGTTTGAAGAATTAAAAATCCGTAGTCCACGGATTGGTTCCGGATTGAACCCCACGGTTCCGGATTGGAACCGATCCGGACCGTCTATAAATAGTCTATATTTTTATTATACATCCTCTCCCATAGTATCTTCTTATTCTACATAAAATCTAAACTCAAACCTAAAACCGTGTAATATCTTCTTTTATTACTTTTGTTTGTTAGTTTTTAGTTTTAATTTGTAATGGTCTAAATATTTATGGTGAAACTAGTTTTCTTATGGTTGTTTAAATTCTAGAACAGTATGTCGCTATTATAGAAAAACATGTTGCTATTGTGGAACTAATATAGCGCTATGTTTATATTTTTATGAAATTAAAGTGTTATATATATATATTTTGTTATTTAATTATGTGAATCCGTGGTCCTAAACCGATCTAATCCATATTTAAATGGATTGGTTCGGATTGGTTCCATGATTTAAACGGATTGGATTGGTTTTAATTTTTCAGAAACCGTAGATAACGGATTGGTCCTGGTTTTACCCTAATCCGGTCCAATCCGGACCATGCTCACCCCTATTTCCAACAATTGAAACAGTGCGTGGCCAACCCCCCTTACTCTCCCAGGCGCTCACGGGTGAGCCCCTTTTCCTCTATTTAGCCGTCTCCAGCACCGCAGTCAGTGCGGCCCTCATCAGAGAGGACGGTTCAGTATAATGCCCGGTTTATTACATTAGCCGGGCTCTCAAAGACGCAGAACAGAACTACCCATTGCTAGAAAAAATGTCCTTGGCCTTAGTCACCGCCTCAAGACGACTTCGTCCTTACTGCCAAGCCCATTCCATAGTGGTCCTCACTGACCAACCCTTGAAGAAGATAATGCGACAACCAGAGTTGTCCGACAGACTTATGCAATGGTCGGTCGAGCTCAGCCAATTTGACATCTCCTACCGACCTCGAACGGCGATCAAAGGGCAGGCTGTTGCCGATTTTATCATAGAATTCACTAATCCCACTCCAACCACGGCCCCCTCGCCCCCGCAACCCCACACTGAGGCAGAAGACCTCCACTATTGGACCCTCAACGTCGACGAATTATCCCACAAAGAAGGCAGTAGGGCTAGTCTCATCCTCACCGCCATCGAGGGTGGTTATTTCAAGTGTGCTCTCCGTTTCTTGTTCGACGCAAGCAATAATGAGGCTGAATATGAGGCATTAATCGCAGGTCTCCGCCTCACCACAGACATTGGTGTCAGCCATATCCAAGTGTTCAGCGATTCCCAGCTCATTGTCAGACAAATAACGGGGGAATTCGATGCCAAGGAAGACACAATGCGGGCTTACAGGGATATTGCACTCCCCCTTGCTCGCCTCTTCAACACTTTCCACATCAAGTACATCCCTCAGGCGGAAAACTCCAAGGCAGATGAGATGGCTCAATTAGCTTCTGCAGACCAGTCAGACCTCAGCCATGGTGTCCGCCTCGAGTACTTGGCCCACCCTGCCATTTCCCCAAAGCAGCAGCAACTCCACTTCTTCCAAAACGAACCTATTCCATGGGCGGCCGACATCTTTCTATTTTTGACAAAGGGGAAACTGCCAGACGACAAACAGCAGGCCGCCAAAGTCAAGACCCGGTCGTCCAACTACATTCTCATCAGTGGCCTCTTATACAAACGTGGCTTTTCACGCCCATACCTACGATGCCTCAATCCTGCTCAAGCGACCTACATGATGAGCGAAGTCCATGAGGGTATGTATGGTAATCATTCGGGTGCTAGGTCACTAGCCCACAAAATACTTTCGCACCGGTTACTTCTGGCCTACTCTCAATCAAGATGCCACTGAATGTGTGCTTAAATGTAATAAGTGCCAACGCTTTGCCAACATCCCTTATGCTCCTCCTACAGAACTAATCACACTCTGCAGTCCTTACCCATTCGCCAAATGGGGGATCGACTTAGTTGGCCCATTGCCCACCGGCCGAGGCCAAACCAAATTCGCAATCGTCACTATTGATTACTTCACTAAATGGGTGGAGGCGAAACCCCTCGCCACAATCACCGAACGGAACACAACCAGATTCATCTGGCAGTCGATCGTGTGCCGATTTGGCATCCCTCATGCCATCGTCTCCGACAACGGCAAACAATTCGACAATGCCAAGTTTAGGAAATTATGTGCAGAGCTTCAAATCCAGCCATGCTTCTTTTCCCCAGGTCATTCCCAAGCTAATGGCCAAGTTGAGGTTACCAACCGTTCGCTTCTGAAGATCATCAAAACTAAGTTGGAAGCCGCTAAGAGACTCTGGGCTGAGGAATTACCAAACGTACTCTGGGCCTACCGCACTACCGCCCGAACCTCCACTGGGAAGACCCCATTCCGCTTAACATACGGCGTTGAGGCAGTCATCCTAATGGAAATCGGTCTGTCCACCCCAAGGGTTTTGCACCGGATTCCAGAACTAACTGAAGAGCTGCGTCAGGCAGACCTAGACCTGATTGAAGAGCTCCTAGAGACCACTACTGTCAGGCGGGTCTCATACCAACAGAAAATGAGAACACACTACAACCGCAAAGTCTGACCGAGGGAGTTCGCCGTGGGGGATCTTGTTTTGCGCGAAGTAACTCTTGCCACCAAAAATCTGGCTGAAGGCAAGCTGGCAGCCAAGTGGGAGGGACCTTACGTTGTTAAGGCCAGACCTCGTCCAGGTACTTACCGACTTCAGGACATGGCAGGCCGAGACCTCCCCCATCCATGGAATGCCGAGCACTTGAAGCGTTATTTTCAATAAAAGCCCTATTTTTGTATTGATCCATTGCTGTATTTTCTTTTTGACAATCTACACACTTGGATGTTTTTTGCTTTTTCTCACATGGTGTAAATTTGTGATCAATGGGCTACGCTTTAAATGACAACAATCTTATATCTCAGTTATCTACGTGGAATTTCAATAACACCTTGCTTGCAGCCTCAGCTCGACTGAGTAATTTAAAACCTCAGCCAGACTGAGTTACTTAAAGCCTCAGCCAGACTGAGCACGAAAAGCTCAGCCAGACTGAGTTGCTTAAAGCCTCGGCCAGACCTGCCATACTTAGTCACATTCCAGGTCCATGCTTTTACGCCTCTTAACATTCTTTACAATTTTTAACTTTCATTTCCCAACCCGATCCTTCATTTCTCAACACTCTGATCACATGATTTAACATTTCAAGACTCTCACATTTTAAGACCTTTACACTCTCACGTTTTCTCAACATTCTCACATTTTAAGACCTTTACATTTCAACGTTTTTATTGTTAACATTCTTTGCGTCATAGTTTTCTCACAAGTTAGATTGGCTCCCTACTTCTCAACTTTTACTATGATTTATACATAAGCCTTATTTGAATGACCATTCTCATTCTTTTCAAATCTACAAGAAATAAAGACAACAGTATAAAAAACACCATTCATAATTTTATTTACAAACTTATACATCAATTCACTACAGAAATTACACGCCCAACATAAACAAACAAAAAAAAACAAAAAAAAACAAAAAAAACAAACAAACAAAAATTTTATTTACACATTTTATTTGCATCAATCATTCATCCTTGCTCAAAGCAAGGTCTTCTTCGTCAACACCTTCGTCTAGGGGGGTCTGGGCCACATCGTCTTCGTCTATTCTCACAGTGTTGACGTCAAAGTTTGGGAACAGCTCTTCTCTTTACGCTTAAAAGTCTTCCAGCCGCTGTCCCAGAACTCAGTCATCTCATGCTTGTAGAAGTTCGGCTGCTGGAAGCTCTGGATCACTTCCTCTTCACTCCTCCTTCCAGCGGTCGCTCCCGACGGGCCAGCCCCCCTATCTCCTTCTCTTGCCAAGCTGCTGGCAATAGCGGCATCAATAGCCATCTGGAAGTCGGCGGACCCCTTGAACTGCTCTACCGCTGCAACACATAGGTCAGGGTATGCTGCCCTCTCAGATGCTAGCTTGGTTCTCTCTTCTTCCAAGGCTTTCTCCAACCCTGCCTTCTCAGCCACTTACTTGGCCCTCTCGTCCGCTAGCGCTCTCTCCAACTCAGCGATCTTCAGATTTGCTTCTTCCTTTTCTTTGATCGACTGAGCGCGTAGATCTTTGTTGCAGACCATGGCCTCGTCTCACCTTTCGTTGGCGACGGTGCAGGCTTTCTGGGCCTCTTCCAACTTCTTCTGCTCGCTACCCATCTGGAACTCGAGTGACACCACCTTGCGGCGTTCCGCTTCCAGCTCTAACCTGGTTGCGAGCAGCTCGGCGTTAACACGGTCTGCTGAATAGCCCTGCACCATCGCCAACACCTCCATCTTTTTGGCGTTCTAGGCATACTCTTGCCCTCTAACACATGCACTCTGCGCGACTCTCCTCCACCCCCCGGTCTCCCTCCTTAAATTTTCAAGTCGGGCCTTTACCTCCTCCAGTGGCTTAATTTCGCCCTTTGCGCGCGCCGCTTTGTTCAATAAGGCTCGTGCTAAGGCTGTCGCCTCTATCTGGGCCGAGCACAACCCCCTTAGCAGTTCGGCCTCTATGAAACTCGCCAGCGAACGCACGGCCGCGTCCTTCATCACTCCCAAGAGCAGATCGGCAGCAGTCCTGGCTTCGCCTCCTTCTCCCTCCAGTCGCCCGGACACTACTGGAGCGTGGTAAAGGGCGGTCTTCAACTTGGCCCTCTCTCCTTCTCCTTGGGGCATAGGACCCCCATTGGGCTGTTGCTCTGCCCCCTGCTCAGGGCCAGTCGCCCCACCTTCTACTTGTGTTTCGGGGCCTATGGCATTCCCCACTCCCCCCTTTGTCTCCTCCAGCCCCACCTATGGGGCGACCTCCGCCACCCCCTCCTTCATCTTCTTCAACGCTGGCCCCTCCTCGCCCTTGTCCACCCTCTTCTTCTTCTTCCTCTTCAACACAGCCTCCACCTCCTTGTTGTCTCTCTCCTTCAACGGATCAACTGAGGGCGGTCGTGGCTCAAAACCACTCAAGTCCTTTTCCCCCAACGGCTTGTGGCGCGGTCGGATTCTTTCCCTCACGATCGGTTTTGGCGGACGGCCTAACTGTGTTTTTTTCTATTTATTGGCCTTGGCAAAGATTGTCCTATCCTCCGCCTCCTACGCCTTCCTCTTCGCCTCTAGCTCTGCCGGCGCAAGATCTCCACCGGTCGGCTGAGGGCCTAGCCTTGAGGCAAACAAGGCTAAGGGCTGAATGAGGTTGTCCCACTCGGCGCCCTCCTTCTCCCTCCATGCCTTCACCTTCTTCACGCTCTCCTCTGCCGCTGCCCCCAACCTTGACTCCACCGACTTGGTTGGCACTCTCCACACTGTGCACACTCCTACTCCTCCGTTTGCGGACACATAGAACCACCGCGGCCTCCACCCCTTAATTGATGACGACAACCCCGCCACCAGACCCTTCCCTGTCGCCGCTTGTAAAGTGACCCAAGTCTCTTGCTGGCCCGAAGCCTTGTAGCATGCAAAAAACTTGTCCACCGTCATCGCAGCCCCTTCGTTCGCCCGCGGCCATGCGCTTGCACAGGCCAGTAAAATCTTCCACGCATTGGGCATTAGTTGACCCGGCGCCACCTCCAACCGGTTTAGCACATCCACTACCACCTGCGGAAGCGGCAACCTCAACCCCCCCTTCAACGCCTCCTCGTAGAGGGCAAACTCCCCCGGTCGGGCGTCTGATGGCCTCTCCTTCGGTGTCGGTAGCTTTAATTCTATTCCCGCGGGAATCTGATATTTCTCGCGCATACCCTCCAACTCCTCCGCGATAAAGGTCGACTTGTTGGCCTTCGTGTGCCAGTGATCTGGCTCAACCTGACTGATTGGCTTCACAGCCGCTATCAGCGTAGACGAGCGGGGTCGCCCTGCCGATCCCCCCTCACTCCCTACTCGTTTCTCTGTCCTGTATTGCTCTGCCAGGTCCACCGCGTCGTCGTCCCCCAAGGCATCTAGTCTCACCGTGGACACTTCCTCTCGAGCCATCTTTCTGGTATGCCTGCGTATAGCTTCAGATGCTGGTACAAGGTAGTTCACAAAATGTTGCAAAGGTGTATCACTCGACACAAATGAGTTTACTCTTGGAATGTTTTGGTTTTTTGCAAAAAGATAGGTAAAGTAGATAATACCAAAAGCCCAAGGCTTGCCTGTATTCCAAGGGTCATAATTAAATTTTGCCAGCTTGAAAATTTTCAAAAAATTCGCCAAAACTACATTTTCAACACCCTATGTTAACCTACTCTTTCGTTTCTTGCCCAACGCTTAACCTCCCCCATCACGGGATTCCGCCACGTGTACGACCACGATCCACTGTCCCCTTCCCCTACCCTGTCTTTTCCACTTCAAATCACCATGTGCCCTGCCACTTCTCGAGCCCCACGCACCGCCACTTGCCCCTCCACTCGGCCACCCTTCGCGGTCGGCCCTCCTCATGAACAGTCTTTCCACTCGGTCACCCTTCGCGGTCGGCCCTCCTCAGAATAGGTCCCTCCACTAGGCCACCCCTCGCGGTCGGCCCTCCTCACGGTCGGTTCCTCCACTCGGTCATCCCTTCGCAGTCGGCCCTCCTCATGGTCGGTCCCTCCACTCGGTCAACCCTTCGCGGTCGACCCTCCTCATGGTCGGGCCCTCCACTCGGTCACCCTTCGCGGTCGCCCCTCCTCAGGGTCAGTCCCTCCGCTATGCCACCTATCGCCGTCGACCCACCTCTTGGTCGGTCTTCGCCCCGCCGGTCTCTCAGAACCATCATTTTCTTCATCATTCCCTTCGTTGGACTAAAGCTACACTTGGAAATGGGGGACTACTGACATGGGTAAGCCCATAAAGGTTATAACCCACCACTTAGGGCCCAATATATAATTCAAATACTAAAGCCCAACGTTGCTGGAGCTCAATGTGGCATTAAGAACCAATGACATCTAAACATGTGGCAAGAGAAGGACAAGCCACATAAGTAGACAAAGATCCTGCAAAGTTATTGCATTGCATATCAGCCATTAATGGAGTTCCTTACAGCATTTATTGCGATAACCCCTCCCCGTCGGGACAGAACAACCTCACCATAAACAAGGTAAGCTAGAGCATAGACTTTCGGCCAAGACGACAGATCAGAAGGGACAACGAAATGATTACCAGAGGATATAAGCAGGCATTGAAGACAAGAAGAAGGTTAAGTTTTCTATCACTAATCTATCTCTACATTCCATCTCTCTTTCTAACTTGCTCGTCGGAGGATTCGCTAGGGGACTCCCGTCCCCCGTTGAACTCTTGTGCAGGTCACCCTATGGGCTTGGTACCTCGGACACCGGTTTGTGGAGTGTGGATCAATTCGATCCGTTCCATCGGGAATACGCAGTATCATCTGATTAAAAAGTCAATAAGATAAAATATTACATTCAAATCATAATCATTACATTTTTTCTCTCATAAAAGTTAAAAAATCTATTTCAAACGAGACTTTTTAGTCCCAGGCTAAAATAGTTAAAAACTAAAAAGCCAACCCACATTCTAAATAAAGGAAAAGTATTGTGTGTATAACTAATTATTTAGTAATTTTAGAATATCATGTAATCTATTCTTCAGCGCCTACAATCTACGATGGGACCTTAGTTTTAGGCTTGGTTTGTTAGAACTTAAAAAAGTTAAAAAGTTACTATTTTATTTAAGTCACATCATCTTATTTAAGTTACATCACCTCTCTACCATATCACTTCAAACCCAACCCATATTTTATATAAAAAGTAAAAAAAGTGCACTTATTTAAATCATCCCAAACTACCCCTTAGTCCCAATATAGGTGTGGTACCACTCAATAGAGGCTTCGTTTGGCATAAATGGTTTGAGTTAAAATAATTATAAAAAGACAAAATAGATTAAAAGTCAATAAGACAAAATGTCATATCAAAATCATAATTATTTTATTTTTTTCTCACAAAAGTTTAAAAAGCCCATCCTAAACGAGACTTTTTAGTCCCATGCTAGGCTTTGTTTGAGAATATGCTATTTTAATAACTTTTTGATTTTTGGGCTAAAATATGAGGTAAAAAAAAAAAACCTAATATGTTTGGGATGATTTTTTGATTTTTTACAAAAAAATATGTAAAAAGTAGAGAGAAAAAGAAATTTTTGACTTTTTGACTTTTAGACTATAAAGTGATGTTGTCAAACGACTAATAGCCAAAAAGTCAAAAAGTTAACCCACATCCCAAATGAAGTCAAATATTCTGTGTACAACTAATTATTTAATAATTTTAGAATATCATGTAATCTATTCTTCAGCGCCTACAATCTACGATGAGACCTTAGTTTTAGTCCCAATATAGGCGCGGTAAAATTTTCTTTAGATTCTTTGTAGCGGTGACGGGCAATAATCTCTGGCGAATATGTGGAGTAGTTTATTTATATATTCATTTTAAAGTATTGTATGTACAACTAATTATTTAGTAATTTCGAAGTATCATGTAATATTATCCTATAAAAAATAATTAAGAGACAACAATAACTCAATTAATGTGTATTATTATTTTGAGATAATGTTACGTGATATTCTAAAAATATCTAATAATTCTTTCCATGTAGATGAATTATTGTTTAATAGTATCAAAATATCACATGATATTATGTGGTGTTTTGAGAAATTGATAAAAAGTTGATTGTGGTTTTTTGTGATTTTTTTGTGTAAAAAAGTAGAGAAGTGATATGATTCAAAAAAATTAAAAAATTAAAAAATTAACTTTTTACTAGCTTTCCAAAAGGTACGTAGTGCTCCAAAATAATTATGTAGTTAAAAATTTTACTAATAAGATAATGCATTAAGTAATTAAGAAATAAAAATGACAAATATATATTATAATTTTTAATTTTAAAAAATATTACCTAAATAATATCATGTAATAATACTTTCATAGTATTTAATAAGAAAAATAATTTATTTTCACAATTTTATCTCACAAAATGTTCATTTAGAAACTCTTATCGATCAATAAATAAACTCTTCCCAATAAAAATTTATGAAGAAGCGCTTTTGTGGAATAAAATTGTAGACATAGCATTAGCGATTTAATAATTTTCCTATTTGCACAATGTGAATATTAGGGGTGAGCAGCGGATACACCGATCCGTCAAAACCGACCGAACTGAACCGATCCGCTGCATTTTGGACGGATGCGTGATGACGAGCGGATGGTTGTGGATTGATTTTCTCAAATCCGCCAATTTGGCGGACGGATGGCGGATTTGAGATTCCTTTGGCCGCAACCGAACCGCCGAACCGCCAAACCATGAACACCCCTAGTAATTTATAAGACTTTGTGTTTTCAATTGAAAAAAAATTTAAATATTCCGTTGAATTTTTTTTTTAACTTGAATATATTTTTTGAATTGAAAAAAATAAACGTATTATTTATCTATATTTTTTGGTTTTTAAATCTAACTCTAAAAATAATAAATAGAAAATATGATATATGCTGGTTGGTTTTTGTTTTCAAAAACATATATAGATGTAACAATACAGAGACATCTAATCTCTACTACTACTCTGTTCATGGTTTTGGTAGTTTGAATCGTTTTTATATTTTAAGAACCACGGATTGTAATACTTTTTGTAAATGAATCATATTGTGATTGTAATATGTGGATGAGGCATGTAGTGATTGTGATATTTTAAAGTTTCAAATTTTCTTTCTTTGGATGAGGCATACAGTAATTGTAATACTTTTTTAAGTTATTGATTGTAATACTTTTTTCTTTTTCTTTTTTTTCTTTTTTTTTTTTTTTTTTTTTTTGAGGAAGTGCATAAGTTAAATTATGTTGAAAATTTATAAAATTTTAAACCGCCAATCCGATTCGCATCCATCCGCCAAACCGCCAATCCGCTCAATCCATATCCGCCGGATTGGCGGACGGATGCGGATTGATTTTTTCCAATCCGCTAATCTGACGGACAGATGACGGATTGGAGGTTCCCTGGCCGCAACCGATCCGCGCCCACCACTAATGAATATAGTTGAAGAAATGGGGCTCTCACATGGGGAGAGAGGTAGTAGGGCCACAGGACTCCAAATTTTCCAAAGGCAATTGTCTTGTCATCTACAACTACAATGTATGGAGCATCCTATGTGATATATGCTCTTCTCAAATTCTCACCTTTTCTTTTTTCCCTTTTTGTTTAGTCAAATCTTACTTTAATTTTTTATTTAAAAATTAAGGTATTTGAGAAATTGAGTGGCTTTTTATCTTTTGTTTTTTTGTGTGTAGAAATTGAGGTATTTTTTGATTTTTTTACATAGATGATTAGCGGTCTTTTTAAAAGAATAAAAGACATAAAACTATTTGTTATTAGGTAAAAAAAGTTTTACTAATAAATTTTTTGTAATAACATTTTAAATATATTAACTTTTTTAACTTCTAAATATTGTAAATGCCAAAAAAGTGATTCTTCTAGACATCCCATAAATCTCCCTTTTGTTTCCTAAGTCTAGGTAAAATTTGTTTGGGTAAATTACAAATACATTTCTTAAGATTTAATTAAAATACGAATCACCTCATGTGGTTTTGAAAATTACATTTCACCCCTGGGGTTTCTAATTTCATAACAAATCGCGCCTTTTATTAATAAATCATGAAATTAATCAACAATTTTTAATGATGTTAGAAATATGTTTCAATTAATAATTTAGGTAATTTTATTATTGTAATGGAGATTAATTATGAATTTCATTTTTTTAGTTAATTCTGCTAAATAAAAAATTCTGACAATAGAGTATTTATAATTTTCGAGATCACAAAGGGTAATCTGTACTTTAAGTAAATCTTATGAGGTGTATTTGTAATTTATCCAATTTGTTTTTGTTAACAGAGTGGAAAAAAATAAGAAAGCAAAAAAGTTTGCTAGAAATTAATGACATCCCTAAACTGACTGATTATTATTATTATTATTTGGTTAATGAATACCTCAAGAACATTAGTTAACAGAATGGAACAAGTTTGAGGGATTTAACAATTACATGAACAAGAGATAGAGAGAAACACAGTGACCTTAAATGTGGAAAGGAATGTGTTGGGTTAACTTGGGATTAAAGTTTGTCATTCTCAAAGCAATCAAGGCATCTAATTGCTAGTATTTGATTCTCTCTCTCTCTCTCTCTCCCCTCATGTGGTGACACACACTGAAATCTTTGTACCTAAGCAACTATATGATGCAAAATTATAATCCTAAATGAAAACTCTAACTATGTTTTCTAGAGTAAAATAATTTAGAATTATTATGTCAAGTTTGATTTTAAATTATTTATTATTAGCAGAAAAAATGAGTAAATTCAAGATCTCACCTCTTAAAAAATCAAGCTCCTATAAAGTAAGATTTTGAATTCTATTTTTTTTTATGACTGATCATAAATAATTAGACTTATAACCGATATGGTGGTTCCAACATATTAAATAATTGTTTATATGATATTTTTAATTAATTAAAAAATCGTAATAGACACTTAGACATGTTTTGGGACCTCATCATTTTATTTAAAAAAAGTTAATTTTTTTTTCTATTTTTATACATATTTTTTAGTAAAAAATTTCAAAATTATTAAAAAAAACTAATTTGCCAAACAAATTACTGTATGTTATGTTGAGCAACCAGCTGCAAAGTCCTGTTAGTTGAGTATATGGACACATGCACACACTATATGGATTAAATGTTCTTTTTTTTTATTACATAAATACAATTGCGGATTTAAAGATTGTATGAATGTACTGGCTGTTCAATGAAAATTGAATGACTATGCCCTCATTTGCGTGACATGACACTGTCAGATCAACAATTCATGAATTCAAAAAAGGAGCCACCAAAGAAAATCAAAGCAGTCATGAATGTGTGTATCAAATTGTAAAAATCCATAAAATGCCTCTTTTCAACCTTTTTCATATCCACAGCCAAACATGTCCTTCACTTTTTCTGTTCTAACAATCCATCTGTTTTTTAATGCCATTTGAGCTCTCTCCTCTGTTCTTTTGCACAGCAGTATCAAAACAACACCTTATTCTCACACAATCTTTTTAATATATTTTCTTGGTTTTCTTTTCCTCCACGGGAGAGACACAATCTCTTTTTAATATATTTTCTTGGTTTTCTTTCCCTCCACGGGAGAGACACAATCTCTCTCTCTCTCCTCTGTTCAAGAAAGAAACTGAGAAATGGAAACTAACCCAGCTTCCAAATGGAGTTTTCTATGGATATTGTTGATTTGGGGAGTTCAATTAGCACAATGCAGTGTAAGTTATGATAATAAAGCTCTTATCATTGATGGACAGAGAAGAATTTTGTTCTCTGGCTCCATACATTACCCAAGAAGCACCCCTCAGGTAACTTTCCCACACTTTCCGGGAAAATGCAGATCCCTTTTGAAAATTTTCTTAACAAAATCAATGTGGGTACTTTGTAGATGTGGGAAGGGCTTGTACAGAAGGCCAAAGATGGAGGCTTGGATGCTATTGACACATATGTGTTCTGGAACCTTCATGAACCTTCTTCTGGCAATGTACTCTGTTTTTTACTTGCATTTTGTTCATTTTGCCCGACTTTTCTCTGTATTCTCTAATTGGTAGTTCTCTCTCTCTCTCTCTCTCTCTTCATTTGTTGCGGGTTTTAGTATAATTTTGAAGGAAGATGTGACTTGGTTCGATTCATAAAGGTGGTTCAGAAAGCAGGGCTATATGTTCATCTTCGCATTGGGCCTTATGTTTGTGCAGAGTGGAATTTTGGGTAGTCACATTTCTGGTTATGTATTTTAAAGTTTTAATCTATATATATAATATAATATATATATTATGAGTTTTTGAGATTCAAGTTTTATTTTTAATGTTTGATTTTGTTTTGCTTTTGCGTTTTTAGGGGTTTTCCTGTTTGGTTGAAGTATGTTCCTGGCATCAGCTTCAGAACAGATAATGAACCTTTCAAGGTCTCTCTCTCTCTCTCTCTCTCTCTCTCTCTCTCTCAAGATTTTGTAAATTAAGCGGTTACCTTAATAGATAATTATTGGTGTTGCAGACAGAGATGCAAAGGTTCACCCAAAAAATTGTCCAAATGATGAAGGATGAGAAGCTGTTTAAGTCTCAAGGTGGTCCTATCATCATCTCCCAGGTGTGGCTTTTTGTGTTTCTTTGCCTCTTTATATTTGCTGTGTTGTGGTGATTTTTCCATAATAAAACTTATATTTTTGTCTGAATTTGTACATGATGCAGTGGAATAAAATAGATATCATTATAGTAAACGAAAAGGGTATCAAATAACTAAGAAATAATCTTGCAAAACACGAAATAACTAAGAAATAAGAACAAGTTGCAAAAAATAGCAAATTTGAGTAAAACCCAAATTCTAGTACTATCAGGTCTTGGAGAAGTGCCAAAACAAGCGGCATTGGAAAAAAGAAACTTCTAAATAAAGTTATAACAAAACTTGGCAAAAATAGAAAAAAATGCTAATTTGAAGTTAGTTTGAGCTCGTTAATCTGACCTCACCAGCATATTCTTCTGACTTTGTTTGGTAACAATAGTCTTAGCTCGGCCTCTCTTTCCCGACCTCCTCATGGATTTCTGATAGTTGTTGGAGAGACTCCTTGGCTACTTATTCTTCATCAGTGTATTTAAGGAGAAAAGACAAGAAACATTCATATAATAGTGAGATAAGAGTAACTCAATTGCCTGTCCAAAGTAGTTGTTCATATGTCAATTTATAATTGTGCAGATTGAGAATGAGTATGGACTCGAAAGCAAGGCATTTGGTGGTGCCGGTTATGCATACATGTCATGGGCTGCAAAAATGGCTGTTGAATTGGGTACTGGGGTCCCATGGGTTATGTGCAGGGAAGACGATGCTCCAGATCCAGTGGTAACCAATCTCATTGAATTTGTCTATTATCTTTAGCTTAGCTCCAATTACATATCTTTGTCCGATTCAATAAGCTACACTCTATGCATCTTGATTTTCTTCTAGTTTCTTGAATTTTCTCATTAATCGTTCCACTGGTCACATTTGGGGTTTGCCATTAGTTTTTTGCACTAGCAAATACCTAATTCGAGTTATGCTTGAATCTTGGTAACAGATAAACACATGCAATGGTTTTTATTGCGATTATTTCTCTCCAAACAAACCTTACAAACCCACAATGTGGACCGAGGCTTGGAGTGGCTGGTAAGTTCAAAATCTACCGTCTCTCTTGAAAATCAACCTAAAATGGATTTTTATTTGCTCTCTTTCACTTTAAAGGTTTACTGAATTTGGTGGCCCAATTCACCAACGACCAGTTGAAGATTTAGCATTTGCAGTTGCTCGGTTCATTCAAAAGGGTGGCTCATTTGTTAATTATTACATGGTGAGAGACAATCTTGTTTTCAATGTTATTTAGTATTTTGGGATGTTGATTTCACATGATACGACTTCAATTGATAGATTTAGATAATTTTACAAGCTTAGTTAAGCAATCGTGCTCGTGATATTGTTTTCAACAGTATCAAGGAGGGACCAACTTTGGAAGAACAGCAGGAGGACCGTTCATCACTACCAGCTACGACTACGATGCTCCCCTTGATGAATATGGTGAGAAAACTAAACTAAAATACTTTCAATACACAAAAATTGGACACAACTTCTTTCAATTCTTAGATTCGACTTGGAAATATATATATATATATTAATTTGGGATTGCAACTAATTGCTCGATCGTGTGAAATGGATAGGCTTGATTAGGCAACCCAAGTATGGTCATTTGAAGGAACTACATAGCGCTATCAAGCTGTGCGAGCGAGCTTTAGTTTCTGCTGATCCTACTGTTACTTTGTTGGGAAGCTATTCACAGGTTTGCCACCTTCCCAATTTCAAGGACATCGTTAAAAAATACCCATGGTTATAAAACAATTTGAAAGTGTTTCCTAAGAATGGAGTGTTTTTAGAAGAATTTCATGAAAGTCACTTTCGGAAACGGTTTGCCAAATAAGTTTTCTATATTATTTTTCATTTTCAGAGTTTTCGAGACTACAAAACAAAAAACATAAATGATACCAATTGCACCCAAGTCTCTCTTGAAGGCATTCTACAATGCAGCCTCTTCCACCATCGTAGGACGCATTTGAACCAGCCACTAGAAATAATTGTAGTTGCCGATTATTTCTTGAAATTGCTTTGCTATTTCTGATAATTGGATGATATCTGTTTTTTATTTTTTTCAGGCACATGTATTCTCTTCCAAGTCGGGAGATTGTGCGGCTTTTCTTTCAAACTACCATTTAGACTCAACTTCAAGGGTGACATTTAGAGGTGTGCACTATGATCTCCCGCCTTGGTCCATCAGCATTCTTCCCGATTGCAAAAATGTTGTCTTCAACACCGCCAAGGTAATTTGAATGAGAAATGTGAATTTTATTTTTTTGTTAAATACCAAAGTTTTTTTCCGGGATGAGATGAAAAATAAATTTCCATCTCTCAATTGCAGGTTGGAGTTCAAACATCCCAAATGCAAATGTTGCCAACCAATGCTGAGCTTCTCTCTTGGGAAACATTCAGCGAAGACATATCCTCAGCTGATGAAGATTCCGAGATCACAGTTGTTGGTCTCTTAGAACAATTAAATGTTACCCGAGATACCAGTGACTATCTCTGGTACATGACCAGGTGAGATCGGCTACTGAATTATCGTCTTTAGTGGATTTTCTGAACATAATTGTATTGGGTTTTTTAAGTATATTTATTTTTATTTTTTGTGATTTTATGAATTTTCAGTGTTGAAATAAGTCCATCCGAGTCGTTTCTGCACAGTGGCCAGCATCTCACTCTCACTGTGCAGTCAGCAGGCGATGCCTTGCACGTGTTCACAGATGGACAACTATCTGGTAAATTGTTGATTTCTGTGTTTTCGTTTTCTGTTTTCTCTTCTCAAAAAAAATAAAAATAAAAAAAAAACCTGAAATTGATACAGAAAACTGTTTCTGAATACTATCTCTGGGAAAGTTCTATGAAAACGCCTTCTAAATTGAAAATGATGGGTGCATTCAAACTCTTCATTGCTTTTGTTTTTGAAAACACAAAAAATGAAAACAAAATTTTGAAAACGCTACCAAACAGGGCTATTACTACTCAACTATGTCTAGCTAGTAATAAATTAGTGCCAACAGGCAACAAAAAATACACATGCTAAAAAATTGCTTGAATGATCATTCTGTTTTGCTTGATTTATAGGGTCTGCCTTTGGAACTCGGAAAAACAGAAAATTTACTTTTACAGCAAATGCCAACCTGCATGCTGGAACAAACAGAATTTCACTACTCAGTGTAGCTGTTGGATTGCCGGTTAGTTCAGGAGCCTCATTTTTGTTAGTTTTGAAGTCCTGAGTATTTGACTATAGTTTATATAGAAAAAAAAAGGCACAAGGCTCCTACCAAAGTGGGACCTAGAAAGGGCAAGATGAACGCAGTCTCTATTCCCATTTTGGAGAGGCTGTGGCTTTTATATAAATACACAAATTCATAAAAATACTACATAGCCGAGTGTGTGCAATCATTTTAGCATATGAAACTCAAGAAATTGTCTAAAGCATGGTGAATTTTCTATATCTAAATAATGAAAACATTTGGTGTTTTAGTATAAGCACTACAAAATATTATTTATCTCAAAATTAATGTTTGTTTTCGTTGAAGAACAATGGGCCCCATTTTGAGACATGGAACACAGGAGTCCTTGGGCCGGTGGTTCTACATGGTCTAGACGAAGGAAAGAGGGACTTGTCTTGGCAGAAATGGACGTGCAAGGTCAATGAATATTACTTCTGTGTATTTTTTACAAGCCATTGTTTTCTTGAGATGGTTTTCAACTCATGAGTGTTCTCATTTACACAGGTTGGGCTTAAAGGAGAAGCGATGAATCTAGTTTCTCCAAGCGGAATTTCACACGCTGATTGGATGAAAGGGTCCTTGTTCATGCAAAAGCAACGGCCCCTTACATGGTATAAGGTATCGAAACAATGAAACGTTTCTTTAAGTTTGCATCTAAGAATCCTTAGAACGATATCTAATGTCTTGTCTCAGTTTGTCAGTTGTTTTTTTTTTTAAAAGGTTGGTATAATCTTGGGAAAAGCTTAATTGATAATTGCCTAAGGTTTGGCCTAACAAGGCAAATTTCCGGGCTTTTTCAGGACCATCCCCTTTAAAAGGCTACTCTAGTGAATCATATTGACTGAAATTTGGTGCCTTTATTAAGGGGCAGGTTGAGTTGAGTTTTTGAACTTTGAAGGGTAGTATAACCTTTATAAAATAAGTACTTCATTTTCTGTTATAACCATAATTCCAAAGTTTTTTTTTAAAATTTAAATCTTAGGACTCTGATACCATAATATAAAGGAAACTATGCATTATCAGTTTAATTTCGCATTATATCTTGTAGGCTTATTTCAATACACCGGACGGAGATGAGCCGTTGGCCCTAGACATGGGCAGCATGGGCAAAGGTCAAGTATGGATCAATGGGGAGAGCATTGGAAGATATTGGACTATCTATGCCAATGGTAATTGCTCTCAGTGTAGTTATTCTGGAACATTTCGACCCACAAAGTGTCAACTTGGTTGTGGTCAACCAACACAAAGATGGTATAAACTTTCTAAGTTCTTTTTATTTTTTTCCCTTTTCTGATATCAAACTTGGGTTGCTAAGTTCATAAAGTTTTTTCGGGGTTTTAGGTACCATGTTCCTCGGTCATGGTTGAAGCCGACCCAAAATCAACTAGTTGTTTTTGAAGAACTCAGTGGAGATGTATCAAAGATTTCTCTGATGAAAAGATCAGTGAACAGTGTATAATTTTTGGACAGGGTTGAATCATAGGCTTTTGAAGTCCATAACTCATGAGCTTTGGGTGGGCTTGGGATCCTATTCTTGCACCTCTTAACCAATAAACCAAAGTCGAAGATGAAAAGACACTGTCATTGTATTTTGTTTGTAAAAGTGGGGAAATCAAACCCCAATCAAGTGTAAGTTTTTATTTATTTGTTTTTATTAATATATTTATGATGAGAAATCTTCCAAAACAGAACCCTTTGTATTCATCTTTGCAGAGTAATTTTGGATAGCTGCAATTATTTGCAAATTACACATTTTGATTAATCAAATGTAAGTCAAATACTACATAAGTTGAAGTTACATCAAGAGGATTCGCAATCACAATGCTTGTAGTTGTTGCAACTTGCAAACCCCTCTCTGATTTTAACATGGACACATCATAATCAAGAAGGAATTTCCTACCCTTGTCAGAGCACCAAGAGGATACCCCTACAAGTAGTGTATTGTGTATTATACTCTTATGTCTTTTGAAAATTTTCATATCGGTGATGTGGTCGATTTAAATAATTGCATGATTTTAAAAAAATTTTAAAAAATGATAAATAAAATATTATTGGATAAATACAAAGTCATGTAATATTCTAGATTTATATAATACTTAGGGTTGTTTTAGAAAGTTGGTAAAAAGTCGACTTTTTTACTTTTTTAGCTTATTTTATCTTTTTGTAAGTAAGTTATATGAGAGGTGATGTGATTCAAAATTGGTAACCAGCTTCTCAAAAGAACACTTAGGGCTTGTTTGGTTTGTTTTTCAAAAAAAATTTTGAAAAAAATTCTCTACAAACAAATTTTCAAGAGTATTTAAACCAAACAAATTTTTTCAAAAAAAATCTGAAAAATTTTGTTTGGTTACTTATTTTCCAAAATCACTGTCTCTCTCATACACATCAAATCAATCACTTTTTTTAAAACTCTCTCCTCAAAATAATTTTTCAAAACTATTTCTACTAAATAAATTTTCGTATTTTTTATCTCAAAAATTACTCTACAAATACAAACCAAACACACCCTTAATGTTTGTGATGGAGTCACAATTGTGAAAAGATGCACATAGTGTTTTGTGGTGAAGTGCACAAAAAGATTGATAATTGATGGTTGAGATAGAGTGGATGGTTGATAAAATTGTGATGTGACATGGTGTAGTTAGCTTAAAGTTGGAATTACATTAAATTAAATGGACGAATAAGATAATATCAACATGTGTTGCATAAAATTTTTCTTTTTGTTCAATTAGTTAGTAGATAGATATGGACGAATCATTGAAATTGTTGTCAAGTTAAAATATTATTTATGGGCTTATCCTCTTTTACGCAAAATTATCTCAGATTGAAGTAGCTCAAGACGAAATACGAGCTGAGTTGGAACAATCTTTGATGCCCGACCACTAATCGCAAATGGAACTAAAAAGCAGAAATCTAAATTCAACACGTGGAGGGTAGAAATCTAAATTCAGTTCAATAAAAATATGGAAATTGGATAAGCCGGACGGATTGAGCCCAAAAAACAATGGGGGCCAACCATTTGATTGGGCATATCTAACATAATAAAGTTTGGTATCAACATTTGATTAGCAGAAATCCGATAATCAGAAGCAATTGCAAGTTGGCCACTGTTGAAATGACCTCTAATAAAGGGTAGAAGCAATTGCAAGTTGGCCACTGTTGAAATGACCTCTAATAAAGGGTTGACTGTCTGATTAGAGAGAGATCGACAGTCGACAACAACATACCAATCAACTATAAAAGGGAATCAAACAAACATGTAAAGGACATGCATAAGTAATTAATAATAACTATATAAGCACATCTTTCCTCTATTTTCCTATTGCAATCATACCCAACCAGAGTATTGACTTGATCGTTGGAATGTCCTAACCTCTAACTTTAGTTTCTCTTGTAGGTGTAAAATAAAGCGTATCATCTCGCTAATCTCATATGGAGACAAAATTGTTGTACAAATTGTGTAAATCAAACAAAATAAATAGATTTATATTGAACAACGACTTAGAATTTCAAAACAAGAACATGCTGGAATTTACAGAAATTCATAATAAAATAAAACTAGTAAAAGGAAGCAAATCGAAACCTGTGATACCACAGTTTCCTTAAAACAGATTCACCGCCTCCCGATAGATGCTGAAGGTATATTGGCGTCGGTCTCTCAAGATACGAGAGTCGAAACCAACTAATGCAGAAGCACCTTCTGAATAGTTTCGGCGAACTTGATAATGGTTACACTCTCTCTAACAAGAACCAAAAAAGGGACTAACAAAAGAAGATAGACAATTTTTCTTTAATGTAAAAAATCATCTCCAACTTTTTTGTTTTATCTCAAAACATCTCTATTTTTCATCAAAAATCTCTCTAAAACTCTTCTTCTAAGTTGGAGGGGAAAGATCCTTTTATACTTGTAGGGAAGAGGTCTTAGCCATGAAGGCTAACATAAATCAATGGCCATCAACTCTAACCTTTAGGGCTAAAGTTACAAAAGTGCAAAACTCTCATGTGCATAATGATCATCAACTCTATCATTAAAACATGAGAATTACAAAGGTTGATAAATAAATAAATAAATATATATATATAATGTTATTTAAATAATCCAACTAGATGGGTCACAAAATAGATACGGGTATTGGGTCACAACTCGATCTATACCCAGTCTAAAACATATGCACAAAACAAGCCCAGTCCAACGTAGCACATAGCCCATACCCATACCCATGACTAAGTTCAACACATGCACATACACAAGCATAGGTCAGTTTAGACCAAGACTAAAACTAAGTCCAAGTCCAAGTCCAAGTCCAAGTCCAAGCCTAAACCCAAGCTGTAACAACCTGAAAATTTAAGTTGTCCCCAAATTTTTATATTAGTATTATTTAATTATAAATGATTTCAAAAAAATAATTTTAACTTTATATTATTATTCAATATTATTTTCTGAGTATTATGGTATTTTTATTAAATTTTTCTCTATATTTTTCCTTGATCAAAATACACTAAAATATAATATTTTTTGTGCGACCATGTTGCGTGCCCCCAAGCCGTCTTGCGCCGCACGCCTTCTCTCGCCTATACATATATATATATATATATATAGATGGTAATCATCTGAGGATTCTCACCATTTTCTCCAATCTCTCTAATTCTCTCTCTCTCTCCTCTCTAGTTTTTTTTATACAAATAAAACTTTGAGTTTAGTTTAGAGTATTTAGTGGGTTGCACTAAACGAAATTGAATTAATATTAAGGTGAGTTATATTATATCTTGAGTTACCATAATATATTTTATGTATGTTTTGAGTTACCATAATTTATTTTATGCAATTTGTGTTTTATAAATTATATTAATATTTTAATTACGTTGCTAACTTTCTGAACCCTGTTTGCTTAAATTGAAACCCATGGATATGTTTGTTTAAATTTTAATAAGTATTTGACAATGATCTTGTAAATAATTATTTTCTGTAAGTACCACCACGGGAATCTCACGCATTGGGGGATTTAAATAAACCATTGGCTTCTGATTGGTCACCTTGTGGCCCTCTGTTTGTCATGGATCTATTGACCTTTATTCTGTGCGAAGTAAAGTGCTGTGCGAAACTAAATGCTACACTATTGTGGGAGCCACCTCTAAAATCCGTACCAGCCACCTCTTAAGTCCGTATCTCTGTATTATCATGAATCCATTGACCTCTATTCTGTTCTGCACCATGGTTATAGTTATATATATTCGTATAATATCATATGATTACTGAAAAACGGATTTCTGTTATAATATGAGCAATTTATTTACTCTAATAGAAAAGTATTCTATTTTATCTATTTTAAACCTAAAGCTTATCCATGGTAATTATGCTCTCGGTATAATATTTCTTACTCTGCCATGTGCTTATAGCTGTTTACCAATTTTTAGGAAACAATACAATTCAGAAATGGCTTTTGGAGAGTCTTAGATGCGGGGTTGCGGAATAGACACACATAACACTTTTATAGTATTTATAATTCTATTCTTCATATGTAAATATCGGCATTTTTGTTCATTAAATTTTGTTATAAAAATGGAAGCTCTGATGATTATTTTGGATACCCTCACTTAAATATTATTTCCATTCGTATTTATTATTTGTTCAAGAATTGGTCGTAGGTAACTTCAGTTACTGGCCATCACGATACTTAATACTTGGGTAAGGAGAGTGGGTCGTGACATAAGCACAACTTCTATTGATGCTCACTTTATGAGATAATTCTTATTCACAACTCAATGGTTTCAGCCCATCATTTTTATATTGTAATCTTTTCATTTGAGAGAATACAGAACCACTAAGACTTACCTCAACCAACGATTAAGTCCCGCTTTAATTTCAAATTAAAGTTGTCGAAAACCATTATTTTCCAACAAAAATCTCTATCTACACAACCCTATATCTCATTTTGGCTCTATCCCAACCAAATATATATATATATATATATTATATACATAAATTACTTGCTCCATCGGGTAAGAAGAATAAAAAAAATATTTGAAAAAATAACAAATTAAAAAATTAATTTATTTCAAGAGTAAATTATTGAGAGAATTTCAAAAATAAAAATAAAAAATAAGAAAATAATTTTAAAATGATGAAAGTGCAAAATTTATTTACATAATCTAATTTATAAATTATTAGGTAAATTACAAATACACCTCTTGAGATTTGTTTAAAATAGAAATCGTCTCTTATGGTTTGAAAATTACAAACACCCACTTATCATAATATTTGTATTTAACAAAATTAACTAAAAAAATGAAAGGAGAAATACCATAAATTTTAAAATGTGATCTTGTGAACTGTTTAGTCCTTCTTTTTTTTTTATGAACCCAAAGGTCCCATTAAAGTTGAAATTATACAAAAGGGTAGTTACTTACACATTTGAGTTTAATTTTTTAGGGATAAAAGTAGGTTTCTCCAAATATGAAATTACACATTTGGACAATTCGCACTATAGAGGTTTTGGATTTTCTCTCATTCTAGAACAAATCTAACATTATGAACGAAAACGTAACACTCCAATGTAACATACTAAAAAACTCCTTAGTGTACTTTTCTCAAACTAACAACGGCCTCGTTTGGAAAATTGACTATTTTAGTTTTTAACTATTTTAATAGGCTAAAATTTTTGTGTTTGGGTAAATAGTTGAATTTTTTGTAGTTGCTTGTAATGTTTGTGGGAGAAAAAATGAAATGATTATGGGTTTGATGTGACATTTTGTCTTATTAATTATTTTGTCTTTTTATGGATTTTAGCCCAAAAAAAGCTAAAACCAACTTGCCAAACAGGGCTGCGTAACACTCCAAAAAAATTTCTTAGTGTACTTTTTTCAAACGTAACACTCCAATGTAATACACAAAAATATTCTTAGTGTATTTTTTTTCCAAATGTAACATTTCAATCAATATAATCTCAAACATAACATTCCAATGTAACACACTTCAATGTAACACACAAAAACACTAAAAAACTATTTAGTTTACTTTTTTCAAATGTAACACTTACAGTTTGAAATTATACATTAGTCAAAAACTTACAAAGAAATTTTTTTACTCTTTTTGGAATGGTTTGAAAAATTCTACATCATTTTTTTTAGAGTGTTGGAGTGTTACGTTTGAGAAAAGTACACTAAGAAGTTTTTTGTATGTTACGTAGGAGTGTTACACTAAGGAGTTTTTTTAGAGTGTTATTTATATTGCAGTGTTACGTTTGGGAAAAGTATACTAAGGAATTTTTTTAGAGTATTACTGTAAGAACCTGAATTTTTAGACAACTAATTAGTTGATTAATGATAATATTAAGTCAATTAACAGTGATTATTAAATTATCGAATTATAATGTTAATAACATCATGGTTAATACCAATATTAGATTCCTTTAAATAAAATTATTTATCTTCCTGTGAAAAAATAAATAAATAAATAAAATTCTGTAGCTAATGCAATTGTGAAAACTAAATGGATTAAATTAATAGTAAATAAGCTAATTAGAGTTGAGTAGGAAGAAAATCAACCAGTTAAAAAAATAATAATAATAAATAATAATAATAATAAAAATAATAAATAAATAAATAAAAAGGGTTATAAATATATACTAATATTATATTGGCATCAATTTCAATTCAGTTCAATTCAAAAAAAAAAAAGAGAAATCAAAATTTATTTCGGGCAGAGGAATTTGGCCCAAGCATGCCAATGCATGCCTTTGCTTCCTGCCACACTCCTAAGGCCTTTCCTTAGGCTTGTAGTGTTGAAAAATTTATAAAGAGGTAGTTGTGAATTGAAATAGACTCCATTTTGAATGAAATGGTGTAATCTTTCATGGTGTCCTTTTGTTTTAAAGGAAGGGTCAAACCTCCATTTGAATGAAAGGGTGCAAACCTTTCATGGTATCTCTTTTTTTTAAAGGAAGGGTTATGTCCCTTCCTCATACCTTTTCTATTCAAATTGAATAGGTGCTAACAAAGCCTATATAAAGGCAACCCCATTCCAATTTTGAATTATTCCGAAAATTCATTTTCCTTACCTTCATTTTACTCTCTTGCGTCCTTTATTCTTCATATTAGATTTAGAATAAATTTCAAAGAGTTATAGAACACAAGGTTCTGGTTCGCCGGACAAATTTGTTTGAAGTGCTACTACAAATTTGTGAAGATCATTGTATCCTGGGAGATAGGCGCCACATAACCGTAAGGACCGTAGTGAGGCGAATCTGTCTTAAGAACAGAGTGTCACACACTCGACTTGGTCTTTAATTATTGATTCGGTTCAACAAAATAAATTCTGTAAGTTGTACTTTATTTTGTTTGAATTATTTCAATTTATTTTATTTACACAGAAGATTGTTCCAACAATCTTAAGACAGATTCAAATTATTCTGTTTACAGAATTTTTCATTTGTTTCCTTTTCTCTTTCTTCTTTTAAGAAAATTATTTTTTGTGTTTTCATTACTTAAAATTCTGTTTTAGTATTTTAATTATTGAAGTGTTACAGAAATTAATTTTCTGTGTGGAATTAATTTGGTTAAATAAAATTTTATTTTATCTCCAAATTAATTGAAAAAAATAAAAGTTATTTTCTTATTTCTTTTATTTTACAGAATTTAATTTTCTGTGTGGAATTAATTTAGTTAAATAAAATTTTATTTTATTTTCAAATTAATTGAAAAAATAAAAGTTATTTTCTTATTTCTTTTATTTTACAGAATTTAATTTTCTGTATGGAATTAATTTGGTTAAATAAAATTTTATTTTATTTCCAAATTAATTGAAAAATAAAAATTATTTTCTTATTTCTTTTATTTTATAGAAATTTAATTTTCTGTGTGGAATTAATTTGGTTAAATAACATTTTATTTTATTTCCAAATTAATTGAAAAATAAAAGTTATATTCTTGTTTCTTTTATTTTTACAGAATTTAATTCTATGAATTTGGATTAATTTTCTGTGTAGTATAAATTCTAATTATAATTTTGTTTTATAAATTAGAATTGATGGCTACTGAAACTAACGCCCAAACAAGTACTACTGTGGTGGCTACAATGACGCCAACCCCCTCTCCTGTTGTAACAGTACTGGTAAATCACGGTGAAAAGCCAGAGAAGTTCTCAGGAACTGACTTTAAAAGATGGCAACAGAAAATGTTGTTCTATCTTACAACTCTAAACCTAGCTCGTTTCCTCCGTGAGGATGCTCCTATTTTGAAAGAGGATGAAACCGATCGGCAAGTGGTTGCTGCGGTTGATGCTTGGAAACATGCCGATTTCCTTTGTCGGAACTACATCTTGAATGGACTTGACAACACATTATACAACGTCTACAGTCCTATCAAAACAGTAAAAGAACTTTGGGAGTCTTTAGAGAAAAAAATACAAAACGGAAGATACCGGCTCAAAGAAATTTGTGATTGGCAGATTCCTGGATTTTGTAATGGTTGATTCAAAAACTGTGATTAGCCAAGTTCAAATTTCCAACTCATTCTGCATGACATTCATGCAGAAGGCATGTCTCTCAGTGAATCCTTCCAAATTGCAGCCTTAATTGAAAAATTACCAAAAGACTGGAAGGAATTCAAGAACTACCTCAAACACAAGCGCAAAGAAATTTCTATGGAAGAATTAATTGTGCGTTTGAGGATTGAAGAGGACAACCGCAATTCTGAAAAGCGGGCTAGTAAGCATCCTATGGAGTCTAAGGCAAATGTGGTGGAACATGTTTCAAAAATCAAGAAACGAAAGTCTTCTGGAGAAAGTTCATCACAAGGCTCTAAAAAGGGGGAAAATAAAAAGTACAAGTTTAATGGCAAATGTTACATCTGTGACAAAGAGGGACATCGGGCCAAAGATTGCCATAGTAAAGACAAAAGCAAGAGAAGAACAAGCAAGAAGCTTGCTCAAGCCCATATGACCGAAGTGGACAAGATTTCCAATGGTGTAGATGACATCAATCTTTCTGCAGTTGTTTCCGAGGCAAATCTTGTCAAAAATCCTAAAGAATAGTGGGTGGACACTGGTGCTACTCACCATATTTGTACCGACGAAAAGATGTTCACATCTTATTCTACAGTAGATAATGGTGAACAACTTTTTATGGGCAACTCCTCAACTTCCAAAGTTGAAGGACAAGGAAAGATTGTACTCAAGATGACATCTGGAAAGGAACTCACTTTCAACAATGTGCTGCATGTACAAGACATTCGCAAGAATCTTGTTTCCGGATCTTTGTTGAGTAAGAATGGGTTTAGGCTAGTATTTGAGAGTGATAAATTTGTACTTACTAAGAATGGGATGTATTTAGGAAAATGTTACATGTCTTATGGCCTTTTCAAGTTAAATGTAATGACCGTTGTGTAATAACCCCGACCTCTGATTAATGTTAATTCGTACTTAATTATGCCTAACAGTAGATTAGTAGGAATTTGGAATTAATTTGCATGTCTGTTGTTTGATTTTTGTGTTCTATCTGTTTGGTGTAGAACGATTTGTTCATGTTTTGACTTTGAACTGCGAATTGAAAGCCTTATCGGCGCCCGATTTCGAAATTGATTAGTGTTATGTGTTAATTAGAATTTATGTGATTTTATGGTAGATTTAATTTAAAATTGATTTGGTATGATTAAATAAAGTTAAATTACATCAACTTGAATTAATTGCATCTTTGCCACTAGTGGGCACTTTAGGCCATTAATAGATTTTACATCTTTTTGCATCATTCCTTCATTCTTTCTTAGACCAATTCAAGAGAGAGAGGGAGAGTAGGAGAATTTGACTTCAACAAGAGATTTAGCTTGGAGACTTAGAAGAAATTAAAAAAGAATTGTATATTTGAGCTCCTACACCTAGAATTCAAGACCTAAGGTAGAGATTTCATCCCCTTGAACTTGAATTTGAATTGTTTCTTTCATGGTTCATGGTTAATTAGTGTCTAAAGCTAGGAATTGGGTTAAAATGTTGAATTGAGGATTAATTCATGCATGCATGCATGTTTCATAGCATTTTAAAGGATGAGTTTCAAGAATTTCCTCAGGCATGTGTTGATTTCATTCTAATTTTGGAAACACAATGAGTTTCATGTTGTTTGATAGCATTTGATCATGTTTTGGAGAGCCTTAGCTCAAAATTGCACATGCATGTCATGTTTTGGATCATCTATAAAGTTTGAGTTGAGTTGTGCATAATTGGTTTGCTCTTGGGCCATGATTTCTTGAAATAATGCTTTTAACATGTTGTTTTATGGGTTACCAAGTGTTTTCCAAAGTTTTGGCCCAGAAAAAATGAGTTTTGGATGGTTGAATGTTGAATTTCATGTTTGGAGGTCAATCTGGATTTTCCAGAAATTTGACCCATGCTCGAGCGGGGACTTTCACACTCGAGCGTGAACCCTGAGTACATGCACTTCGCTCGAGCGGCGAGAGTTATGCTCGAGCGTGAAATGCGTATACCCAGAAGTTGTGTGTTTTGCAGTCCGCTCGAGTGGGGGGAACTCACGCTCGAGCGAGACTCTGAGTCTCACGCTTGAGCGTAGGTCGAGCGCTCGTCGAGCGTGAAAATCTTGCATCCAGCACTTTTGTCAAATTTTACAATCCGCTCGAGCGGGGAAGTCCACACTCGAGCGGAGCTTCAACATCTGCATGTCCGCTCGAGCGGGGAAAACCACGCTCGAGCGTGGACCTTATTTCAGCAAATTTTATGAAATGTTTTCCAATGCATTCTTGCATCCTTATTCCATCATAGACATTCCTAGGCCATATTTAAGACTCCATAATGAGGATTGAAGGTCAGAAACACACTAAGAACAAACGAAACAGGTTGTGTTCAATTCGAAAGTATGTTTCAAGTGTGTATCTGTTATGTGTTTTGTAGGTCACGCGCCATACACTGTTAACCAATCTGCTCCGTCTGTTTGTCTCAAGGCCAACTGTGAGTAATAACTTAGTAAAGTTATATTCAACTGTATTTATTTTCTGTGTGATAAAATGAGATTTGTTTTTTGAAATGATATGTTCTGTACAATGAATGATTGTCCAATTTCTGATATGTATTCGTGACATCCTTAGCATCATGTGATATCTGTTGGCTGTTACCCGGTATCGAAGGTTCCTTTATGGAACTTAATCTGTTAGCACTTTGTTACCCGTACCGAAGGCCCCGTCACGGGGGCTCAGCATATTTCTGTTCTGTTCTGTTCTGTTCTGTTACCCAGATCCGGAGGTTCCTTTATGGAACTGGTTATTTGTAACCTCACGTGTATACATTCTGTTCTGTTCTGTTCTGTTAATGCTAATGGATGTATCACGTATGTTTGCGCATGACTTATGATTTCTGTCTGTATATGATCTGGATAAATTATGATTTTGATATGAAACTGAACTATGATTTATGAATCTTTTCGGACTCATTCATTGAAACCCCTTTACTCTGTTATTGTTTACTGGGCTTTCGCTCGCAGTTTATATTATATATGTAGGTGAGCCGGCGTGTGACCAGGGCCAGAGTTGACGGCCTTCGTTTCTGTTTTTGTTAGCCAACCATTGTGCCTCCCGAGGAGGTCCCGATTGAAGTCTATTTCCATGGCTGTTTTTGTGCTTATGCTAGTCTCTGTGACTAATTTGTAAAGTCAGGTCTTAGGAAGTTCACTTCTATAAATATTTTGTAAATATTGGTGTCCTTGACTGGCATGCTTATGTATATATATAAGTTTTGAAATGTTCTGTCCCATGTATGTTATCACAGCTCATTGGACCTTGTCTATTTTGTATAATTGCTTCCGCAGCCCCTTACTATTTGCTAATCTGTTCAGAGGCCTTCGGTAATCCACGGATTATTGGGCGGTTACGATGCTAAACCTACAGGGGCGGGTTTGAGTCGTGACACGTTGTATCCTCAGTTATTAATAATAATACATCTTCTTCTTATTTGCTTGAGTCTTCAAATTTATGACATGGTAGATTAGGACATGTTAATTATGGATCTTTGCGTAGATTAATTAATATGGAATATTTACCTAAATTTGACATTGATTCAAATCATAAATGTGAAATTTGCGTTGAGGCAAAATTATCCAAAACTCCTTTTTATTCAATTGAAAGAAGTACGGAACCACTTGAATTAATTCATAGTGATATTTGTGAATTTAAATCAATTCAAATTAGAGGTGGGAAAAAATATTTTATCACTTTTATAGATGACTGTACTAGATATAGTTATGGTTATTTAATTCGAACCAAGAATGAAGCTTTGGAAACTTTCATTCAATATAAGAATGAAATTGAAAATCAACTTGGTAAGAAAATCAAGAAACTTAGAAGTGATAGAGGTGGTGAACATGAATCACCTTTTGGTGAATTTTGTAAAGAACATGGAATAATTCATCAAACCACTGCTCCTTACTCACCTCAGCAAAATGGAATTGCTGAAAGGAAAAATAGGACTTTAAAAGAAATGATGAATGTCATGTTAATAAGTTCTGGATTACCTCAGAACTTGTGGGGGGAAGCAATACTTTCTGCTAATTATATACTTAATAAAGTATCCCGAAAGAAAGTGAATCAAACACCTTATGAATTGTAGCATGGAAGAGTACCATCCTACAAATACTTAAAAGTGTGGGAATGTTTGGCTAAAGTGGCTATTCCTAGTCCTAAAAAGACTAAGATAGGTCCTAAGACCGCATTTTCATTGGTTATGCTAAGAATAGTAGTGCATATCAGTTTTTGATTCATAAATCAGAACATACTGAAATGCATGTAAATACTATTATTGAGTCTCGGAATGCATCATTCTTTGAACATGTATTTCCAAATAAGATTAGACAAGAGACTAGTAACAATAGGAGATCTCACGATGCTATTACTAGTCAGGATCAAGAACATGATCAAGAACAAGAGTTAGATCAAAATGAGGAAGAGGAACCTAGGCGTAGTAAACGTGCTAGAACCTCAAAATCTTTTGGTCCAGATTTCCTAACTTTTTTGTTAGAAAATGAGCTTTTAACTTTTAAAGAGGCTATGTCCAGTCCTGAAGCTCCTTTATGGAAAGAAGCTATCAATAGTGAAGTTGAATCCATCTTGCAAAATCATACTTGGGAATTGGTGGATTTGCCACCAGGTTGTAAACCTCTTGGGTACAAGTGGATTTTCAAAAGAAAATTGAAAGCGGATGGATCAATTGACAAATACAAGGCAAGACTTGGGGTCAAAGGATTTAGACAAAAAGAAGGTCTTGATTACTTTGACACATACTCACCGGTTACTAGAATAACATCTATTAGAATACTAATTGCCATTGCATCTCTATACAATCTAGAAATTCACCAAATGGATGTGAAAACCGCTTTCTTAAATGGTGAGTTAAATGAAGAAATTTACATGGAACAACCAGAAGGTTTTTCTGTTCCAGGAAAAGAAAAGAAAGTGTGTAAATTGGTTAAATCATTATATGGTTTAAAACAAGCGCCAAAGCAATGGCATGAGAAATTTGACAAGGCAATGATGTCAAATGGATTTAAAATTAATGAGTGTGACAAATGTGTTTATATTAAAAACACAGACAAAGGTTATGTCATTGTATGTCTTTATGTGGATGATATGCTCATCATAGGTAGTAATAATGATATGATTACAACTACCAAGAAAATGTTGAATAAACATTTTGACATGAAGGACATGGGCATTGCTGATGTAATTCTTGGTATGAAAATTACCAAAACATCAGAATGTTATGCTTTGTCACAATCTCATTACATTGAGAATATACTTGACAAATTCAGCAAAGATGATGATCATCTTGTTAGAACACCTGTAGATGTTAATTTGTATCTTTTTAAGAATGTACAGGAAAGTATTTCTCAATTAGAGTATGCCCAAATTATTGGAAGCTTAATGTACTTGATGAACTGCACTCGCTTAGATATAGCTTATGCAGTAAGTAAATTAAGTAGATATACGAGTAACCCGGAAGTAGAACACTGAAAAGCAATTATAAGGGTTCTAAGATATCTCCGATTTACTCGTAATATTGGGCTGAATTATACAAGATATTCAGCAGTACTTGAAGGATACTGTGATGCAAATTGGATATCAGATACTAGAGACTCAAAGTCCACTAGTGGGTATGTTTTTACTCTTGATGGAGCAGCTGTATCATGGAAATCTTCCAAACAGACTTGCATTGCTAGGTCTACTATGGAATCAGAATTCATAGCTTTAGACAAAGCAGGGGAAGAGGCAGAATGGCTTCGCCACTTCCTTGAAGATATTCCAATATGGCCAAAGACGGTGCTTGCTATATGCATACATTGTGATAGTCAATCAGCAATTGGTAAAGCACAGAGTCATATGTATAACGGTAAGTCTCGACATATTCGTCGTCGACATAATACCGTAAGACAACTACTCTCTAATGGAATTATTTCCATTGAATATGTGAAATCTAAAGACAACATAACGGATCCACTAACCAAAAGGTTAGCAAGAGAGCTAGTTGAGAATTCATCAAGAGGAATGGGACTAAAGCCTATTAAATAAGAGTTACCACAACGGCAACCCAACCTAGTTGACTGGATCCCAAGATCTAGGTTTAAAGGGACAACCGGGTTGTGAATGACTCAGAAATATCATTGGGGAGTCTAACTCTTACCCATTTCTATGATGAAATAGTGATGTCTGCAGCGTTTTAGGTTAAGTAAAGCCTTTAATGATTCTTATATCTAGGTAAACCTAGTGGAGTATGGCAGGATACTCTTCATAAGAATCACCTATGTAAGTGTGAACTGGGCCGGTTCTATGAGATTTGTGAAGGGCTACAATTCTCTAGAGCACTCATGAAAGACCAAGTTGTTCAGGGCCAAAATGAACACAATAGTGAGAACTAAACTGTGTCTAGGGATATACTGTGTGAGTTCTATTGTCTTGGTTTACACAAACGGCTGAACAGTTCAAGACATCATGTTCACTGGTTAGCTAGTAAATTCAATAGTGTCTCACAAGGGAAGGTTTAAAGCCAAAAGCTACCTATCCTTTGCAGAATATTTTCAATTTCTGTATTCTCTGTATTTATATCATGTTGTTTCATTTTCTCTCTGTCAATTTCATTCATGTGGGGGATTGTTGGAAAATTTATAAAGAGGTAGTTGTGAATTGAAATAGACTCCATTTTGAATGAAATGGTGTAATCTTTCATGGTGTCTTTTTGTTTTAAAGGAAGGGTCAAACCTCCATTTGAATAAAAGGGTGCAAACCTTTCATGGTGTCTCTTTATTTTAAAGGAAGGGTTATGTCCATTCCTCATACCTTTTCTATTCAAATTGAATAGGTGCCAACAAAGCCTATATAAAGGCAGCCCCATTCCAATTTTGAATTATTTCGAAAATTCATTTTCCTTGCCTTCATTTTGCTCTCTTGCGTCCTTTATTCTTCATAGTAGATTTAGAATAAATTTCAGAGAGTTATAGAACACAAGGTTCTAGTTCGCCGGACAAATTTGTTTGAAGTGCTACTACAAATTTGTGAAGATCATTGTATCCTGGGAGATAGACGCCACATAACCGTAAGCACCGTAGTGGAGCGAATCTGTCTTAAGGACAGAGTGTCACACACTCGACTTGGTCTTTAATTATTGATTCGGTTCAACAAAATAAATTCTGTAAGTTTTATTTTATTTTGTTTGAATTATTTCAATTTATTTTATTTACACAGAAGATTGTTTCAACATGTAGTATATGTCATGTATGTAAGAATATCCATAAAGTGGCCCATATACCACATGTTTTATTTGTTTATATTATATATATTTATTATATATATTTAATTGGTTTAATGACTAATTAATTGGTTTAATGACCAATTAATTAGTTTAATGGTTAATGGGTAACTGATGTATGTTTAATATCCCATATGGTGGTTTCATGGGACTTTACTACTTCCTGATGGTGGGAAGTTATAAGGAGTTACAATTGGATATGGGTCCAAGCCTATCTATATATATGCCTGTGATAGCCATCAAACAGAGACATTGTTTTGTGCATAGAATAGGCTTGAAACTCTATCCCTTTCATTTTTCTCATATGGTTCTGTAAAAGTGTTCTGCGAGTGGGCTTCTTTATATATTCAAGATTTGATCACTCAAGGATAAAGAATCAAAGACTTGAACATCATGACAGGAGGTATTCTTCTTTCTGAATTAAAATTAATTTAATTCTCACAATTGGTATCAGAGCCAACCTTCTGTTATGTTGTTTAGTTTTATTTCAAATTCTTACATCAAACTATTATCAATTTCGTGAATCGAATCAAGCCTATTCTATCCATGTGGTATTTGTATATAAAATTTAACAATTCAGAATCATTGTAGAATCAGAATGAGTAATTTATATTGCATAACTTTTGAATATCACTATTAAAGAAAAAGGAAGCACTGTTGCAATAGTAAAGTCCATCGTGATTTGTACTAGTGGTGTTTACATTTATTTAGAATTTTCTCCTATTCTGAATCTATTTTATGTAGGAGACTTGTTGTGTGTTATTAACTATTATTTTTGACACACACATTAAAGAGCAAAATATTTTATCTGATTCTATATCAAATCTAGAAATTCTCATACTTTTATTTGAATTTATTTGTAGAATTTTCATAAAGAAATTTTAACATGCTGTTAAGGATGTTTTGTTTATTATCGTTGCAAGCAAATTCAATTGAATCTCATACAGTGAATTATAACATGTTCTTTTAGTTTTTATAATTTTTGAGATTCATTGGCATGTTATCTAAAATAATGTAATATTATATTACATGCATTAAGGTAATTGTTTATGCATGGAAAATTCATGTGAAATAAGAGTATGAATACACTATGTGTTGGGCTTATGAAATTTATTTTGGTCCAATTTTTAAGCAAATTCTAGTATAAGGTTGAACTACATGTGTTTGATCTTGGGATTTTTCATGTGATATTACTCTGATTGTATGTATTATACATTGAAAGATTATGTATTTGTTGTGACTATAAGGATTTGCTCACATTAATAAATTATGCCATATTTAAAAGTTTTATTCTGTTTTAAGAGTAGCCACAACATCTTAAGACATAAAGATGTGATCCTCAGTATTTTGATCACATAAAGTTACAAGTTAATTTGGCATTTTTACATTGCAATTATGTTTTATAAATAATTTCTTGGTCCCACAGGAAAGTAATTATTTATGAAATTTAATTAGAATAAGATAATGGATTGGGTATTAAAGGGATTGAACACTCTAAACCCACAGGTATGAGTTTTTTTTTCCTTACATATTTCGGAACTCATTAGTCTTATTATAAAGTAATAGCAAATCTAATGCAATTTAGTGACCTCTACCCACAGGAAGGTTTAGATTTGTTACTGAATTTGACATTGGTTGATTCAGACTATAGCTATTATTTCAAAGCATTAATAATGTTCTTGGTAATTGCAGCGATTTCTACTTCTGTACTATCTAATGAGTCTTCTCGTATTCCATTCTTGAACGGTGATAATTTTTCAGACTGGAAAGACAAAATCCTTCTAACATTAGGGTGTATGGACCTCGATCTGGCACTCCGTGTGGATGAACCTCCTGAACCCACGGACGAGAGTTCCGCTGCAGAAAAGAGTGCTTATGATAAGTGGGAGCGATCTAATCGCTTCAGCCTAATGCTCATAAAGTCACATATTAGCCAGAGCATTAGGGGCTCAATCCCACTATCTGATAAGGTCAAGAACTACATGAGGGCTATTGAAGAGCAATTTGTTAGTTCTGACAAAGCATTGGCAAGTACCTAATGAACAAACTATCAGGAATGAAGCATAACAATTCTAGGAGTGTGCGTGAGCACATTATGGAAATGAGGGACATTGCAGCTCGTCTTAAGTCCTTAGAGATTGAGATTTCTGAGTCATTCCTTGTCCATTTCATACTCAATTCTCTTCCTGTGGAATATGGAGCATTCCAAATTTCTTACAACACACAGAAGGAAAAATAGTCTATCAATGAACTTTTGACCATGTGTGTTCAAGAGGAGGAGAGATTGAAGCATGGAAAAGTGGAAAGTGCTCATTTAGCAGCACATAAAGGAGGGCAATGGAAAAAGGGCAAAGGTGATCAGAAATGGAAGAAGCTTGGTAAAGTGCCGTTTAAAAATCATGGCAATAAGGGTGCATGCTTCTTCTGCAAGAAAACGGGTCACATGAAGAAAGACTGCCCCAAGTATAAGAAATGGCTTGAGAAGAAATGTAATCTCATATCTCTTGTGTGTTATGAATCTAATTTTGTTAATACTCATCAATATGATTGGTGGATTGATTCGGGTTCTACAATTCACATTGCTAATACCATGCAGGGCTTCCTCAGCCTAAGGAAACCAACGGGAAGTGAACAAGGCATCTATTCAGGCAATGGGATGCGTTCGCACGTCGAAGCTGTTGGAACTTTCCGACTTATTTTTAAAAAGGGCTTTGTTTTGGATCTTGAAAACACTTTTTATATTCCATCTTTTTCTAAAAATTTAATTTCTGTTTCTAAACTAGTACCGTTTGGATTTGAATTTCAATTTATTGGTCCAAATTTTAGTTTGTTTAAAGACTCTGTTTCTGTAGGATTTGGTACTTTAATTAACGGTTTGTACAAATTAAATCTAGATCCTGTTTTTGAACAAAATCTTTTAACCTTGCATGGTGATATTGGCATTAAGCGTAATATTGTTGACGAGTCCTCCTCTATTCTTTGGCATAGAAGATTGGGACATATCTCCATTGAGAGAATAAAGAGGCTGGTTAATGATGAAGTCCTTCCGACTCTTGATTTTACCCACTTTGGTATTTGTGTGGACTGCATAAAGGGAAAGCAGACTAACAAGACCAGTAAAGGTGCCAAAAGGAGTGAGGAAATTCTTGGAATCATACACACTGATATTTGTGGACCATTTACTCCTCCTTGTCTGAATGGTCAGAGATATTTTATCTCATTTATTGATGACTTCACACGATACATGTATCTCTACCTCTTGTTTGAGAAGGCTGAGGCACTTGATGCCTTTAAAGTTTATAAAGCAGAAGTAGAGACACAAACAGAAAAGAAAATTAAAATTGTGAGGTCAGACAGGGGTGGAGAATATTATGGGAGGTACACAGAATTGGGACAGTTACCAGGTCCATTTGCTAAGTTCCTTAAGGAAGAAGGCATTATTGCACAATATTCAATGCCTGGCACACCACAACAAAATGGTGTTGCTGAAAGAAGGAACCGAACACTTATGGACATGGTAAGAAGTATGCTTAGTTATTCTAATGTGTCTATAAATTTATGGAGTGAAGCTTTGAAAACTGCTGTGTATATCTTAAACAGGGTTCCATCCAAGGTTGTTCCCAAAACACCGTTTGAGTTATGGAAAGGATGGAAGCCAAGTTTAAGACACTTACACATTTGGGGTTGTCCAGTTGAAGTGAGGGTGTATAACCCACATTTAAAGAAATTGGACCCCAGAACAGTTAGTGGTTTTTTCATAGGCTATGCGGAAAACTCCAAGGGTTACAGATTTTATTGTCCTTCAAATTCACTTAGAATTGTTGAAGCCAGAAATGCTAAGTTTATTGAGGAAGTTGACCCTAGTGGGAGTTACCCTCGAAAGATAGAGTGGAAGGAATCACGGGGTTCGGATATAACACCCATGAATATAGGTGAATTGGTTGTCTTTCAAGATAATCAACCCGATAGTCTTGAAAATCAACAAATTCAAGAACTTTCACCACAAGAGGAACAAGTCAACATAGAGCCTGTAGCTCAAGTCCCAATTGAGACTACCGAATTAAGGAGATCCTCACGAGCTAGAAAGTCAGCAATTTCTGGTGATTATTTTGTATACTCAATGGAGTCTGATTTTGACATCGGACCTAAAGATGATCCTATTTCATTTTCCAATGCCATGAATAGGGATGATTCTAAATTATGGTATGATGCCATGAAGGAAGAGTTGGAATCTATGGCTAAGAATCAAGTTTGGAAAATTGTCGAGTTGCCTAAAGGAGTTAAAGCGGTTGGCTGTAAATGGGTCTATAAGACCAAGAAAGACTCCAATGGCAATGTCGAACGATATAAAGCCAGACTCGTAGCTAAAGGTTTCACTCAAAGAGAAGGCATCGATTATCATAATACCTTTTCTCCGGTTTCAAAAAAGGATTCATTTAGAATTATCATGGCATTAGTGGCTCATTTTGATTTAGAGCTACATCAAATGGATGTGAAAACAGCATTTCTGAATGGGGATCTTGAGGAAGAAGTATACATGAAGCAACCTGAAGGTTTTTGTTCTGATAAAGATAGTCACTTAGTTTGCAAGCTCAAGAAATCCATATATGGACTAAAACAAGCTTCCCGACAGTGGTATTTAAAGTTCCACAATGTTATTACTTCATATGTTTTACGGAGAATGTTGTGGACAACTGTATATACCTTAAGGTTAGTGGGAGCAAATACATTTTTCTAGTTCTATATGTGGATGACATTTTACTTGCATCTAATGATTTGGGCTTGTTGCATGATACTAAACAATTTCTTTCTCAAAATTTTGAAATGAAGGATATGGGTGAAGCTTCTTATGTCATTGGCATAGAGATTCACAGAGATAGGTCCAAAAGGACATTAGGACTATCTCATAAAGCCTACATTGAAAGAGTTTTGGAGAAATTCAAGATGAGTGATTGCACTCCTAATGCAGCACCCCTTTTAAAGGGTGACAAATTCAGTTTATGTCAATGTCCGAAGAATGATTTGGAAAAGGAACAAATGGTTAGCATTCCCTATGCGTCTGCCGTAGGCAGTTTAATGCATGCTTTGGTTTGTACACGACCTGACATTGCATTTGCAGTTGGGATGCTTGGAAGATACCAAAGTAATCCAGGAATGGAACATTGGAAGGCTGCAAAGAAAATCATGAGGTACTTAAAGGGAACCAAGGACTACATGCTTACTTATAAGCATGTTGACTGTCTTGAGGTGGTTGGATATTCAGACTCGGATTTTGCGGGTTGTCAAGATTCCAGAAAATCCACTTTAGGATATGTCTATCTGCTAGCAGGCGGTGCTGTTTCATGGAAGAGCGCCAAAGAGACGATAATTGCATCGTCAACAATGGAAGCAGAGTTTATAGCCTGCTTTGAAGCAACCTCACAGGCTATCTGGTTAAGGAATTTTATCACAGGGCTTCGAATTGTGGATTCAATTTCTAGGCCATTAAAGTTTACTGTGATAATTTAGCTGCGGTTTTCTTCTCTAACAACAACAAAAGTGGTAGCCGCAGCAAGCATATTGACATAAAGTATCTTGCTATTCGAGACCGTGTTAAGAAGCAAGAAGTCAGCATTGAGCATATTAGCACCGATATGATGATTGCAGATCCCATGACCAAAGGTCTTTCTGTAAAGGTGTTTTCAAAACACGTTGAGGGCATGGGACTGATTGGTTAGCTCAATAATTTTTCTAGTTGTTGTTTTATTTTGTTTTGTCATGACATTTTGATTATTATTAGTGAAAAGCATCATTTTGTGCACCTAAAGTATTTGTGATGCTATGCAGTCCATTGGGACTATTGATCCATAGGGATCATTGGACCCAGAATAACTTATTAGAAGTTATTCATAAAGAATGACACCACATTAAGTTGAGAGTGTGATACAATGTAATACATGGAAGGAAATACTTAATTGATAGAGTATAACCGCCATGATTCGTGTATTATACCTCTAAGGTTTGGGTATTTTTATTTAATGACCATCATCAGTTTGGTAGTTACCCGACAGTCAACAACGTGTGTTATATGTGCCAAGTGGGAGAATGTAAGAATATCCATAAAGTGGCCCATATACCACATGTTTTTTTATTTATTATATATATTTATTATATATA
>JAPPVO010000029.1:174243542-174341802 GCA_030407325.1 Camellia japonica
AAAAACTTTTTAAAATTTTGACTAAAAAATAAAATAATAATAATTAAAAGTATAGCTCAAGGCACTCTAATGCGGATAGCCCTTCACGCGCCCATAACCGTAATAACGGTCACTCTGCGTCCCCTCCAAAAAAGAAAAACCGAGACCACCCCATGATTTCCAACGCCTCTCTCTCCAATTCATGAAACTCTGTTGATCTAAAGATGTCTGCAACTCTTGCTCTCTGCTATTCCCACAAACCCATCTCATCCGAAAACATCCGACGAGTCAACTCAGCCAAAACAAACACGAACCCCGACCTCGTTATCAAGCAAAGACTCCCCAAATCATCTCGCATTAACAGAAAACAGTCCAAGATTGTAAATTTTTCAACTCGACAAGGCAATCTCTCTGAAATTCGGAGTCTTTTATCGTATGTGAATTCGGGGTCTATGGAAGATGCACTCCATCTGTTTGAGAATATGACTAAATGTGACCCTTTTGTTTGGAATGTTATAATCAGGGTACTAACTAGCAATGGGTATTTTCAAGAGGCCATTGATTTTTATTATCGAATGCAATTCGAAAGAGTACGAGCTGACAATTTCACCTACCCATTTGTGATTAAGTCGTGTGCCGGGTCATGTTCTTTGATAGAAGGACAGAAAGTTCACTCAAAGTTGATTAAAGTTGGATTTGATTTGGACCTTTACATTTGCAATTCCCTTATTGCTATGTATGCAAAGCTTGGGTGTATTGAGCTTTCTGAGAGGGTGTTTGAAGATTTGCTGGTTAGAGATTTGGTTTCTTGGAATTCAATGATTAGTGGGTATGTTTCAGTCGGGAAGGGTTGGAATGCGTTGGTTTGTTTCCAGGAAATGCTGGCCGTTGGATTGAGAGCTGATAGGTTCAGCATAATTAGCAGTCTTGGAGCGTGTTCTCTTGAGTGTACACTGCAATACGGGAAGGAAATTCATGGACAAGCAATCAGAAGTGGATTTGAATCAGATGTGATGGTTCAGACATCAGTCGTTGATATGTATGCAAAATGTAGTAGAGTGGATTATGCAGACACATTTTTTCAAACAATTTCTGGGAAAAACATTGTTCTTTGGAATGCTATGATAGGTGGATATGCTCTAAACAGGCAACCTTTAGAGTCATTTGTTTGTTTGAAGAAGATGCAAGAGGATGATAACTTGACTCCTGACATGATCACTGCAATAAATTTGCTCCCATCTTGTGCACAAATTGGAGCTCTCTTTCCCGGTAAAACTATCCACGGTTTAACCATTAGAAAAGGGTTTCTCCCTCATTTGGTGCTCGAGACTGCTCTTGTTGACATGTATGGAAAGTGTGGGTATCAAAAACTCGCAAGAAAAATTTTCAGTCACATGAGCGAAAGAAATCTAGTTTCTTGGAATGCCATGATTGCTGCTTATGTTCAGAATGGGTGTAACAGAGAGGCCTTGGAACTGTTCCAGGACTTATGGAGAGAGCATTTTAACCCAGATGCAACAACAATAACTAGTATTTTACCTGCATATGCTGAAGTAGCCTTGCTCAGAGAGGGGAAGCAAATCCATGGTTACGTCATAAAGCTAAATCTTTGTTCAAATACCTTCATCTCAAATTCAATTGTTTACATGTATGCAAAATGTGGGGATCTCAAGACTGCACGGAAAATTTTTGATGGGATGTTGTTTAAGGATATCATTTCATGGAACACAGTCATTATGGCTTATGGTATTCATGGATTTGGTGAAAATTCAATTAAATTGTTTTCTGAAATGAAGGAAGAGGGTATCAAACCCAATGCGAGTACTTTTGTTTCCCTGCTGTTATCTTGCAGCATTGCTGGCATGATCGATCAAGGATGGGAGTACTTCAGTTCAATGAAAAAGGACTATGGGATTGAACCAGGAATAGAGCACTATGGTTGTATAGTTGATATTCTTGGCCGCTCTGCAAATCTTGACCTAGCCAAGCGTTTTATCGATGAAATGCCACTGGCCCCAACAGCAAGGATATGGGGGTCTTTGCTCTCAGCCAGTAGACACAACAGAAACATAGAATTAGCCGAGCTTGCAGCTGAGCACATTTTGTCCTTGGAACATGATAATACTGGTTGCTACGTCTTGCTTGCAAATATGTATGCTGAAGCTGGAAGGTGGGAAGATGTAGAACGGATTAAACATCTTATGAAGAATCAAGGATTGGAAAAAACCACTGGGTATAGCACGGTTGAGAACAATAGTAGGACTTTCAAGTTTGTCAACCAAGACAGGTCTCATATCGACACCAGCTTGATATATGATGTTCTAAACATTATCTCAAGGAAGATTAGTGAAGACATATACATCCATAGTCTCACCAAGTTTAGGCCACTAGATTTGATACGAAAAAGATCAACCGCTCCTGAATGTCACAGTGTTAGATTAGCGATTTGTTTTGGTCTGATATCTGTATCACTTGGAAATCCTATTCTTGTTAGGAAAAACATTAGAATATGCGAAGCTTGCCATGGCGCTGCAAAGAAGATTTCAGAGGTTACTGGAAGAGAAATAGTAGTGGGAGATCCGAAGATGTATCACCACTTCAGAAATGGTCGATGCTCATGTGGAGATTATTGGTGATTGGTTCTTTGAATCGCGCAAATATAAAACTTCGAATGAGTGTAGATATACATTTGTGACAATGTAAAAATCTCATGATCCGTTAGTGAAATTTTCCCAAATGATAAAACCACTTCTTGATTTTCTGGTGGTGATATTGATACTATTTTTTTGTGTGTTGGACCAACTTCTTAGCATTGGGCTGTTGTGTGATTATGGAAGATAGTTACATTCATTTCCTTTGCTCATCTGTTTGCAAAACAGTCTTATTAGTCAATTTAATATACTTTGTCACATGTACCATATCAATATTAAAGAGTACCAATCCATAGAGAAAAAAAAAAAAAAAATTAAAAATAAAAGAGAGAGAAAAAAAGTGTAATGTATGCTTCTAATTTAAATTAAAGTTTATCCATTCTCTTTTATTAAATTTAAAAAATAAAATAAACATTACTTACAAATTTAAAAAAAAAAAATCAATTATATGATGAACCTTGACAAATATAATTCCATGCCTGATTTATTTATTTGATAATTGAGAGTCCATCCTAAAAAAGTAGACTTGAGATTCAAAGATTACCCCTAAGTCAGTGAACTGAGCAAACAACAGAAGATTCGAACATAAATAATATGAGGAAAGAACACTAACTCACATACTCGAATTGTCCGTTAAGTTATCTATTGTTTTATAACTCTTTTATAAATTAAAAATAAAATCTCAGAAATATAGAAGATAAGAAAAACTCAAGAACACAATAATAATATCATAACAAAAATCGATATATATAGATCAATCAAATCAAATAAATTTTGTTCTATTTTCTCATCACCTATTACTAAAAATCAATAAACCAATTAACAAAAAGAAAGTGTGTTAAACTAAAAGCCAAAAAAAAAAAAAAAAAAAACCAAAAAATTCTTATTTATATAGGAACTAAAAGTCCATTCACCAGTCAAATCGAAGCTTCAAAAAATTCCGCTTCAATGTTCAGTCAACCTTAACAGCTTCATCATCATCATCATCACCAATTCTCATTGTTGGAAAACATCCTCTTCATCATCAAAGACACCCCCGAAGCACCCGATCACAGCACAGCACATGTCCTTGGACTTGGCGGCGCAACTCCGACGGTCTTCGGGTTCCGACAACCTCGGCCGTAGGTAGTGCCACGCTGCCTTCTGCAAGAGAGGATCCTTTATCTGAATCTCCCTCCAGCTGTCCTTCCTTCTATAGTCCGGCCCTGCCGCCACCTCCGGCAATAGATCTTTCAGACTAATGTAGTTGGTGTAAGAATCCACCATCGTTTAAAAAAATTAAAAATTGATATTCACAATGCAGAAATTAAAATTCAAAATGAAACAATGAGTTTTTAAGGTGGGGTTGGTTAAGGTTGTTTCCATATGTGAATAGGATAGAATTGATAGAGTGACTGTGTTTTGATCAATCACTGATTTTTAATGTGTCCTAATTAGGATTGAAATAGCCAAGTGTTAGTTTTATTGAGGATGTGAATCAATCTATTGGATTTTTAAGATACACACAGCATGTGGGACCGAGGTATTTCCAAATCTAGCAGCGTTTTAGATTGAATGAGATTGTTATGCTGAATTAACGTAATGTCATCACGACCATGTTGTCATATTTTTTTTTTAAATCCATTATGCTATAAGTTTTCCTTAATGCTTCCGTCTTGAATTTATTTCTACTTTTTTTTTGTCATATAATAAAATATTAGGGATTAGTAAGGTAAGTCACTCCATCAATTTGAACCGTCAATTTCTAACATTCTTACTGTCCCAATAGATAATTACATTGACCATTGGGCCAATTATCATGTATTTCCATCTTCGATCTATCAAGGTAAAAGATTTCAAAACAAAACAAAAATTTATGGATAATTAAACTAAAATAAATAATTATATTTTATAAATACTTATTTATCTTTTCTCAAATTTCTAACCCAACTATAAAAAATAAAATAAAAATAGAAGTATTTTACTCTTTTCACCTTATTTTATTTTTTTTTACAAATTTAAGATTAAAACATAACATAAAGGATGAGTTTAGAAATCACTAATCAATATTGTCCAAAACTTTTCAACTCGCGAAAGTGTTTGGGTTTCGCTCCAATTAATCCCAGATATATCTCACATAGTGTGCCTGTTTCACATATATCACATAATTACCTACCTATGTTTTAAACTTAAAATCATGTAGAACTTGTTATGGGAGTGGTGGGCTCAAGGGGAATGAAGAATAATGAAACTTAAAATCATTGATCAGTTTTGAGGTTTGAATTATGATTTTCCATACGAGTCATAAACCTTGACTAACTGGAATAGCGTAGAAGGATAAAACAAATGTCATTTATACTCATAATGGGAAAAAAATAATCAATCCACTAGAAATAACTCATGCTAAAAAAATTTGATGCTACATATGGGAAAAGGCAAACATTACTCAATTGTCATTTTTATTTAGAATATTCTGATCTTCCGGATCTTTATTCTTTTTTCCAGGATGGTACTGAACCATGAATTGCATCAAATCCTTGATAAAATAACTATCTACAGATATTCTACCTTAATTTCGCCAAGTTTTGTGTCTTTCGCTCTCCTTGTTTATGAACACCCCCAAGGATTTATGGTTAATTAAGGATGCTGGACAAAAAAACAAAAAAAATACATCTTGTTATTTGTTAGGGAAATTGCTTGTTCTTCTTGTGGATATATCTGTCTTCAATTTTAATTTTGCTTTACTTTTTTTGTTCATAAAAACAAGAAACAAGTTTTTGTTTTTCTGCTTTTTTATTAAAAAAAAAAAGTTTTGAGTATGAATGAACACAAAAATAATTAAACATATTTAATGAGTTGCTAGAGGTGTTATTCGACGGTGGGAGTGATTAGAAGTAGCCACCCTAGTTCATGGCCAGAGGTCACAAGTAGTGACTATCTGATTGCAGAAGTCTACTAAAGAGTCATCGGAAGATGGCTAGAGTACATTGGAGCTTGCCGGCAGCTAGCAGTGGGCGGTAGTGGTGGTGGAAGCAGTGGTGTTAATGGTGGGTGGTAGCCATAGGTGGTGAGAGAGGGAAGAGAGCATAAAAATTTGTTTATAAAATTAGTGAAAGCACTTTTTCTATTTCCAAAAATTTTAGAATATTAATTCTACCTTCTTAAAAACAAAAATAAAATACTAAACAAGTTTTGTTTCTAGTTTTAAAAAACAATAAAAACAGATTACAAAAAATAAAAACTTTACCAAACATAGCCACTAATGAGTTAAAATATACAACTGTTCCCCCACCGATATCTAGTTTTTAGGCCAAACTCTGACGTAGCCAGACAGTGAATCATTTTGGTTGCATTCAAGATTTTCTTGTGATTGATAAAAGCTATTAGGCAAGTCTGTTTTTTTGTGTTTATCTTCTGTTCTTTTCCTGATTACTTAATTTCTTAAGTTGAAATTTGTTTTAAACCTCTAGTGTGCATAGTAGCATCAGTTTAGTGATGTGAACTGTCATTGGTTTTAAGGATTTTGTTGTTTGAAATTTAGATGAATTAATATGGATAATAAGGACTTATCCAGAAGGGCAGACTCCAGATTATATCCTCAAGAATGGTTTGGTTTTTTGGTTATATTTGAGGTTTTTCTTACAAAAGTCAAAGTTCCAATCCTTGTTATTAGCTTCAAATCAGGATCAGGATAAGGCTTCATTTTTGGAGCCTCTGTAAATGCAGCCATTCAATTCTTTTTTCTGTTTACTGTTAGTGAGGCCTACTTCTAACATTCCCAATGTGTTTTCTTTCTGTATTCGGTTTTGGTTTCGGTTATACTTTTATCTGCCAATAATGCTATACATAAATGAATTTTTCACTAAAATTTCCTTATCAATTGACACAAAAGTCGCGGGGGTCAATAACTGCATATGTAACCTACGCCTTCATATCTATTGAAAATCAAGTAAAAAATTATACAACATTTCTCTTTCTTTTGCTAGCTAATAACAAGAGATCAGAAAAGGTCAATAGGGAATTGTCATCAACAATGAGACTTAATCCAACACCATTTCCAGAAGGACTTAACTTTTGTTACCGTCAATATTCATCATTTTATGCTAAAATTCTATTACACATGTTATTTTTTTTATACTATTTTACATTGCTTACTCACAATGAGAGTGAACTTTATATTTATTTTCATTATGAGTAGGCGGTATAAAATAATATAAAAATAATATTTTTGTAACCTTATTCTTCATGCTATACAACTCTACCAAACAATCCCTTTTGAGTTAGCAACTTCAATCATTGTGTGGACCCTTGTTCCAAAGCTCCAGATTGGTTTTCCACATGCACATACAATGCACCGAAGAGGTCCAAAACTGTGTTGTCCTCTTCCTAATACATCCCCTAATAATTTGCAACAACCCTTGCTTGCTTGCTAGCTGGCTGGCTTTTCATTTTACTATTACCAGAGAAGTCCACGTGGCACTCACCCAGGTGAGAGAATCAAGAGACTAACGACAACCCATTTGCATAGTCATAGAGAGACTCATACTCACCTGGGGGAGATATCAATGTTATGCTCCCATATTATCGGATGTTACAACACTTGTTCCCTATGAAACACCGCTGTCTCTTTTGGCCTCTTCTTCGCCACCCAAACAACACTAAAAACATATAGAAAAACATTATTCCTCACACATCAAAACTACATTAAAACTTCAAAACAAACAATCAATCAATCTGTTGAAGAGAGAGAGAGAGAGAGCAAAAGAAAGAAAGAGAGTGAGAGAGAAAATGGGTGCTCAAAAAACCTCCCCACAACCCTCTCCAAAGAAAAGGTCCACCTCTATCACCCTCCAACACCTCTTCGATCTCGATTCAAAAAGCAACCTTTCCGGCAACAATGTTACCGGAAAGAGGACGTCTTTCGAGTTAGAGAACGAAGAGGTTCTAGCTCTCATCTCTTACACTACCTTCACTTATACGTTTACGGATCCCTTGGAATCTCCATCGCAGCAAGATCTCAAGCGCCTCAAGCTCATCCAACTCCTCTCCATCATCAAAACCTCGAAAACCCCGCTTCACTCTCAAATTCTCCCACCTCTCTTCTCCATGCTATCGGCCAACCTCTTCCGACCCCTCCCTCCGCCCTGCACCGCCTCTGTCATCTGTGTTCTCCCTGATGATGAGGATCTTGCCGCCACCCTTACTGCCGCCTGGCCTCACTTGCAAATCGTATATGATATCCTCCTCCGTGTCATAATGAACACAGACGCCAAGGCGCTCAAAGACTCCGTTGACCGTTGTTTCATTATGAATCTTCTTAATCTTTTCCAAACCGAAGATCCTAGAGAACGGGAGAGCTTGAAGAACGTGTTCCACCGGATATATCTAAAGTTCACTTTCTACCGATCCTTCATGAGGAAAGCGATGAACGATGTGTTCTTGGACTATATATTCGAGACAGATCGGCACAGTGGGATTGGAGAGCTGCTTGAGATATGGGGGAGCATCATTAATGGATTTACTGTTCCATTGAAAGAGGAACACAAGTTGTTTTTAATGCGAGTGTTGATTCCTCTGCATAAGCCCAAGGGAGTGCAGGTGTACCATAGGCAGTTGGCTTACTGTGTGTCTCAGTTTGTGCAGAAGGAGCCTGGGTTAGGTGGGGTTGTTGTGAGAGGGATTTTGAGGTATTGGCCGGTCACTAATTGTCAGAAGGAGGTTCTGCTGATTGGGGAATTGGAGGAACTGGTTGAGAATATGGAGCCTGAGCAGTACAGAATGTTGGCTCTGCCTTTGTGCACACAAATTACCAAGTGCTTCAACAGTTGGAACTCACAGGTAACAAAACTATGATAAAGTCTAATAACGCATAAGCTGATCACAGAATCGAATACAATAATCACACCTTTTTGTGGGTCCAACATCCATATAAGGTGTTTGTGTCCAATTCTGTGAATGGTTTCTGTGTAAGTAGAAAAACTAACTTCTTGTGTTTTAGGGTCTTCTTTTTTTTTTTTCTTTTTTTTTTCCTTTCTATAGTAGCTGGTGTTGGACTAAGCCTCATTCCCAGTTCCATTTCCTGTCGACTTTTCCTTTTCTGTGAATTAACTAGCGAAAAATAGCCGGTGGCATGAAGAAAGATAATTCTTGGTTCAGTTCCTCACACAAATGACAGAGAAAAGAATTGATCAAATTCTATTTAATCTGACTTATGGTGATCATTTATCAAAGAATTACTCTAGTTTTCAATTATTGAACAATCCCAAGCAATTTATTTACAATGAAATATATAATGAATTTTGAGTTCAATACATCAGAAAGACCGATATCCCTTGTTCATTATTTTCTTCTTCTTCTTCTTTTATTCACAAAACTCACGTGGACAAGGTTAATAGTTTTCATTTCTCATCTCACAAAAAACCCTCTTTGCTCCACCCAAATTGACTTTCATGAATCCTAAATTTCAATTATCCCCTCTGTCCTCTCAGAACACTAAACACTACTACACAATTCTTCACATGGAGAATCACTCTGTTTTTTCAGTTTCCTATATTTGAAACAAGTGAAATTTCATTTTCAGTCAATAAATGGGACTGGATTGTAGATTGACATGAAGATTTAGGGTGTTTTGCTAATTGGGGCATGAGTCAATTTAATTTCCATTGAATCAGTCACCATGGAAGCCTCTGTTGTCTTTACATGTGGACATTGTCAAATGAATTGATCACAAAGTAGTTGCTTCATTTTTGTCTGTAATCTCTATGTCAATATCATCAAATTTGTGTATGTATAGGAAATTAACATAAATTCTTTGAATTAATTTAGGTAGCAGAGCGTGCTCTCTATGTATGGAACAATGAACAGTTTGTGAAGATGGCATCACAGGTGACAGAAGAAGTGTTTCCAGTGATAGTTGAAGGCATGGAGAGGAACCTAAAATGGCACTGGAGCAAGAGTGTCAAACAATTGACAGAAAACGTGAAGGTGATGCTGGAAGAAATGGAACCGAGTTTGTACAACCAGTGCCTCCTCAGACTTCAATCAAGAGAATCCGGGGCACGCCAGGAGGAGAAGAAGAGAGAAGAGAAGTGGGAGAAAATAGAAATGGCAGCTGCCGGGAAACAGTTCCTCCAACCACCACATTATGTTTGTGTTTCCAATTGAAAAAAACAAACAAAGTTACAAGAATTATTTGTGGGCAGCTGGTATTGAGATACGCTATTTTAATGCCATTGTAAAAGGCAGGAGGAGAAATGCTATGTAATCAGAAAATATCGCACCTAAATTTAATCTATACATTTTAAATTTTGAGTACTTCTCTTGAAAAATTTAATTACTGTGTAGTGAAGAGATCAATGAATAGATGTGCAGTGTGTCATTAATCTGCAAAATGGAGCATTATTAGTGTATATGATTGCTAAAAATCTAATTTTGTTACAAGAATCTAATTTCGTTAAGAATATAATTGTTACAAAAATCTTTCCCAACACAACACAGCTTAACCATAGGAGTAATGTTACGTATCATGAAAAAAATATCATAAAAATTATTATGAAAGATTCTCAACCGTTAGATTACACATAGAAGAAAACACCACATACTAATCAATGAATGAAAAATATTCATAAACATTTCATGATATTTTTTTCATGATCCGTAATATTATTCTAACCGTAGCCTATGCATGCACCGTACCTCATAATAATTGTGCCACGTGTTCGTGCTGAGAACCCATATAATTTTGTGTTAATTTTTAGTTTAATATTGTTGTTATAGGAGATATATCAAGGCTTTGTTGTTATTGTTTAAGCTTTTCTCAAGACATTAGCAATATATATTATCATCAATGCTAGGTATCATGAAAAATTTTCATAAAAATAATTATAAAAGCTTTGTGACCCTTGAATTACACTTAGAATAACAACAATGCTAGGTATCATGAAAAGTCTTTCATGAAAATGATCATGAAAGATTTGTGATCTTTGGATTACACTTAGAATAAAGCACCACACACTAATCAAGGTAATCTAAGGGTCATAAATTTTTCATGATCATTTTCATAAAAAAAATTTCATGATCCCTAACATTTCTCTTAGAATAAAGCACCACACACTAATCAAGGTAATTCAAGAATCATAAATCTTTCATGATCATTTTCATGACCCCTAACTTTTCCATATATTGTTAAACCTCAATAGCCCAATTAAAACCAGCAGGGCATGAGATGCCAAGCCAAGCTCAGAGTCTTAACAAACACATACAAAATACAAATACACACAACACAACTATTATGTCGTTGTTGTTGTTGTTGTAGCACATGGTTTAGGTTTTGTTTGGTACTAAAAAGTTTCTACACCTCAGCTACAAGTTGGTTGGCTATGGCTTGAAAAATATACCTCATGGCTAGTTTACTATTTTAAAATGTCTTACAGTTAAACCTATCACTGTTATATTATTTTGATATAATTTTATAGATAAATTATGTAGAAGTAATATTTTTCATTTAAGAAAAATGTGAAAGATTTACAATTTAAAACTTACAATTCAATCACAATGATGGTAAAAGAGTTGAGTTTTACATTGTTAAATTTGTAACAAATCAAAAAATGACATGATGCTTTTTAAGGTTTTAAAAATACATAATAGTTAGATTATTTTTCATCATTAATTCGTTAATAGTATAAATGAAAAAATAATATTATCATCTATTTATTACTTTTATCTTTATTTATTTCAGTGTTTATCCAATGTTGACTTTAGTTTCAATCACTTTAATTTTATTTAAAGAAAAATTAATGTAACTATATTAAAAATGATAGACCAATTGTATTTTTTTTAAGGAAAATGTTTTTTTCCTGAATTTGAGCCCCCGAATCAAATAGAAGAGAAGAGAGGGGAAGAGATGGCAGCCCCTCCGCCCGCCGTCGCCTCTGCCCAATCGTCGCCCCGCCGTTGCAGCTCGTCTGCCTCCGCCCCCTGCCTCTGCCTCCGCCTCCGCCTCCAGCCCGATTTTGTTGGCCCCTCCAGTCCAGTTCTTCTTCTTCTTCTCTTCCTCCTTCTCTTCTTCTTCTTCTTCCTCCTTCTTCCTTCTCTTCTTCTGATTTTCTTCTTCTGAAAAAAAAAAAAAAAAAAAATCAAAAACGACGAAAACGACGTCGTTTTTGGATTCGGGGGCTCAAATTCGAGCTACCAATCACTTCTTTTTTTTTTAAATATCCAGAATGTACAACTTTCCGAAGCAGCAGTTTTATCTGGAAGAAACAAATACTGCTCTGTCAATAGCAGCTTCCATTTCTCTCTCTCTCTCCCCTCTTCTCCTTGGGTGATGGTGAGAGCATCTTCATTGACATCAGGTATTGCTTCTTCTTCTTCTGCTTCTCCTTGTCCTTTTCCTTCTTATTAGGGTTAAACACACTCTTTCTCAAATTAAAACAGAAATTTCATTGGTGAAGAACTCTCAATTTCATGTATCTTTGCACCATTGTGAGACTTGGAATGGAGAGACACCTAACTTCTACAGATATTGAATTAACCTTGTTACATATGTTTATGTGTATACATGTTTGTGGTCTATGTATTCAAAAAAAAAAAATTTGAAGTTTGTTTCACAATGGATGCACCTTTAGGGTTTTTCATATTTTTCTGTGATTCCCAATTTTCTCAATTCTGGGTTAGCTTCTTCTTCTTCTTATTCCCTCGATTATGCTCTCTGCAGTGGTTTTCTTCTTGCAAGAGGTTCATTGTTTTCCCTATTCAATCATTCTTGGTATTCAGTTGAGAATAAAACATCAGTCTGGAGCTATAGATAGGATGGAATGAAATAAAAATAGGGTTGGTTCATAAATTAGAATTGTGGCTCATCCAATCCAATCATGAGTAAATAGGTTAAAAGTTAGCTTTTTGATTTTTTTTTTTTTTGAATGTTCAATCAAAAAAGTCAAAAAGCCAATAAGTTAGCTTTAACCTACATGCCAAAAGAAGTGAAAAATGGTTTGGAAGCAAGATGCCCTGTCTAGAATGTTATTTCCTATCCTACAAATATCCACTGAATACGAAGAGCTTTCTTTGCTTCGTTTGATTGAAGATAATTTGAGTGTAAGTCGACCAATAAGCCCTTCATTATTATTAGAAAGATGGGGCTTTGAACCCGACCTTCCCCTGCCTCTGCAGAACCTATAGGGAATTCAAGATCTATAGCTCGTAGTTAGGTAGCAACAGTTATCTGAATTAAAATAGATGTGCAAGAGTATCTAACTACTTTTGCAGCATAGTGGTGAGGGTATGTAATGGCATCAAAACATTTCCTTCCTGTAACAAACTGATTGCCATTTGATATTCCCTTCACTATTCCACTAAGGGAACCCTTCTTATTATCGTTTCTTGATAATTGAACAATAATTTACAAACATAGATGGGTTTTGCATATATTAGTTTTTGATTTGTCTTAGCAGAAATTTTTAATATATATCACTCGAATTCACTGGCAAAGCGTTTACTTCTATTGTTATTGTTGTGTCACATTATGGCACCTCATCATTCTCTGTTACTATTGAATTGTGCTTGAAATGACTCTTAAGTCCCAATAATCTTATCAGTATTCTTTTCCCCGTTCATTTCTGCCCTTTTTTTTTTTGGTTTCTTTTTCAATAATTTGTTTCTTTTGTTGTTGTCAATAGGTTTGGAGTTAACATTCGTATAAGATGCAAACCAGTTCTGCGTTGACGGCAGGTTGTGCAGGTCCTCCTGACCTCTATTTATCTGTGACTATGTCTTTATTTTTTATTCTTTTGGCACTTAGTATTTGTTTTGTTATTATAGATAGGTTTAGTCAATCCTAAACTACCATTCCAGATTCAGAAATATAACAGAAGCACACCTAGAGATTACAATGTCATTCAACTGGTTTCAAAAAGGGTAACTTACGAAGTCACTCAACTTACTTCTAAAAGGGTAACTTATTAGGTATTTCTTTTGTTTTTTTCTCTCTGATTTTAATTGGTATATGTTTGATTTTGAAGATTATTTACTTGTAAATATTTGTCAGATTCCTAGAGCAAAGATTCATTATTTTCTTGCCCCAAGTTTCTGCACCAGATATACTACATCGGTAGGAAGAAATCATCATGAATTGAGCTTTGGCGATGACTTCCTTGAAGAGCCCATTTGGTTAACTCCTATAAAGGAAGCTTTGTTGTATTGTACTTGCAATAAATCAATCATGTTGAGTTACCTCAAATTTACATGTTGGTGGCAGCCAATAGGAGCAGTGTTGTCAACATTTATATAGGATGGAAAAGATTAGCTTGTATGAAGTGATTGATGATCCTTTTTTCAGGGCTTTGTAATCTTTATCTATCTTCCTCCATGAGCAGCCTAGCCAGCTGAAGTACATAGAGTAGCCAAGTTTCCATAACACGGTTAGTTCCTACTGTCTAGAATTCTTGCTCTACTTTCAGTTGCTTATTCAACTCATATGTGTAAATTGAATACCCTTCTGAACTACGACTCTTATAAACATGTATACATGGATGAGTTAAAACAAATAAAATAAGGGTATTTGCTGATTGTAGTTGGCATGTCCGTTCTCTTATACATGTCAACAAATAGGTTTTAGGATACTGGCTACAATCAGATGCATGATAGCAAATATGCCAAAAAAAAAAATAAATAAATAAAAATTGGGTTCATTATCTTTGCTGCTTTTAACATGCATGTGCTTCTATTTCTCATGCATTTCTGATCTCTGTGTGTGTGTGTGTGTGTGCAGCAGAAGACAGCTTCTCTCACTCTCCTTCTCGTGGCACTTCTTATAGTTGCACTCGCCTCAGTTGACTCTTCCCTCTGTTACCAGTTGGCCTTGCTTCTGCGTAAGACCCCATAACAAGCAGTGATGAAATCCCTGGTTGATAGTATATGGTCAAGCTCAATACTTCCAGATGCAGTTCGTAGCTTGCCCGATTGGCAGTGTGAGCATAACTCTTGTTTACATCTCTTTGGCACCCCAAAAAAAAACACATTTTGTTAGAGGTGGTTTTCAGAGAGCGACCATAGCTTCTGAGTGAGTAAACAGTTGCAGGAAATGTTCCATGGACTGATTAAAGTTGTTTCTCTATCTATGACAATGGTTTTGTTAAAAAATATATATATATATATATATATTTTAAAAAGAAAAGAAAGAAGCAATGCTTTATTATTTCCTGCATTTATTTATGATTATGAATGCTGTTTGCTTGGTAGCACAGTGATTCTTTGTTGTTTCATACTTTTCATTGTTTGGCTTCCTCTTTCTAGTATATATTTATTTGAGTTAATGATTCATATGGCCCTTAAACCGTATCCCCTGTTTTAAAATGGTCCCTGCAATTCATTTTATCTTAATTTAATCCCTCAACTTTTTAACCAGCATCAATCTCATTCCCTTGAAAAGGTTTTTTTTTTTTCTTTTTTGGTCGATGGGGCCTTGAGAGGATTAGTTTTGCAGCCAAATGCAATTCTTTGAAATACTTGTCTTGTTATCAATTAAAGTATAAATGGGAACAGTCATAAGTATTAGATTTAAAAAGTTGGGACACTAAATTGAGAAAAAATGAAATTCAGGGCCCATTTTAAAACAAGGGTATAATTTAGGGGCCAAATGGGTCATTAACTCTGTATCTTTTGTTTAGGTTGTGTCATATTTTGATTATGTATCCTCTCGTGCGTACACAGAGGACCATCAAACACAATAAGTGATGTGTTCTTTGGAAAATAAAAACATAAAACACATTACACTCGACACAACCAAACCCACAGCCAAAGCCAGCATTATGAAATAAACTTGTTCCAAATACACAACCAAGTAACCAACAGGCGGCATCATGAAATGAAGTCTTATAATACACACGCAGAAAGCTGCCAAAAAATATTCCACTCAGCATTGCCTCATCACAAGTACCTTCATAACTAAACGAGATGTACTAAACAAAGAATAAACTCGGAACATAGTTAAAATGGAAAAATAATACAACAAAAAGGACACAATGCAGTTTGTTCTGACTATTGACCTTAGCTGACCACAATTTCTATAAAATCATGGAACCTGAGGTTCCACCAACCAAATCCTACAGCAACAACAATAATTCCGCTCCACCTCCAAATGGCAATAACGATCCCCATGCCAAAATGTGAAATATGAAGAAAAACAAATTATAATAATCAACATTTTGACCTCTTCAACAAAATCTATGGAAATCAGAGACTGGAATCTATTTGCCAATAAGGTGTATACAAGACTCTGACCAAGCTGGGAAAAATATAAATCTAGATCTTGAATGAGATGTAGTAAACTCTTTTTAAATTCAAAACCTGGATAAGGGAAAAAAACTCACGGAAAATGCTAGAAAAATCACACCCCTGTACACCATATCTAAGTTGCAATCATCAGTTTCGACCTTCAGTCCAAACCAAATGTCGTTGTGACAGTCAATCCATGGGCAGCCTTGAAGATTACAATAAATTAGCTTCAAGCTTCAACGAAAACTAGGCAATAATTCGGCCTGTGCTAGGAAAAACATCACCAAGCTGTTTGGTCTTCTCGCTCAAAATTAAACAACGCACAAAATGTCAACAACACAAGCAGGTACACAACTCGGCAGCATGGCGAAGACAGGGCACCAGTGCGGAAGACAACTCTCTTATGAGGAAAATATTCGTACTTGATACTTTGACAACTTGTCTTTCACCGGGGGCTCCAAAGCAGACATGCACTGGTCCCACGCACCATCCCTAAGCATCTGTAAAGATAATTATTTTATACATTTATTACATCAGTTATTTGTTATCTATGTCCAATTTCTAATTTTGTAACTGCGATTCTATTCCGAGAGTTATACAACCCCCATGAAAGAAAAAAAATTAGGCATAAAGTTCCAAAAAAAATATTTAAATAGAAATCAAAGTAGCATGACAGAGAACCAAAACACCACTGACCTGTTTATAACCATGCAACACCTGGCAAACTTCATTGTGTAGTTCTTCGCTCCTTATTTCCTGTATTAAAATAAAGAAAATAAAAAAATCATATTTTTTTTTGTTTTTATTTTCTACTCAAAAAAATTAATTCAGGAATGCCATTCTTACATGCCAACTTGCAATAGCTTTGCACATGAAAACAAGTGAACTCAAAGCCCCTGATGGGTTTGCTCTAACCTGCAAACAATTGCACACCAAACTAGGATTACATTTCTAATCTCAGATTAATTGGAAGATGAAGAAAGTATAGGCATACCATGGCACATAGACCTCGGAAGGCATCCTCCTTCTCAATATCATCACGTATCCTGCCACAATTTGCTAATGACATAAGGCTGCAAGTAGACTGATAGTGATATAGAAACGCTTACACTTGGCAAGTGTCTGAAACCAACAAATAACTAATGTAGAAGAGAATTCAGATTTAATAGTAATCTATATAATAAAGAAAACCTAAATGCTCCCAACACTAATTACTTCAATCCTATCTCCGGCTTCTGTCACTAAATGAGAATTAATAATATTAAGATGACACAAAGCATGCCCATACCACCATTTTCCAGCTACTTGCAAATAGTAACATCAAGGAGTCTTTCAATGGGGAGTGGTGAAAAAGAAAACAAGAACTTACATAGATAAAGCAATACACCATGATTGCATGAAATGCTCCATGTGTGGTGATACAACCTCTGGACAAACCTAGGCAACTCGACCAAGCGTTATAGCACTATTTTCTATAAGTGACTTGTTGAGCGCCTGCTCAGCATCAAGAAATGTAATTAATTAGAGATAACAGTCCGAAACATACACCCATGCCCACAAGTGTGTGCATGCATACACATGCATGACTGGAAAACAGCAAAGAAACAATCACCTCAGCATGTTGAAGAATCGGGATCAAGCAAGAAATGACTGTCATCACTATTGGAGAAATTTCTTGACGAACCTGAAATTATTAGTTTACAAAATGTCAAAATACTTCTAGTCTATGGAAGGGCATTGTTGATAAATTTGTGCACCCCATTTAGTATTGATTCAAAAAGGAAACCAACAAGAAACACATGCCCCAAATAATAAACATAGACATGAAAGAAATGAGATGATTAGCAATCAAATGAAACCTCAACACAACTCATGTTAGCATGCAAAATACATAGATTGAACATGGTCACTGCACTATTTTTTTCCTTTTTTCGGTAGACCTCCCCAACCCAGATGAAGGCATTATTCAAACTAGGTCTTTAGTACAACTGCCAAGAGACTTTACCGGTTAAGCTAGCCAGCAATGCCAAAACATGGAATAATTTAACATTTTGAAATTTATTTGTCCAGACAATTGACTCCATAAGATATATGGACATAGGAAAAGGGGAAGAAATAAAAATAATTTTTTTTTAAACAAAGGGAGGTATCAAAAGGGGTGTCAAATGTAAGTAGACAGCAGATAGATTTTAAAAAGAATAAACATACACACATAAATAAATAGGCTCTCTGATCATCAAATTTTCCTTGTACAATTCACTAGATTTTTTGGCAAAGAATACTGTCATTCCTGCAAACAATTAGTGAACCACATAACATTTCCAAGCATCAAAGACTGTAATAAGAGTATCAGAAGTGAAATGCATATGTAGCTTTATTGTCTGGATAAGACAACTTTCACCATGTCAAGAAGCTACTTGAAGCAAATTTAATTGGCATTCTAAAAATGAACTATAAAGAAATTCCATATCTTCCTTACTTGTCTTTTGATCTAACTCAATTTAGTTAAGCTTACTTGTCTTTTGATCTAACTCAATTTAATTCTAAAAACGAATTTCCTTACTTGTCTGTACCCTTTTTGAGGCCAAGTATTCCTAAATCTCTTTCTTTTGACTTAACTCCATATCTTCCTTACTTGTCTTTTGATCTAACTCAATTTAGTTCTCTTTCAAGCCTTGTTCTTCCTCCTCCTCCTAAGGAAATTCCAACTACTGCTCCATCTCTGATGGCAGCTGATTCCTCTATAGAGCGTGCTGGTAGCTCTCCAACTCATGGTTTATTACTTTTACCTAGTTCCAGCCCTTCTTCCCTTGATCTATTGGTGGCTAGGACCATAGAGACTACTAAAGATACTCCACCCATTCTCCTTTCCCTATGCAGTCCTTTGTGCCTTCCACTACAGCTCTTTCTGCACCCCTCATGTCCACGGATGAGGTAGATATCTTCAAAACAAGACTAGCCAATCTCTTCGACATATCTTCTACCTCTCCAATAGTTAATGAAGAGACTGAGCCATTAGTTCTGGCCAACTCCTTGCTAGAAATTTTCGAGAGCTCTTCCTCCAGTAGCAAGCCTTCTTCACCTCTGATGGACTTAAACAGTTGTCTAGAGCTGTTAACATCTTTTCAAGGATTCCTTTCGAGGCCCTAGAGAGACCTATAATACGAAATGGCTTCCTTCAATGCTGCAAGATCGTTGAACAATCTAGCATAACTGTCTCAAGTCATTTATCTCAGGCAGCAACCACTATTGACTTTTACATCAACATTTGTCATGTTGCCAAGGCTGCAGAGGAGAATATAGTGAGAGACCAGAGCTTTGTTTCTAAAGTACATACTGAAGTATCAGGGCTAAATGAACAACATTCCTCTGTCTCCCATTTTCAAACTCAACTACTGGAGAGGAAAGCTCAACTTGAAGAGGAGCTCTCTGCAGTGAACTAGATCTTAATCCGAACTGACACCAAACTACAGATCACCAACCAAGGACTGGCCGATCGAAAACAAGAAATGACCACAGCCATCCAGTTGTTTTCATCATTTAAGAGTGGGACATCTGTTGTAAAAGAACAGCTAAAGCATTCTAATGATTTCTAGGCCAATTTATGGCAGAATGTATTCAACTCTTTGTGAAGAACAAATTCTTATTTATCATTTGAGTATTCTTGTGTTCTTGTACTTAGTGTTTATTTTATTCCTTGTGTTTCCCAAATGGTTGGAAAATAAGGCTTCAGATATCTGTCATTAATCTTTTTGGAGTGTACATATCCATTCAAATTTCTCAAATTGTATGCTCCAAAAGGCAGGACTCTATGAACTTGATATGGTCCTTCCCAATTAGGTGATCATTTGCCAAACTTATGGCTTTTAATCCCTATTGGAAGTATTGTCTTCCATACCAAATCACCTTCATCAAAGCCAATGTGTTTGACTTTCTTATCATAATTTTTGGCTGCTTTCTTCTTTTGAAAAAGAATGCTATTTAATGCCAGAATTCTAGCTTCATCTATGCTTTCTAATTCTAAGCACATACTCTGATGGTATTGCTTAGGATCTAATTGGTCTTGGCATTTTACCCTCAAGGACTTAACATTAATTTCCACAGGTAACACTACATCATGCCCATATACTAAGGCATAAGGAATGACTCCCGTACTTGACCTTGGGGAAGTTCTATAAGCCCACAAAACATCCAACAATAAGTTATGCCAATCCCTAGGATTGTCTTCCACAACCTTTTGTATTCCTTTTTTCAAGGACTTATTGGATGATTCAGCTTAACCATTGGCTTGTGCATAATATGGGGTGGAATTAACAAGGCTAATTCCAAACTCTGCCACAAAAGACTTTACCATCTTCCCATCAAATACAGTCCCATTATCAACAGTTATAGTCTGTGGGATACCAAATCGATGGATCAAATCTTTAATGAATCCAATGACCTCAGTCTGGTCTACAGCCTTGTATGGCTTAGCTTCGACCCACTTAGTGAAGTAATCAGTGGCCACTAAAATGAAACATTGATGCTTCGAAGAAGGTGGGTGTATTTTTCCCATCATATTCATGGCCCATCCTCTAAATGGCCAAGGCTTCACTACTGCATGCAGGTCAGTTATGGGCACATGCCTTATTGTGCCATGCTTTTGACATGCCTGGCAACCTTTTGAATATTCTATGCAGTCTTTAAGGATATTTGGCCAATAGTAGGAATGTCTTCAAAGCAACCATCTCATTTTCACACCAAGCTGATGAGCACCACAGATGCCTTCATGAACCTCAGCCATAGCTGTTAATGCTTTTTTTGGGCCTAAACATTCCAGCAATAAACCATCTCCCCCTCTTTTGTAGAGAGCATTACCATTCATCACGTATTGCATAGATTGCAATTTAATTCTTCTGCTGGCCTTCGAAGATGGGCCAGCTAAGTACTGCATTATTGGATGCCTCCAATCTTGTTCTTGTAAGTCATTATAATTGACTTTCAGGACCACATTCCTTTTATTCAAGGGTGGTATTAATTTATGATATGTTGTTTAGCTTATGTCCCTTTGAGCATTATCCCTTCTCTTGAAATTCAAAGCTTTCTGAGCCACATCATTAGCTCTATTATTCAAGAATCTTGGGACATGAGTTACATTTGCTATTTGAAACTGAGAAAGCAGATGTAATACAACAACATAGTATGGCAACATGCTTATACTTTGACATTTGAAAATCCCACTTGGTTAACCACCAATTGAGAATCTCCAAATATGTCAACTGCATGAACTTGTAATCCAATAAGAATTTCCAATCTCACTATTAAGGCTTCATATTCAGCTTGATTATTTGAACAAGTAGCTTCATCCACTTTGAAATCATGTGTGGTTTCTATTCCTTGTGGTGACTTAATCACTATACCAATTCCAGTTATGCCATTGGCTTTTGATCCATCAAACCACATTTGTCATGGCTCAACACTAGCCATACCAAGTTCCATTATCTCTTGGCTTTTTGTTTGAGATGGATGGTCTGTCAAAAAATTAGCTAAAACTTGTCATTTTACTGCATTTTGGGGAACATATTCTTAATGAAATTCTGATAAGGCTAGTATCCATTTGCCAATTCTTCCCCTTAACATAGGTCTAGATAACATATACTTAACCAAATATGTGGTTGCAATTACCAAGACAGTTGTAGGCAAAAGATAGTATCTTAATTTCATTGCAGCAAAATACAATGCAAGGCACATCTTTCTACAGCTGAATATTTACATTCACAAGAATTTAAAAACCTACTAAGGTAATAAACAGCTTGCTCCTTGCATTCTTCATTGTCTTGGGCTAAGAAAGCTCCCAATAAATCTTCTGCTACAGCAATGTACAACTTCAAGGGCTTATCACCCTTTGGTGGCATCAGCACTGAAGGGTTGGCCAAGTAGGCTTTGATTCTTTCGAAAGCAATTTGATGCTTTGCTGTCCACACAAATTCTTCTTCATCTTTTAGCCTTAACAAATAAGAAAATACTTTAGTTTTCCCTGCAGTGTTAGAAATGAATCTTCGAAGAAAGTTAACCTGTCCAAGGAACCTTTGTAATTCTTTCTTACTTGATGGAGGTCTAGCTTTAATGATGGCTTTGGCTTTGTTCTGGTCAATCTGTATTCCTTTCTTGTGTACTACATAGCCTAAGAAGTTTCCAGATGATATGCCAAAAGCACACTTAAGAGGATTGAGTTTCAACTTAAACTTCCTCATTCTTTCAAAAGTTGTTTCTAAGTGAAACAGATGCTCCTCTATGGATTGGGATTTAACCACAATGTCATCAATATAACACTATAAATACCCTCCAATGAGGTCATGAAAGATAGTGTTCATAGCCCTCTGATATGTAGCCCCAGCATTCTTCAGACCAAATGGCATTTTAACCCATTCGAAGATGCCAATATTCCCAGGACATCTAAATGTCGTCTTGTGGACATCCTCCTCTACAATGCAGATTTGGTTATAACCAGAGTGCCCATCCATCATTGATAAAATTTGATGTCCTGCTGAACTGTCTACCAACAAATCTACTATAGGCATAGGATATTCATCTTTTGGAGTTGCTAGATTCAAGTTTCTGAAATCAATGCATACCCTCATTTTACCATTCTTCTTAACTACAGGCACAATATTGGATAGCCATTCAACATACCTGACTGTCCTAATAAAACCTGCCTTGAGTAGTCTAAGAATTTCCTCCTTGACTTTCTGAATCACTTCTGGACTCATTCTTCTTGGTTTTTGCTTGTATGGCTTAAAATTAGGCCTCATAGGGAGCCTATGTTCTACTAATGACCTATCAAATCCTGGTAGTTCATTATAAGACCATGCAAAACAATCTTTATATTTCTTCAAGACAACCAACAACTGGTCTCTGTCCAGAACATTCAACCAAGCACTTATATAGGTAGGCTGTTGTATAGAACCTTCCCCTAAATTTACTTCTTCTAAGGGGTCTTGTGTCTGAGAACTTACTGAGGCTTCTTCTTTGATTCCTTCTGCCTTCGAAGCAATCTTCTTGCTTTGTTCTGCTCCCAGGTTCTTTAATTCAACGTCTTTACCCTCCTCCTCATAGACAAAGTCTGTCCACGAGGCTTCTTCTTCCTGTATCTCCTGGACTTTTGTTTCAATGTCCAATGCACAGTATTTATCAAGGGCCAAAACTCTGACCTGTTGCTGCTCCTGCTTGCAGCCAATTATCATGGCTTCTTTCTCTTGCTCCTGCACTTTCTGGATTATTGATTTTACATCCAATGTTGAGAACTTGATTAGAGCCAAAGACTTGGCTTCTTATGCTTCATCTCTTTGCCTACAACCAAGCATCATTGTCATCCTTAACGATAATCTCTTCATCAGCACTCTCCTGGACTAAGTGCTTCAGGTGTGTCACTTCCTTATCAGTTGTCACTTCAGCTGAGCCATCAGGTTTCCTCAGTATACTGAGTGGTGTCACTCCCTCAATATACAATTTGGCCTCTGCGAAGTTTGCACAGGCTATGAAGGGTTGAGGATCTGTATCAATTTCCTTTGTCTTCCCATTGCCCAAAGCCATCATTATTTTCTGATGCAAAGAGGAAGGCACACATTTGTTAGTGTGGATCCAATCTCTACCAAGTAAAGCATTGTACTTAGCATTGTTGTCGATAACGAAGAATGTCGTCATGCAGTCCCTGGTTTCCACACTCAGGTTGATGGGCAGAATTCCCTGAGCCATCTGTTTGTCTCCAGCGAAGCCAGCAATGGTTGTGCTAGTAGGGATCAACCTGGGGTTCCTTTTCCCTAGTTTCTTCAAGGAAGATTTCAGTAATAAGTTCACTGCTGCTCCATTGTCCACCAAAACTCGGTTCAATTGTATCCCGTCGAAGAAGGCCTTGATATATAAAGGCTTGACATGTTGTGTCATAGAGTTCGAGGAATACTTAAAAGGATAAGAGAGGTTAATACTCACCTCTTCTTCACTCTCGTATTCAGTTTCCATTGGGGTAGCCATCCCGGATTCATCTTGCACCATACTCACTTGTGAATCTTCACTAGAGACTGGAATTGGGTCAATTTCTTGCCCCTCTTGGTTCTCATCTCCAACTTGGAATTCATGCGGTAGTATGTGTACCATATTCACTAACATTGAGCCAAATTGGATGGCTGGTTGTGCCTGTTTCTCCTCTTGGCCACCTTGTTCAGTTACTTCAGAAGCATCCTTCATGCTGCATTCTGGCACTTCATTACTAACAGACTCCTTCGAATGGTCTTTTCCGACTGGCTTTGCAACCAAAAATGTTTGTTCAGCCATGAAGGCTTTGAACATTTCTTCCTCAACCATTCCTTTCTTTTGGCCTAGGCCAACTTCTTCTTCTGTCTCGCTATCACTCTGCATCAAAGCCTTCTCCAATCCTGCTAAACTGGACTTCTCTCTGGCTTTTAGTTCAGAGTGAACTTTGGCCAACTGTTCTCTACTGCAGCCCATTTTGCCTTGTAGAGTTGGTTTTGGAGTATGGTCTGACTTTCGATTCTTCATTCCTTCTGTCTGGACCAATGAAGAGCTCTCTCCACTTTCTTTCAGGTCTTTCTGGTACAGAGTGTACCTACGCTGAATCTTTCTCCTTTGTGATCTTGAAATTACTGGGACCATATCTGGTTCCTTTGTTTTTGGGTGTTTAAGCAATACTCAATTGTTTGGGGCCACCAAAGGAGGTTTGACCATCCTGCCTTGGTTTCCAACAATATCTCTTCAGGTAGATACCTCCCTAGGTTTGTTTTGCCTAACAAACCAATCTGGAACTCCAGATACCTACGAACTTACTGACCCAGATGTTGAACTGTTCTTTTCTTCCTTCGAAGCCATATTCGAAGTTGGCTGTGAAGGCCACTGCTTGTTCCTGATTTCATGTTTTGGGCCTAACTCAGGCCTTCGATGAAGGTGGCCACTTTCTGTCCTGCATGAGGCTGGTCTGGGGGGCCAATCTCTGGCCTTGATCCCATGAACTGAACCCTTCTCCAGTCTCCTTTCAGAATGACTGCTCTCCATTCTGTAATAATTAGGTGGCCTGGACTCATACAAAAGTCTCTTGCCTTTAAAATGTATTTTATCGGCGGTTGGCTCAACCATTAATGGCTACTGCATACCACTAGTTGGGTATGGCCTTTTGTTGTAAGCATTGGTTGGTTTAGTACGTCTCTGCACATCCCTGTAATATTGCTTCCCATCAATTGGAAGCCCTTTCAACCACTTATAACTCAGTCTGCTCCTGCGACACATCCTTTGCATTACAGCTGCCTTTAAGGAATCGTCATCCAGTGCTTCTTCATCAGAGTCTTCCCTCTGGTGTGAGAAACCTTGTCCAATAGCTGGTAGATTTCCAGTGTCTTTCTTGATAGTTGTCTGGTTGGTAACATGCATCTGCACATTGACTTCTTCCAATTCTTTCAATGACAAGCTTTGGAAGTCTGGCATAATGACATTGGCTGCCACCTCTCCAATTTCTGGAAATGGATTACTGTCGATCCCCATGGCCTTTTCTACTTTGGCTGCGAATTTCAAACTTCCTTTCCGAATTTGTTCTTGGATCCTGTCTCAAAAAACAATACAGTTTTTAGTCGAGTGAGACCAAGAGTTATGCCATTTACAATATACTTTTCCTTTAAGTTCATTTGGAGATGGAATTTTGACTCCTTTTGGTAACTTAAGGTAGTTGGCCACAAGCAAATGATCAAAAATGTCATTTGCCTTAGTTAAATCGAAAGAGTATTTCCTATGAAAGTCTTTCTTTTTAAATTGTTGGCCAATTGTTGTATCCTTATGAACTAATGCTTCACAGATCACAGGTTATTTTCCCACAATCTCTGCTTCATCGATCTCATAATTAAGATCTCTATAATATGTCTTGTACGATGCATTATTTCGATCTTATTCCTCCTCTAGTAATACTTCGTACCTAGACACCTTATAAGTCAGTTCCACTAAATCTCTAAACTCAGTTGAGTCAAACTTCTTCTGAAGCCTAAACTCTAAGCCATTTTGAGCCAATCTCACAAATTTTGGCTCTGGTAAGATGACTCTACATTTATTTTGAGCCCTTTTAAATCTGGAAATAAACTAAGTAGCCTTCTCCTCAGGCCTTTGACTTAATTTTGCCAAATCTGCCATGGAAACCTCTGGCTCCGATTGGAAGAATTGGGCATGAAATGCCTCTTCCATTTGTTGCCAAGTTTGGATAGAGCCAGGTGTAATGTTAATGTACCATACAAATGCTCCCCCAGTTAGAGAATTTGGGAATAACCTTAACTTCATATAGTCATTATTAGTAAATTCACTGCATTGAGCAGCAAACCTAGCAATATGCTCTACTGTTGATTGGTTTCAATTCCCATAAAAAAGGACAAAATCTGTTATCCTGAAACCTCTTGGGTTTTCATGTACCCTATCTACCCATTCTGGGTATGGTTTCCTGTACACAGGAGTCTGGACCCCCCGAGCCATCGGTCCACACATCTCTCTAACAATATCAGCAATTTGGTCCCTAGGGACCATATTTTGTGCTTGCTGAACCACTACTGGAGGGACAAACACAGGATTTGGTGGACAAACTTATGTCTGCGGTCCTCTTGGTCCATAAGATGGTAAATTTGGGACTGGTTGTCTCTGTGGTGCAGGTTGCTGTTGGGGTGGTGGGTAACCCCTTTGAGCCTGTCCTGCGAAAGGACCTGCGAAAGGTGCTGGAACAGGCGTTGTGTCTCTTCCATTTGTAAGAAAACCTTCCAACCCCCCGGGTATAAATTCGAATAAGGGATTTGTGAACCCCTCGTGCCAGGTATGGCTTTGAACATGGGATTTGGAACCATTCTTATGCCATTTTCTTGTACTGGGCCAGATCCACCAATTTGCATGGCTTCACTGTTAAGTACTGAGGCATTTTGACCTACTATAGGCCTCGAAATAGGTTCGTACCAAGACTGAGGTGATGGTCTTTCATAGTTCTGATTACTAGTTTGACCATTAGAATGTCCATTAACTTGCATAGACTGTTTATCTTTAGCCAATCTTTGTTGAGGGACATTTAAAACTTCCTCCATGTGTCTTGCGTTTGTTTATTGGTGGTTATTCATTCGATCCAAAAATGATGTTGCCCACCTTTCCATTATGTTCATTAATTGTTGTCCCATAGCATCTACTAGGCCACCCCATGGCTGAGTAGATGGAACAATGGATGGTCCAATTCCTTGGTCTCGTCCAATATTATGAACATGTGGTACTTGTTCTGAAGTGCTGGTCTATTCGACCATAGGTTCTGATAAAATGGGAGTTTCCACAGGATGTGTTATCACATTATCCTCTGGATTAGGTATCTCTACCTCTCCTTCCACGCCTTCTTCCAAGCGTTTATTTTCTCCTTGTCTTCTACGTCTAGCCATTTCAATTAGTCGCACTGGACGTGCCAAAAATATATGTTGGCTTTTTGGCTTTCGAAGGTTATTATTGTAATTGCGAGCGTGCCAGCAAGGATCAATCAATCATTACAAAAAAATAATTGCCAACCAATTATCAGACGATTGTGTTTTAGTTCTTTCAGTCTCAATAAAGAGGACTTTTACTGGTGGCTTGATTTAGGAGAATTAAGCAAAATAACAGTTAAATGAAGAACAATTGAAGCATTTCATTGAAATGAAAAACTTACAATGATCCAAACTCAACCTTGTGGAGGTTTACAACAATAATCTACTTGAAACTACTCCTATCGAACGAAGTGCAGTACAGGAATTTTAAAGTGCAGAAATGTAAAGAACAAGAAATGTAAAACTGGAAAAGAAATAAAGTAGAATAAGACTGGTTTTTTGGATCTGAATCTGGGGTTTTTTTCTGGGGCCTTCTCTACTATTTATACTTCTCAAGGATGACCATCGAACTGCATTTCGAACCATCGAACCGCTCCTCCATGATCGTTGATCATGTTGCCTTATAATTAGCTCCACTACGCCATCACTTGCAGTTAGGCTTCCCTCCTAAATTTGAATTTAAATGTGAGTAACCGTTGAAGCCACATCACCTTGCATCTCTTTGTTGATCCACTGCTACCCAGATCTTGTAATAACCAATAATAACTGCCACGTGTACAATCAGGATCGAAGACTTGAATAATCTTCCGGTATTATCCTTATTCTGCCACGTGTCGAACTGTAATTGGCTTGTACAAAATATGTAGCCAACAATATCTTTTGGTCATGTTTGATTCACAAGATTAATAGTGAGATATTAATAATCCTATCAAATTAGTGTGGTATTTACTATCCAATAGGATTAATAGGATAAATTATTCATTGGATTAATAATCTTATCTCTATCCCATTATTAATAATCCTACAAATTTGTTAGATTAATTATCCATTAGATTAATAATCCTAAACCAAAATGTTAAAACAAACATAAGATAATTAGGCTCACGAATTAATAATCTCAATTACATATTTTAATCCATCCAATCAAACATACCTTTGAGTATATACGCGTCTTGGGCAGGTTTGTTGAGGTTTGACGACAATCATTGCATCAAAGGGTATGCAAAAAAGGACATTAGGTCTTAGATCACAAAATAAATAAAGGAAGTAATCAAGAAAGATTCAGCTCTGTTGCTGGTAATGTTTCATGGTATTAATACTAACTACTGAAAATCCATAGTTGGGTGCAGGGGTGGAGGCAGCATAGGGCCGTCGCCGCCGCCGTAGGGGGTTCACGTGTCCCTCAGTTTTGAATTTTTTTTTTTTTTTGTGATTGTCATGTATAAAATGTATTTTTTTTTTCTTAACATGTTCTTTGGTTAAGAATTTATTATATTATTCGCAATAAGTAGTTATTTGATATTTTAAGAATATTATATGCAGGGGCCGAGATAAAGAGGAGGTAGGGGGTCACGTACTCCCTGGGTTTTGGTCTTCTTTTTTTTTTTGGTTTTATTTTTTACCAAATATAAAGAAAATATTTTTTAAAAAATTATAAAAATATTATTTGGAGTGAAATGTCAATGACATTTTTAAAATTATGAGAACAATAATGGCTGTTTTGATTGAAAATTAAAAAATTACGATAGATTATATTATTATCTATGAAAATTTTGTAATATTTTTAATGTAATGGTGATATCTATTATTATTAAGCATAATTAATCTTATTACGAAGATATATAATTTATTGGATTGTTAGTTACATTTGACATGTAAGGTTCACCCTTCATGTATTTCTTTATTATTAGTTGATGATATCACATATCAATGGTAACGTGGTATTACCATTATATTAATTTTTTACTCACATTTTGTATAAAAAAATTACTTTATTATTATATAATTTATTTTAAGACTTATATTCATAACTTTTTTTGTATTGTCCATGATACATTAGTTACAAATAACATCATTTTTTTGATATTTCTCAAAGTCAATCGTAAAAATTTATGTAAAATATTTTTGAAAAAACTTTCAATATTATAATTAATAAATGCCCCCTCTGATTTAATTTTTTGGCTCCGCCACTGACTATGTGGTATTATTTATATAGTAGTTTAAATCAATAGTGTAGAGAAAAATATTTTAGATTTGATGTAATGAACTCATTATTTTCAAATAGTTGACATACCACTTAGTGTGATTTGTGATTTTCTATGCTTTGAGTATCATGTAAGTAACGCTATATGGTACTCTAAGACTGTTTAATAATTTTCATTCAAAACATATTATTTATGAGAAATGTTATCTCTTTAATATTTTTCTATCAAATAAAAATTAAATAGATTTTATAATAATTTGTGTTATAAATGAGATTTTTTTTTAATATTCTAAAAAAAAACTATTTAGAGAATTGACCTACTTTGCAAACTCTTTGGAAACTAACATGTTTTTTAAATCACATTTTGAAAATACGATTTTGAAATTGAAATTGTATTTTCAACATGCAATTTCACCTTGAAATCGCATATTGAAAATGCGATTTCAATTATTTCAATTAAAATCATATGTTGAACATGCAATTTCACCATGTCATCATAAATTATATTTTCAATCTGCGATTTCAAAGTAAAATTGTACGTTGAAAATGTAATTTCAATTTCAAAATAGCATTTTTAAAATGCGATTTCAAAAAGTAAGTTAGTTTCCTAAATAATTTGAAAATTGGGTCAATTCTCTAAATAGTTTTTTTTTATAGAAATTTTTTTTTTTAAATAAAAAAAAAAACTCCTATAAATGATGTGTTTTTATTTTTTAAAATTAAGAATTTTGATCCATAATTTTTTGTGTTAAAATTACAAATTTATATCATCATCCCACACCGAACTATTCTACACTATTATAGAATTTTGATTTGTTATTATTAATAATGAATATGTAATTTTTATGTTTAAATTTATCTCATAAAATTATGATTATTTTAATATTGCTCAAGATTTTTTTAAAAAATTATAATTAATAAATACTGTACGGGAAAGAAATAAACCTTCTCGTATAATCCTGTTGATCAAGTCTGTGCTCCTCCGTACGTCGTCGCTTTATCACCTGAAAATACAAACGTGAGCTAGCCGGTGAGTGTGTGCCGGAAACCTCTCCGATGCCTAAGTCAGCAAACTAGACAAATAGACAAAAGCTCTGTGTATTCGGAAATCAAAGTTGTGTTACCTCTCCATAGGTGATGTTTGTGAGCTTTTATAGGTTTCGTGTGGCATAATCCAAGTAGGACTCTTACTCCTCCATGTAGAGTCCTCCTAGGATTCATACTCTTGAAAGATCATGCTTATCCTTCAACACCCCCCTTACTGCTTAAACCAAGTGAGATGGTTTTACTCTGACCGGACTACCACGACTGAAGTAAGCATGGCTATACTTAGCCGCAGAATGAACCTGACTATACTTAGTTCGGTTCACTGCCCTTACCTTAGTTCCTCTTCCACAAACCATGGCATGCCCAAAACCGAACTAACTTTCAGCACGATTTAGACTGAGCTAGTTACACTGCGCCATGACCGGTATAAACTCAAAACACCTTTAAACCGGCCTAACTACAAAGCATCCTTCGACCGGAACAACATTAAGCCTTCCTTAGACCGAACTAACTTCTGGGCTTGGGACCGGACTAACTTTAAGCCTCTTCAAGACCGGAGTAACTTTATGGCCTTTTTACTCAGCCCTTCGTACTGAGGCCCATAACGGCCCAGCTCGGCCCAATTTGCACATAAATTACCCTCTCAATTGCCCCTTAATTCCATCTGTGCAACATGATAGGGATTACCTGCCTATAAAACTGGGCCAAAGTTTTAACCTTTCCAGCCGAGCTAAAAAACCCTTTAGCCTTTCCAGCCGAGCTAAAAACTCTGAAGCCTCTTATAGCGATCCCAGGTTTTACCCCTTGTTGTACAGTGGTTCCGTAGATGTTAGCAGTTGTTTAAATCTTGTTTACATCCTCTCATACTTTGTATTTGAGTTATAGGATGTGTTGAGTAGGTTTGTTACTGGTTGGTTGAACTTAGAACCAAAAGTAGTTGCCCAGGTTTTGGCCTGTCCGCTCGAGCGGAGCTTTTGACGCTCGAGCGGGACCTTTGTTGTCGCTTCTCCGCTTGAGCGGGGGTTTTGGCACTCGAGCAGGAAAATCACCCTTCCAGTATTTCCTCTGCAGTGTTGTCCGCTCAAACGGGGGTTTGGGCGCTCGAGCGGAAGTTTGTGTGTGACGTTCGAGCGGGGAGTTGGACGCTCGAGCGGGGGACCTGTCTGCATAAGTTCTAAGAGTGTGCATCCGCCACTCGAGCTGGGGTTTGGACGCTCGAGCGAGGATCTGTGAGTGACGCTCGAGCGGGGTTTGGCCGTTCGAGCGGGGCGATTGGGTTAAAGCTCCGTGTTTTGACTTTTTGAAATCACTTTTTCGCATCTCTTCTCTCTCTTACTTTTCCAAAAACACCATTGTTGAGCTTCTCACTCTAAAGCTCTACCTTCTCTCTAGGTATTGATCTAGTAAGAGTGATTTCCTCACCTTTGGCCTTAAAGTTGTTGATCGTCGAAGGCTATCTTTTGATTCAAGAAATTTGTGATTTGGAGCATTTTCGTTTTCTTCATCTTCTTCATCTTCTTCGTTGGGTGTCACCTTTTGAGGTAGGGATATCCTACTCTTCCTTATGGATTTTGTCTTTAAATTTTAGCATTTTGATATGTTGGGTGTTGTTGGGTAGTTTTGAGAAGGTTTGGGCCTTTTGTGTAATTTTACAAAAGTTGGGGTTTGGTTTATAATAAACCTAAATGCAGATTTGGCATAGAAAAATGAGTTAGATGTTGGAATGTGGATGAAAATAGAACCTTAGGGTTGTTTTGTTAGTTAAGGGAATTTGCCCTAATTGACTTAATAAATTAATTCGTGTAATTAATTTGAGAAAAGGAGGAATTGAATTAGAAATGTTGGAATTGGGAATGTATGGGATTAAAGGGTGTAGTTGAATTATTTATCGCTCACCAAATCGAAATGTTGATATATTATCCATTTTGTGCATTTATTTTCTGTTTAGAAATAACTGCTTTGGGCTATCGGTGGAGGATAGTCTCGATTGTTGTAGACAATGCATGATGATTAGGCAAACGAAAACTAATCAATGGAATGTCTCATGGAGCTTAACGGTTGATAGAATACATTAACTTTATGTATTGGTTGATTGTATATAGAACCTATGTGTTTATATGCATTGTGTGTAGAGGAGGAAATGGGGGATGTACTCCGCGGTTTAAGGGAAGATGGGGGATGGACCTCTAAACCGGATAGTGTTGGGAGGAGATAGGGGATGAACTCCGTAGACACAGCTCATATGCTTGTCTAGAGAAGTGTAGATATAGCTCATATGCTTATCTTTGGTTGCATGATATAGTTCTTATACTTATCTGTTGAGATGTTGATATAGCTAATGTGCTTATCTGTTGATGTATTGATTCAGCTAGTATGCTTATCTACTGAAAATGGAATAATGAAAAGTGACATAGACTTATAGTCATGTAATTGTAATGTGATGTAAGTGGATGTATTCGTGTTGGCCATCTATCAACTGCTAATCTTTTAGTTATTGTTCATAGCTGGTTTAGTGTATTTCTACTGGGCTGTGGCTCACCCTGTATGGGAACATCATTTTCAGGTACAAGTAGCATGCCACCTCCAAGGACATAGCTTGGGAGGCTAGAGGCAGTCAGACTTTTTGGATGTTATTTTCCTTTTGATGTATTACATGTAAATTCAAGCCTAGGGCTTAATGTGTATATGAGTTAGTACTCATTTCTTGTAACCAAGTGTTGGCTTGGAAAGTTGTAAGCCCATGGGGCGTTTACTTTTGTTGTCAACATGTAATACTTTTTGTAAGGAAATATTCTGATGAATAGAAGGATGTTGATCTTTTATATAACTATATGTCAATATTGTTGAGTATAATGTTATTATTTTGAGGGGTTACACCTCTCCAGCCGAGCTATCCTTATCCGGTCAAAACGTCTCTTCAGTGATAGAAACTGAATCGCTTCCCATTCTAGTAACACGTGGCAGGCTCTAATTGGCCCTTCGCAGCTGTCACGCCGTCTTCGTATTTCGCGAGATTTGAACAGTCCCGCCTTTTTTCGTCCTTTACACAACAAAAACTCTTTCATTTTGAATCTCAAATTACACCATTCATTTCCTCTTCTCTCTTTCTCTCGTTCTTGAGCCTTGAGCTTGAACTTGCTGTGTTCGTGTTCTTTGCTGCCATTGCTTCCATCTTCTAGCTTCTTTGATCAGGTAAGCTGCACAGATCTCCTCTATTTTTCCTGTTTTCGTCTTTGTTCTGATTCACCACATACTATTTTGTGTGTTTTTTGTAAAACACATTTTTCCCATTTGCTTTGTCTTGTATATTCCTGGAAAAACTTAGCAATAGAACATTCGAATACATATAATCTGTAGAACGCTGCATTTAATCCAAAATCATGATGCAACCGAGCTAGATATAAGTCTAGTCAGTTTATAACCGAACTAACACTTCATGTTTACACCAGTAGTTTCAATAAGTCAAACCACTTTTTTGATTTACCTTAGCCGAGGCAACCAACCGAACTAAGTCTGTACTTAGTATACTGGGAAACCTTAATTCCGACCGATCTAGGTCTTCGGGGCTAAACCAGCTTTCTTAGTTTTTAGACCGAACTCAGAAAGCTGCCCCTAGAAGCTCAACCGGTCTAACAGAGACTTCTCCTTAATTGAGATATCGAGTCGCTCGCTAAGACCGAGCTAAAAAAAAAAACCCTGCTTAATCCGAGCTACCAGGCACCTTGTTGAAACCGAGATAGAACCTGTAACATCCTACATAGTCGAAGTAGGACTTCTATTTTCTTGCTTTTTACTTTGTAGCACGGTCCAACGATCTGTGCTTAACACCTTTGTTTTCCACTTTGCAGACTTAGGTTGCCCAGGCACTCCTCTGAGCGCTCAACCGAGCTACTGAGTACAAATTTCCCACCGATCTAATTTATTCATAACTTATAAAATAAATGGGGAAGTATAGATTTTTAGTAGAGACACCTGATGGTTTAGCCGAATTCCGAAGGGAGTATAACATCCCTGACGATGTCCACCTTACTCTAGCCGAACAAGATATCGTACATTGGGGAAACCCTGGCTTCGTTCCCTTCACCCTCCTTTCCATAATAGAGACCGGACTAAGATTCCCGGTTCAGCCCTTGCTTTGTGAATTCCTTAGGCAAACCAGAATATGCCCAACCCAGCTTTCTACAAACTCATACCGTATAATAAATGGTATAGCTGAACTAAACCACCGAGCTGGCATTAACCTTGGCTTAGTCGAACTATTCCATCAATACTCAATAGGGTTAAAAGAAGACGGGTGGGTTTACTATTTAAGAATACGCTGCCGCCGAGAGAAAATAATAAAAGACACACTTGATAAAGACTTAAACGATGACGATTTTTTCTGGGCATCTGACAATTTTGAAGACCACCAAGCCCAGATCCCAGGCCGCAGTATAAATTGGAATAAAGGAACACCCGGTATAATTACTTCGACTCTATGCATGCTTCTCTTTTACTTCGGTTTCTAATTTCATGACCGAACTAACAGTTGTATTCTTTTGCAGATTCAGTTCATCTTCAATCTCTTTACAGCTACCCCAATCTGAACACTCTCTACGCCGCACTACGGTTCCCAGAAAGAAGTTGGGCGAAGCTGCTAAATTTTCAACCGACATACAGATACAGCGGCCGCCGAAAAGCCAGAGTGACCGACTTTCTGCTAGAGGACGCCCTCGAATCGGACCCAACCTTGCCACAAATTAACCTAGTCCCCCTGACAGCTGAGCAAGAAATGGCAAAAAGAAACAAAGTAAGGGCCCTGCTGACTGAAACAAACAAAGCCGAAATACCGCCACCAAACCAAACACAAGAAACCGTGGTGGCCCTACCATCACAACAACCTTCCATCACGCCAAACTAAGCGCGCCCGGACTACCCAGACCAAACAGCGTTTAGTTGATGAAGACGAAACCATCCTCCCACCGAGCCACCCACCGAGTCCGCAACCGGAGCCTTCTGACCGAGCTACGTCTAAGTGGGCACCCAAGCTCACTTTCTAGAACCGAGATATACAGGATACTGACTCGGTTGTTACAGAGAAGGATCACTTACTAGCTTTCAACCTGGTCAAGAGTGTATGCCTTCCAAAGACATGGACCACCACAATCAACTAAACACCGAGCTGAAGGCCATTCGGTCATTAACTAAATCAATGATCCTGGTAAGTAGCTCTTTTTTATCTTTCTAATTTTTCCAACTTTCAGCTTGGCTAAAGAGAAAGTTACTATTCTTTTGCAGGCCATTCAGAAAAACAACATCGCACACAAGCGAGTGTTGGAACTCAGGAGAACAACAAGGTAGGCCATGGCAGAGCTGAAGCCAAGACCGCCGAGCTCAAACAATCCCAAGTGAGGACGGCCGAGCTGGAGGCCGAGGTAACTCGTCTGACCGGACTAGTTACATCGGCTAATGCTGACAAAGAGAGAGCCCTAACCGTGATGAAAGACAAATTTGCGGGAGCTGGCTAAACTTGAAGGCACGAAGAACGCCGAAATAGAGGAGCTGAAAAAGAAGGCAAATGACGCTGAGCTCAAGGGTTTTAAAGAAGGCGAAGCTGCTTATATTCAGCAATGTGAAGCAGCGAAGGACCTATTCTTCAAGTGTGGCTGGAGAGGTGCTGTGAAGCAGCTTGACTGTGGGCCCGAAACCGAGGTCTACAATGCTCCTCAGTATTTCATTCCGGCCTCACTGGTGAAGTATGCTGCTGACCTTCAGAAGCAATTTCTTGAAACGTCTGATGATGATGAAGAAAATGAGCCAACTGATACTCCGGTTGTCAATGAGCAAGCCAACGATCAATCAGCTCAGTTAGAGCCAACGGTTGAAGACCTAACTGTTGAGCCGCCGACTAACACCGTGCTGCCAGTTGATACCGAGCTCACATCTGAGACCGATCTTCCGTCTGCAATTGGTGTTCGAGTTGACATTGATGCTGATCTTGAAGATCTTTTTAACTGATTTTGTAATTTTTCTTTTTTTTTTTTCTTTTTGCTCGTGTAACCGGGCTGTGGCCCCTCGTTTGTACTTGTTTTGAACTTGATCAATGAAAATCATCTTTTCTGCTCAACATTTATTTTAGTTTAATCTGTATGCTTGTACTTGTAATGACTTTTCCATGATCTTTTTGCTCCAACTATTATCTCGGTTTAAATTCCTGTTTGAGCTTGCTTTCCAACTGCAGTTTGGCCGAGATACTTTATTCCGGTCTTGGCTGAGCAGTCTAACTGAGCTTACTAGCCAACCACTCTTTAGCCGATATACTTACTTCGGCTGAAGAGTACAAAGAGTTGGTTTAATCCAGCCAACCACTCTTTAGCCGACATACCTACTTCAGCTGAAGAGTACAAAGAGTTGGTTTAATCCAGCAACCACTCTTCAGTCGATATACTAACTTCGGTTGAAGAGTACAAAGAGTTGGTTTAATCCAGCCAACCACTCTTCAGTCGATATACTAACTTCAGCTGAAGAGTAAAAAGAGTTGGTTTAATCCAGCCAACCACTCTTCAGCCTATACCCTTACTTCGGCTGAAGAATAGTAAGAGTTGGTTTAATCCAGCCAACCACTCTTCAGCCTATACCCTTACTTCGGCTGAAGAGTACTAAGAGTTGGTTTAGTCCAACCAACCACTCTTTAGCCGATATACTTACTTCGGCTGAAGAGTACAAAGAGTTGGTTTAATCCAGCCAACCACTGAGTTGGTTTTTCCAGCCAACCTAGAATACAGTGTTTGGTTTATTCTGACCAAACATCTTGCAGCCTGGATCCTTATCTTGGGCTTAAGAGGGGTGTTGGTTTAATCCAGCCAACCTCTAAGTTGGTTTTTCCAGCCAACTTAGAATAAAAATGTTTGGTTATTCCGACCAAACGTCCTGCAGCCTGGATTCTTATCCTGGGCTTAGGAAGGTTTGCAGTTGGTTATTCCGGCCAACTGTGTTTTTTGTGCCCCTAACTCACTAATTCACTAAAACAAACTTTTACAGAAGAAAACGTCTATACTGAAAAGAAAACTATTTGTTTTATTGAGAAAAGGAAAAATTACACATATTTAAATGGAAAAAAAACTAAAAATAAAATAACTTGAGATTGGCAGTATTTCATGGCCTGGGGATTGTCTTGCCGTCCTCGTCTTCTAAGTGGTATGCCCTTTTGCCTGCTAATCTAACCACTTTGCAAGGTCCTTCCCAATTAGATCCTAACTTGCCATCTCTCGGTACGGAGGTGTTTCCCATCACTTTGCGCAGCACCCAATCCCGATTTTGAATTGCCTTGGATGTACTGTTTTGTTGTATTTCCTAGATAACTCTTGTTGGTATGAGGCAATGTGAATCAACGCTCTGTCTCTTCTTTCCTCTACAAGGTCGAGCTCCAATGTTATGGCTTCGCCATTCAAGTCTGGATCAAAATTCTCACTTCGAATTGTGGGAGGCCAACTTCTAGTGGGATTACTACCTCCATACCATAGGCTAAGGAAAATGGAGTTTCTCCTGTTGACCGTCAAGGTGTGGTGCGGTAAGCCCATAAAACATGGAGAGCTCTTCCGCCCACTTGCCTTTTGCTTTCTCTAACCTTTTCTTCAATCCATCCAAGACTACTTTGTTTGATGCTTCTGCCTGACCATTTGCTTGGGGATATGCCGGTGTAGAATTGTAGAACTCTATCTTGTCCTCTTCACAAAAGCCTCTGAAAATTCTGCCGTCGAACTGAGTGCCGTTGTCGGAGATTAGGGCTTTTGGTATGCCAAACCGAGTGATGATGTTCTGCCAGACGAATTTCTTCACATCTTTTTCTTTGATTGATGCCAAGGCTTTTGCTTCCACCCACTTTGTGAAGTAGTCGGTTGCTGCAAGAAAGTACTTCCTGTTGCCTAGTGCTGTTGGAAGTGGCCCTACTATGTCCAAGCCCCATATTGCGAAGGGCCATGGGCTTGTTAATGGTAGTAGTTCTCTGGCAGGTTGGTGTATTTGGTGTGCAAACTTTTGACACTTTTCGCACTTTTTGACATATTTCTTTGAATCTGCTTGCATGTATGGCCACCAATATCCTTGCAAGATTGCCCTGTATGCTAATGATTTTCCTCCTTGATGGCTTCCGCATACACCCTCGTGTATCTCGAATAAGAATGCTTCTACTTTGTTGGGATGAACACACTTTAGATAGGGTCCTGAGAATATTTTTTGTATAATGCCAATGATGGGGAGAACCAAAATCGCTGCGACTTCGCTCTTATTCTGTTGGCCTCTTTCTTTTCTTCTTAGTAAGTGCCATCTTTCAGGAACAGTATGATGGGATCCATCCAAGAAGTGCCTAGCTCCGCGCAACATACTTCTTCTGCTCGGGGTCTTCAATGCTTGGTCTAGGTAGGTAGTCGATCAGCAATGGATGAGGGATGGAAGTGTCTGCCATTGAGGCAAAGCCTGCTAGTTCGTCCGCTCTGCTGTTTTCCTCCCTGCCGATTTATTCTATCCTGACTACTTCAAATTTCTTGATCTCTGTTCTGACCAACTCTTGGTATTTGGCCATCCTGTCGTCCTTTGCTTCGTAGTCGCCAGATATTTGATTTACCACCAGCTGTGAGTCGTTGTAAACCATTAGCTCGGTGGCCTTCATGTAGAATGCTGATTTGAGGCCTGCAAGAAGCGCTTCATACTCCGCTTCGTTGTTTGATGCTGGGAAACCAAGATTGACTGCTTGCTCTACTACTAGGCCGTCTGGAGAGATGAGGACTATGCCAAGCCCTGCTCCATACCGGTTGGATGCTCCATCCACGAAGAGCTTCCACATCTCCCCAACGAACAACTTCCAGCAAGTGGAGGGATCAGATGATGCCTTGGATCTTCCATGTTACTAGTGTTTTCTTCAAGGTCCATGCTTGCTGTCTGCCCCGCGCTTTCTGATTGTACCAAGTCTTTATTTGTTGGTAAGTCTTGACTTGGTGTAGCATGGTTTGCTTCTTCCTTCCTTGCTTTGCTTTGGTCTGCCGTGGGGTCTGACTGAGTATCCTGTACCGTGGGTTGCGCTATTCCGGCTTCAACTTCCATCCTTAGTTCAGCTGTTTCAGTCAGGTCGACTGGGCAGATATGATGACTTCCTGGTGTGAATTCTGCGACAAAATCTGCCAAAGCTTAAGCTTTTATCGCGGTTCTGGGTTGGAACTTGATGTCGTATTGTCCCAACTCTACTGCCCACTTCAAGATTCGCCCAGAAAAGTTCGCCCTTTCAAACAAAGCTTTTAATGGGAAAGTCGTGAGGACGACTATGGTGTGGGCGTGAAAGTAGTGCGACAGCTTTCTTGAGGCCATCATTAAAGCCAAGGCCAGTTTTTCTAGTGGCAAGTACCTTGTTTCAGCGCCCAGCAATGTCTTGCTGACATAAAAGATGGGCAGATGTTGGACTCCTTCTGCACGGACCAACACTGCGCTAATTGCGTGCTGAGAGACTGCTAGGTACAGAAAGAGTTCTTCTTTAGGTACTGGGGTTATAAGTAGTGATGGAGAAGACATGTATTCTTTTAAGCTTTCCAGAGCGCGGTCGCATTCTTCATCCCACTCAAATTTGGCCTTTAAAGCATGAAAAAATGGTCGCAGTCTGTCTGACGATCGACTTATGAACCGATTGAGCGCAGCTGCCATGCCGGTGAGATGCTGCACTTCTTTTACTGAGTTTGGTCTTTCCAAATCCTGGATTGCTTTAATCTGGGAGGGGTCTGCTTCGATATCCCGGTTAGTCACTAGGAAACCTAGGAATTTGCCAGATCCTACTCCGAACGCACACTTGGACGCATTGAAGAGCAACTTGTGCTTCTTCAGGATCTCAAACATCTCACCTAGGTCTTTAAGATGGTCGTTCTCATCCTTGCTTTTGACCACCATGTCGTCGATGTAAGCCTCCATTGTTCTGCCTAACAATGGTTCAACATCTTGGTGACCATCCGTTGGAATGTCACCCCAGCGTTCTTTAGGCCAAAGGCATGACCTTGTAGCAATACAGTCCTCTTGGAGTTGTAAAGGATGTGACTTTCTGATCTGGTTCATGCATGGCGATTTGGTGGTAGCCCTGTATGCATCCAGAAAGCTAAGTCGGTTGTGCCCGCCGTTAGGTCTACCAGTTGATCTATCCGTGGTAGAGGAAAGTTGTCTTTTGGACATGCCTTATTGACTGTTTTGTAGTCGACGCAGACACGCCACACTTGCCGTTCTTTTTTTGGCACTACGACTGTGTTGGAGATCCATCTTGGTAGTGTACCTCTCTGATTGCCCCTGCCTCCAGCAGGTTTCCTACTTCTTCTGCCACTATCTCGGCATGGTGGAGTGCCGACTACGTGTGCGCTGAATGATTGGTCTGGCGGATGGGTGGACATTGAGTTGGTGACAGATGAAGTTGGGATCAATACCTAGCATGTCGTATGGTGTCCAGGCGAACACTTCGATGTTAAAGGTCAAAAATTCCAAACTCCCTAATCTCTGTGCAGGACAACGATAACCGAGCAAAAAGAACTTATCCGGGTTCTTTTCATCTTTTTTTACCTCTGCCAAGTCTTTCCACCGCTTTTTATTAGCTGCTTTGCCAACATCCGCGAATAGTTCATTACTCTCAGGTTCTTCCACCGAATGAACATATCCCTTGGCCGCGGGGCTGCCATTCACAGTGACAAAGCATTGCTTGGACATGATCTGGTCTCCGAAGACCTCTTCAATCACCCGGCATCGTTAGGGAACCGCATTACTTGGTGGTAGGATGATGCCACCGATCGCATGGCATGCAGCCATGTTCTGCCTAAGATGATGTTGTAAGTGGAAGGGACTTTCAATACCCAGAACTCCACTTGTTTCGTTACACTTCCTGCTCTAACTGGAAGAATTATCTTGCCGACTGGCCACTCTGGCATTGAGTTGAATCCAATTAGGGGAGATACGGCAGGTGCCAAGTCTTTGTCTTGTAACTTCAATTGTTTGAATGTTTCGTAGTACATTATTTCACATGAACTACCCTGGTCAATCAAAATCCGCTTGACGTCAAAATCCTTAACTTGGAGAGTGACAACCAGGGCATCATTGTGAGGGCAACATATCCTTGTCAAGTCTCTATCTGAAAAAGACATGACGTTCGTGGCCTCTGTCTTCCCCTTTTTTATGGTAGGTTGTGCACTGAGTACCTCTTTTAAGTGCTCAGCCTTCTTGATTGATCCTCTGAGCTCGCATACACGCTCAGGTTCAAAAACTCCATGTATCACATTGATAATGCCTTGAGGTGGGGCGTCGATTGGCATTCCGTTGCGGTTATTATGGTCCTGGGGGGCTGGTTGCGCCCCTCCTTCAATGTATTTATCCAGGTGACCTGCTGCCACCAACTCCTCCAGGTGCTGTCTCAATGGCGTGCAATTTTCAGTGCGGTGCACCTTTTCTTTGTGGAAGGTGCACCGTGATCTTTCGTCATAGTCCTTCTGAGCTTCCCCTAGCTTGGCTGGCCATCTGACGAAAGGCTCATCCCGTATTTCACTTAGAATTCGGTAGATCGATTTCTTGAAGACCGTGGTTATAGCAGTGCGGACTCTCAACCATCTTTTATCCTGGTCCTCTTCGTTGTCTCGTCTGCCACGTCCATTTTTACTCGGACGATCTACCGTGTTGACCTTTGCTGAGGCCTTTTTCTCTGGTACTGTGGTCGTGCCAGATTTCGATTTGGCACGTGCGCCGTCCTCCTCCACCCTGATGTGCTGATGCACTCTTTCCATCAAGGCTTCCATGGTGAGGGGTGGTGTCATGGTGATTGAGTCTCTTAGTCTGTTCCCGACTAGAAGGCCTCTTTTGTACTGTGCGATGGCGAGATTGGTGGGGCAGTCCCCAATTTGGTTAAAGGTCTCCCAGTAGCGACTATTGTAGGATCTTAGGGTCTCTTTGTCGCCCATGTCGATGGAGAGTAACTGATCGATCTCCACCGGGGTTTTAGTGTTTGTCCTGAACTTTGTGACGAACGCTTCCGCCAATTGTGCCCAGGAGGCTATGCTGCCTTCTGGAAGTTTTTCGAACCAAGTCAAGCCTAGGTCGCCAAGGCTAGATGGGAAGAGGATGCACATCAAAGCCTCGTTCCGTCGGTATACAGCCATGACCTGGCGAAAGTGGCTCAAGTATGAGTAGGGGTCCGTCTTCCCCTCATATGTAGTGAATTTGGGCTGAAGGAAGCCTAGTGGTAGGGGCGCGTTTTCAATCACCGGAACGAACGGCGAGGTTTGTAGCCTTGCTAATGCTTTATCCGTCGGTTCGTAAGCAGGGCGCGGTATTGGCATTCCAACCTCGACGCTTCCATGCGTCCGAGGAGCCAACCGTTGTAAGGCAGAAACTCTGTGTGGATCGCGTGCCCTGGCATCCTCCTTGCATTGTGCTTTCTCCTCGAGCACGGTTCGTAAATCGGACGATCTGGGCAACTCCGTCTGTCTGGATCTTGTTTGGTGCGTATGTGAGGGCCAATAGGTGCTTCCTTCAGTATACGACCTCTCAGATCTCGTCCTCTCAGACCTAGAGTGACGAGTTCTGGAGGATTTGGATTGAGTATCGCCTGTCTTGAGGCTTCTACTCTCTGCCTGAGAGTGTGTGGTATTCCTACCACGACTTTCCGAGTGCCGAGGGGGTGTCTTGCTTGTGCGCCCCTCTCCTGCCGCCACTCCTTTTCCCTTCATCTGGCGCTTTAGAGATTCCATGTCCACCGCCATCCGTCGTATCAATTCGTCATGTTCCTTGACGCGATCCTCCAAAGCTCAAGGATCAATCCTCCGCCTTTGCCTTTCTGGACTCTGTAAACGAGAGTGATGGGGGCTGTTAGTCCGCCTTCTTCCCCTTGTATCCCTCTTAGGATTCTGTCTTTGTGGTTCTAAATCTGCCATAGGAGGGATGAGAGGTAGACCATTCGCGCCTCGCACCCCCTTCTGGTGTTTGTCCGTCGATGGCGGACTGTGGCAAATCTTCGTTGTGCGCCATTGATTCTTAAGAGGAAAAGCTTGATCAAGAGGTTTTTGTGACGCCCCAATTTTCGGGTCGTTAAATACACTAAAATAGCTTTAAAAAAATATAAGTTTTGCTCCCAAAAATAATAATTACAAAATCGTCTCCAAATGGTACAATATCCTCCAAATATTCTAATTGCCTTAAAAATAAACAATATTACAACTATCTCCATATTTAATAATTAAAGTGGTGGATCCCAAATCTCTGTATTAATAAATCTTTCTAATCTCAATTTTGAGCTCTGCTAAAATCTGCTTCGCACCTGAAAAATAAATTAATTCGGGAAGTATACAATACGACAGGAATACAAGGCTCGGATACAGAATAATTTATCAGGAATCCAACAATTTATGATATCAAATCAACGATACGATAATAAAACAATTTATCAAATTGCACAACAAATCAACTATAATTTATCTAGGACCAAATACCCGGTCCTACTCAGTACATGATCAGTGAATAAATTCATTTATTCACCCACCTCACCCAAGCTCCACGCTTATCCGGGCATATTGGTGTAAACAATTAATAACATTCACTCGATTCATGTACGGAGTATTTCCATGTCATTCAGTCAGACAAATCACCATTTAACACAGAAATATTTGTAGAGAATTTTACCAAATGATCAGAATATCAACGATTCGACAACAAATGATTTTACCACAATAATCAAGTAGATTACAAATTGAGGATAATTTAAAATAAGAGAACTCTTTGCAAAGAGATTTAAATAGAGCATATTGTATACAACCCGAATTTACCTCAAAATAATTATCTCCGTCACCAAATTTGAAATTGCTCCATGGACCTCTAAAACAACTTTGATCTTACTTTGATAAAATTATATAACTCTCACTCGAAACACACCCATCTCTAAACTTAAAATTTTGATCACAAATAAATTAAGAGAAAACAATCGGAGAGATAGCCGAAATAGGAGAGATAGAGATTAAACAAAAAGAACGGATGAACACAAGGTGAAAAGAGGCTCCCTTAATGTACTGATTTATAGGGGAATAAAAGAGAGAAAGAGAATTAAATATTGAAAGTAATGAAAAGATGGAAGCAAGTCAGGGAATCATTTATAAAGGAGTGAAGGAGAGTAAAAGATTAAAAAATTAAAGGAAAATGAAATGATGGAAGTGGTGGTTTTGGTGTGTTGTGGGTGTGGAACTGTGGGTAACAGCCCACGGTTTGATTGTTTGCAATTTTTTTTTTTTTTTTTCTTTTTCTCACGTGAGGAGGATGGTAAATTGGTTTATTAAATAATAATTTGATAGCTGTAAAAGAGATGAGATAAATACAAATAAATAATTTAAAATTAAATCCTTATCTAAAAATCTCACCATTAAATTATCATAATAAACCATCAATACCACTCACTAAATATTAATACTTCAAAATATGGGGTATTACAGTTTTGTTCTTGTCTGACTTTCCACAGACGGCGCCAATTGTACGGGAAAGAAATAAACCTTCTCGTATAATCCTGTTGATCAAGTCTGTGCTCCTCCGTACGTCGTCGCTTTATCACCTGAAAACACAAACGTGAGCTAGCCGGCGGGTGTGTGCCGGAAACCTCTCCGATGCCTAAGTCAGCAAACTAGACAAATAGACAAAAGCTCTGTGTATTCGGAAATCAAAGTTGTGTTACCTCTCCATAGGTGATGTTTGTGAGCTTTTATAGGTTTCGTGTGGCATAATCCAAGTAGGACTCTTACTCCTCCATGTAGAGTCCTCCTAGGATTAATACTCTTGAAAGATCATGCTTATCCTTCAACACCCCCCTCACTGCTTAAACCAAGTGAGATGGTTTTACTCTGACCGGACTACCACGACCGAAGTAAGTATGGCTATACTTAGCCGCAGAATGAACCTGACTATACTTAGTTCGGTTCACTGCCCTTACCTTAGTTCCTCTTCCACAAACCATAGCATGCCCAAAACCGAACTAACTTTCAGCACACGGTTTAGACTGAGCTAGTTACACTGCGCCATGACCGGTATAAACTCAAAGCACCTTTAAACCGGCCTAACTACAAAGCATCCTTCGACCGGAACAACATTAAGCCTTCCTTGGACCGGACTAACTTCTGGGCTTGGGACCGGACTAACTTTAAGCCTCTTCAAGACCGGAGTAACTTTATGGCCTTTTTACTTAGCCCTTCGTACTGAGGCCATAACAGCCCAGCTCAGCCCAATTTGCACATAAATTACCCTCTCAAATACCTCTCTAACTTAATTTGCTGGCTCTGCCGGTGATTATTAAGAGTGAATAGCTTTGAAATGCTAGGCATGTTGATTTTCAGTTCACAAGAGTCTTTTTCAAGTACAGCTTAGGACCTGCAGGTACTCTCTCACCTAAGGCTGCATTGAAATTGTTGGCCTAATTAGACACCGTCTTGTACAGCTATCTGAATTGAAATCAGGTCCAAAAGAAGCAAATTAAAATGACTTCAAATGGCAACTTCATCAAGAACAAAACTTAAAAAAATTCTAATAAATTACATACTAAATTACTAATTACTCACAAGATCGTGTTTGGTCCATACCAATGTGGATGTGAGACTTCCACCACATTAATGTAGATAAGATTTTTCCAAATACATATTATTTGTCCCAAAAAAATTTTATTTTGAGTTCTTCAAAATAAATCAACTTATTTGGTTTGGTTTTTCAGGATTTACTTTTCAAAAACTAATTTTTTTAATTTTTAATTTTTTTTTTATTTTCATTGAATTTTTCAATATTTTCAGCAATAATTTTTTAATTTTTAAATACACCTAACATAAATACACTTAAAATGTATAATATTTGGAAAAAAATATTTAAAAAATTCACTAAATATAAAAAAATACAAAATTCAGAACATTTCGTATTCTTGTATATTTATTAATTTTTAAAATATTTTTTTGACAAATATTTTACTTTTTAGATACATCTATGTAAGATATATCTAAAAAAGTTTTAAAAATTGCTTAAAATCTTAAAAATATTCACTAAAAACAGAAAAACACAAAAAAATAAAAATTTAATTTCTAGAAAATTAAATTTAGAAAATTGAAATCAAACACAATAAATAAATCTATAGACTGAGAAACTGATCATGGAATCAGTTACATATTGTAGACACCCTATTTTTGACCGTCCTCAAGACTTGGACGTCACCGTTGGAACACTCGGTGATTATCCATGTTGTGTTCGTTTGGAGTTCCCGGAGTTCTCGGCTCGTGCGCCTTGCCTCAGGACCTCCGAACTCGATCGTTTTGTGTCTGGTTTTGCACCAAACACTTGTGTTTTGCCTTGGGAGGGCAGGGCATGCTTTGTGAAGCATCCCCACATACCACCGGCTGGGGCTAGAGGCCACCGGCTGGCTAGAGTTGCCATCGGCACTATATTATGCCGGTCGGCACTATGTTTGGCAAAATGACCATTTTGCCCAGCCGGCTACTTTACAGCTGCTTTCTGAGATATTTTTAGACAGCTGTTTAGCTCTTGTTTCCCCTCCATACACGTGTATGGAGGGATGAGCTTGCTTAGGGACTAAGCTTGTAAGCTTTTTGCCTATAAGAGGGAAGGCTCTTCCCTTTGCTCAAGGGTTACAAAATCTGAGAGCTTTAGACATTGTTAGAGAGTTAGAGCTCTGGTTCTTTTAGGGTTAGAATAGATATACACTCTATCTCTCTCTTTCTCTTTGAAATCTAGGTGTTTTGTGCCTTACTATTGCACTAAAACACCTAGTGTTCCACCTTCCTCTTGGTTCTGAGGTTCCAGAGGTTTGTTCTTACTGTTCTTGACTGGTTTTGAGCTCAAGGACCCATCCACTCCAACCTTTGTGAAGGTGGTCTTCAAAGGTAACAAAACTACCCCTTTTTCCCCCATTTTTGCACTCTATTTTTACTTGCTTTAAAATAGTTTTTGAGCTTAGTGTTTGGCACATAAAAGTTCTGATTTTTAACCCTCTTTGTTGTATATTAAGAGTGTTTAGTGATTTGGGTAGGTTTGACCACCTTTAGGCCTTGAAAAGGCCACTTTTTGTGCTATTTTGTGGGAGATCCGAGACTTTGGTGTTAGGATCTCTTCACCACTGAAATCTTGAGGGATTTCAGTGGTGAGGAGCATGCCTTAAAGTCTCAAGAAGGAGAGGGCCACCCCCTCTCCTTGATGTCCTTGAAAAGGGCAAATTTTGGCTTCCAAAGGAGCACCATGTTTGAGTGTGTGTTGAGCATGTTTGACTTGTTTTCCATGCTTATATTGCCATGTTATAACATGATTTCAAGTTGGTTTAGGCCCCTTATGCATGCTTAGCATAGTTGCCTTGTAATGCCCCTTATTGCCTTAATATGCCTAGGTTGCATACCTTAGCTTCAAGCATGTTTTAGGCTTGCATTTGTGAAGCTTGCATGCTTATTTTGCCATGATTTAGCTCTGTCCATAGTTGCTTTGGTCAATCTTAGCATGCATTACATAGCCCCTTTGTATTTGGCTTGTTGGCCTTAGGAGTATGCATGTGTAGTATGCCATGCTTGCACTATTTTCAATGATTTGAAACCATCTAACATGCCATTTCAGACCTTGTGATGTGCTTGTTTGGCTGCCTTGCATGCCTCTTTAATGCTTTAAGAGTATGTGTTAAATGCTCCATGTTTTGGCTTTAATGCATGCCTTTGGATTCATGTCATCTAGATGCCATCTAGGTGGTCCTTTAGGCTTAGTTTTATGTGTTAAAACTCTGTTCTTAAGTGTTTAAGTATTGCCATGAGTGGTTGTGTTAAGTGTGGTTTAAAGCCTCATTGGTTTGCTTTGAAGCCTAGACCATTTGCATGCCTTGTTTGGCACGCTTTATTGCATGATTTGGCATCATGTTTGACATGAATTTCAGAGCTTTCCATGCATGCTTTTAGCCCATGTTTGGCCTCTTTAAGTGTGCTTGAATGTTGCTTATTTATGCCTTGGGTTTGGAACCTCGACATGTGCATTTGTGCATGTGTGCATGTTTGTTTGGCCCTCAATTCTAAGCATTTTGGCTACTGATTTTTGGGCCTCTTAGAGTTGCCTAATTCATGTATAAGTCCATCCCCCATTGGTTTGCATGTTTGCTTGTATGTCTTGCATAAGTGCATCACATTGTTCACTTTGCATGATAGATAACATGCTTAGGGTTGCATCACATTCGCATGCATGTTAGGCCTCTTGAAGCGAAGTATGATAGAGGTTTGGCACCCTTGTTTGCTTGATTGCATTGCATGCATTTGAAATTAAAATTGCACTCTCGGTTCTTTGGGCCATCATGCATGGAAATGCGTGATTGGTGGTCCGAGAACCGAGGCACATCCCCCTTTGAGTCAAAAATATGATAAGGATTGTGTTTGGTGCATACATGCTTTGAATCACATTGCCATGCATTTTGTTGCCCTCTGCTGCTGTGAGTTGCAGGTTTTGCAGGTATTTTGTGCCGACCGGCACTGTTTAGTGCCGACCGGCAGTGAATTGGCAGCCGATGGCTTCACTCAGTGCCGGTGACCACATCCCTTAGCCGGTGGTGTTATACCCCAGCCGGTGGTACTCCCCAGTACCCTGAGAGGCACTCCTGGGACTTTGGCAATTTTCAGAGGAGGATAGCAGGGAAAACAGAGGCACACTTGCATGACAGTGCGATTCTGAGCGAATCCCGAGCATGTGCTGCATTTGGCTCTCCTCCCGAGGCGTTTACTGTTCTTCTTAGATTAATTAATTTGTTAATTTAATTAATTTGTAATATTTAATTAGCTTGCGTAGTTAATTAATTTGTATTATTATTTTGGTCCCTCCGAGCGAGGGCGAATCTGTAATAAGTGTGTGTGAGTGGGTGCATGTCTTCCAACCCCCCATTTCTTTCTATCCCTTTTACTTACCTGCTTTTGATGGTTAGTATTAGGGCATACTTATTTTAGCACACCTTATGCAATACATGCGTGCATTCATGCATTTGTTTACATACATCGGGCTCGGCACATCATGCAAAACTGCATTGTATTTCAATCCCAAATTGAATACGTGATAATTGTTGCATTTCATGTGCCATGCTTAGGGTAGCCGAGCCTGTCTAGATTACACTCCGTATGCGATGCATTAGCCACTTAAATGAACTAGGTCATGCATGTTTGCTAACCGAGTTATTGTTTTTGGCACGGAGTACGATGTAAGTTTTTATACTTTAGCACTTCGCATGCGTGTGAATGTTAACATGACAGTATGCTTGCCATGCGGCTAAATGCTTATGTGATATTACTGTTTGAATGCCTGTGGGTGGAGGTTGGATTGCGTGAGTTGGAATAACTCATTGAAATCCGTATTTTAGCCTACTTGCGAGTAGCAAAAACCAACACGTTTTTCGAGACAAAACGGATATGCAATGTGTATTTCCAAATTAGGCGATCTAGTCTATACTTGTTTGCTGCGTGCATAACATAGTAATTCTAGGTTAATAATTGGGATAGAGAGCATGTAATGTTTTCAAAATCGGATATCACGGTTAGTAGAGGCGGTCTTCGGACCGGGCGAAAGGGGGTGCTCATAGCTGACCTTCCCGATCGTACCCAAGCTCCCGAGCCAGGACATCTGGTGATGACGGACACGTGGCCTTCGGCACCGCGTCAGGGTTTCCTAAATTCCCCCATAAAAATTTAGGTAGCGACTCTGTAATCTGGCAAAGCAGTCCATGTTTGGCACTACTTTTTCAAAAATCTTTTTTCTTCAAAACGATTTGCCGGATTTGGACTCTTTGGTTCAGATTTAGAACCGCGACACAAAATCGAGTCCGAACTGTAGCCGAGGTCCCCCGCGGGCGCGTCTACAGTTTCTGGCGGAGTTGATTGTTTGTTCACCTCACGGATTCTCAACCGAGATGACTTACTCCAGATGAAGGAGTTGATGTTTTATTTAACTCACGGATTCCAACCGAGATAACTTACTCCGGTTAAAGGATATTGATGGAGTTGAGGTCTTGTTCAACTCACGGATTCCAACCGGAGATGACTTACTCGGTTGAGAGGAGTTGATGTTTTGTTCAACTCACAGATTCCAACCAAGATGACTTACTCCGGTTGAAGGAGTTGATTTGTTTGTTCAACTCACAGATTCCAACCGAGATGACTTATTCCGGTTGAAGGAGTTGATGTTTTGTTCAACTCACGTATTCTGACCGAGATGACTTACTCCGGTTCAAGGAGTTGATGTGCCGTGTTTGGCAGAATTATGTTACAGGCTTATTTCAGCTTTCAAGCTTAATTTAAGCTATTTGATGTGTTTGGTTTAGCTTATAGCTTATAGCTTATAGCTTTGTGGAAGTCAGAAATCAGCTTATTATTTGAGTGGGTAGGAGATGCTTTTAAGAATAAGCTGGAAATCACTTAAGCTGAAAGTTATAAGCTATAGAGCTGTTTAGGTATTAAGCTATAAGCACTTTCCCCACAGCTCTAGACCAAACAGGGCCGATGTTTTGTTCAACTCACAGATCTCAACCGAGATGTCTATTCCGGTTGAAAGGGTTGATGTTTTGTTCAATTATATGCTTACATCCGAGATGTTTCTGCCGGTTAAGTTAAGCAAGATGGACCGTTTAGCTGAGGTCTTTTGTTCGGTTGAAGACATCTTAATTAAAGACCGTGCAAACACTTGATGAAATTAGATCTTTTTCATTGATATAAAAAGAAGTACAAAAGGTGGGGTAGACAGCCCAGTTACATATGCAAAGCAAAAAAGCAAAGGAAAAGAAAACTAAGCTAAGGGGGATAAGTTTGGTGAATTCATCATTAGCTGCCTCCAGATTGACCGATGGTGCTTTGCTTCTGGGACACCGGCCTCCGTTTCACCGGGCTGACTGCTGGCTACTTCTCTTCCTCGGTATTTGCCTCGGTTTCCTTGGCGAGTTCTTCCTCGGCTTCAGCCTGCAATGCGCTAAAGACGTCGTTGCATATGGCACGAGGTACGCCGGCAGGAAGGCAGCTGGCGGAAAAAGTGAATACGTCGGTCTCGGGGCCTTGGCCGAGCTGATCGCAGGCAAGCTTTTCCAACCGGCTTTAAGTAGATGTCTTGGGTGGCGAAGACCTGCTTTTTGTAGCTATCTTCAGCCTCCTTAAAGCCATCATTATTGGCATCCTCAAGTTCTTTCTCCCTTGATTTTTGAGAGCATCCAGCTCGGCCTGGGAGCTCATCTCTCTTTTCTTGGCTTCGTTAAGCTGGCCGAGCAACTTGTTGTTGTCAGCATTGCAATTTGAAGCGATGATTTTGCTCAGCCCGCTCGGTTTGAAGGCTCTGGACTTGGCTGGCAAGTGTCATTTGCCTTTTGCCCGCAGTCGATGGATACGCTCCATGAACAAGTGTTGCTTTTGGATGGCCTGTAAGAAGCAAATTTGATCAGTGAAGAACCGTGCGCAAACACTTGTAAAAATTTCAGTAGAATTTGGACTCTTACCCTGGTCATGGACTTCATATGCCGATTTCACAACGGTGTCAGGGACGTGGTCGCTTCCAACCACATCGCTCGACAAAAGAAGGGCTTTTGAAAGGTCAAAGCGAGCAGGTGCTCCTTATCGCCCTTGACGGAAGCGATTGCCGAGATGTCTTTACCCCCGGTGCTTTAGCTGCGGTCGCCATGGTGGTGTTGGTTCGACGGTTTCTGTGAGTTAGCTCGGTGGTTTAGCTCGGCAACCAGCTCGGCAGATGGGTCTGCGCGAGGCTTTTGCCAGCCCGCGAGCTTCTTGCCTGGATTGCCCGGCCAACTGGAGATGCCAAGGCAACCATGGGGCTATTGGATTGACCGGTAGCTGGAGAGTGGGTGATGATGCTCGGTATCTCGGCGGGGCTGAGGTGGGTGTGAGGAGGTTCTGAGTGCGGCTGTCGTTTAGCCGAATTAGCGGCACGTCCGGCAGAGTTGGGTCTGGAGGAGGTGTTAGAGCACGGAGAAAGTCTGTAACTTTGCTCCGGTGCGGAGCTGAGTATCTGTAGGTTGGAGTGTAGCCGAGCAACTCGTTAAAAACAATCCCGGTGGCTGTAACAGAGCACGGTTCGGATGGCTTCTACGTTGGGGTATTGGTAGTTGGACTGCAAGGCCTGAATTGCTGCAAAAGAAACAGGAAAATGGTTAAGTACAGAATATTGAAGGCAGGCAATTAACGAGCAATTAGCGCGGCTTACATGTGGAACCGAAGTTCTTGCTGATGAACCAGCCCGGTACGTCGGCTGTTTCATAATTGCCAGACACCCAGAAAAAGTCATCATCATGTAAGTCCTTGTCTGGGTGCGCTGGTCACTATTTTTCGCTTTTGCTTTGGCCAGTCTTATTTTTAATAATAGGCGAGGCCTGATCGCCGGTGTGTCCAAGGGTGGTACTGTCGTAGTATCTCGACTAAAACTAAGTTTTGTTCCTAGCCGGTTGTTAAGCTCGTGCACGCCGTTGATTATTCGGTAAGTGTTGTCGAAACTTGGGTAGGTGCTAGCCCGGTGCGGCGCAGAAATTCGGTTCATCAAAGGGTTGACCGGGAAGCGAGAGGCCTCTTTCAATTACTGACAGCACGGTGAAGGGACATTGATCAAATCTGCCCCAAGGGGTTGTTTTCCATCTCGGCTAGCTATAAGTGGACATCTGTCGGGATACCATATTCTTCCCTGAAGGCGGCCATGGCAGCAAGTGTGTCCACAAGGAAGCGGAATTTCCCCATGTGTGGCCGACCAATTTTAGCTCGGCTGAGGAGGTTTGGCACAGGCTGGGAATTAATGGCTGCTCGGTCCTTAAGAGCCCTCAGATTTGGTCTTTGGTCCCCTTGGACTCTGCAGGAAAAATGAGGGTAATTGTAAGTGAGAGCGCGGTCGCGGCAAACGAGCTAGACTTGAGCTCGGTCATGGATTGTGCCAAACCACCCCGGTCGTAAGGCTAGCCAAGGAGCTCAGTCGCTCAAGCGGACCAGAGATTAGCCCGGTCAAGCGACCAAGTCCTTTTTGCTAACCTGGTTTCTACTAAGGTTGGGACAAACTGAAGAATTTGCTCGGTCTGAATGATTTTTGGGATCTAAGGAAGATCTGGAGCCCGGTCCGCCCCAAATTTTTCATTGTTCATCAGGGAATTGAAGAACAGCGAAGAAACTAAGGGTTTGGGACGATTTTGAATGGCCTATATCCTAAAACCTAAGGGTTATGTGGCCCTAAAGTTGTGGAATAACAATGAAATAGTAGAAAAGTTCGAAAGACTTACCAGTAGTAGGCAAATGCAGTCCCTTCAGGCACAAACACAGAGCAAGAACGAGAATGGAGGCTTGGCGAGGGCACTGCAGCTTCGAAATGCTTGGAATAGGAGAGAGTCAGTAAGAGTGAAAGGAAGAGGAGGGGGGCATGTTTATAGTGGTGGTGAGGCAAATTCAAATTTGAGGGAATGGTTGGGGTTAGCTGCTCGAAAGACCAATAGAGGCTTGGCACGTGTCCCATTTATGGCAGCGTCAGAACTGAAGAGACAGGATGATGAGTCGAGGAGTCGACCGGGGCAAGTTTTGAAGACAGGAATGTCAACTAGCCCGGTCACCATTTTTGCAAACCGAGAGACCGAGGAAGTGTTACCCCTGTCGGAATAGGTAATCCCAGTCACGCTTTTGCGGACGGAATTAAGGGGCAATTGAGAGGGAGATTTATGATCTGGGTTGGGCCGTGGTAATGCCGAACACATTTGGGCCGTGGTAGCCTAGACTTATCCAGAAGGGATTCTTGCTCGGTAATGGCAAAGGGCGTATAGAACCGAGATACTTGGCTTGTTGTCACGGAAGCCGGTCATGTGAGAGCTCGGCTGGGATGTCCGCAGCCTCACAGGGTTCCACGGTTCTTGGTTGCTCGGTCGGAAGGCACGCACCCGTGGCTTGCATGAAGGCCTTAGGTTAACCGGCACGACCAATTTCGAGCTCGACTTTACCGAATGCAACCGAGCTCAGCTTCATAGGGGCTTGGTAATTAGGGCACTCGGATGTGAAGTGCAGCATGGCCGTAGGCAGCCGAGATGCTACACCCCGGCTGCCGAGCTCCCAGTAGAGTGGGCTGGCAGTTGGGTAGGTGATGTTCAGCTGGATTTGTGCTGACAGGTGGGATAACAGCACTACGTGTTGAGAGACTAATGGGAGCAGATTGGGGGCACAGAAGGTACAAAAGCATGTCTGCGCCTCCATGCTGGGATGAACAGTTTGTAAGAAAACACTTACACTCTACTCTCTCCCTTCTCTCTATCTATCCCCTGCTGTGTGTTCTAACTTGATCATCGGAGAGGTTTTCCGGCCCACCACCGCCGGTTAGCTCACTGCCGTTGTGTACGCAGGTGATCAGATAGAAGCGGAGCTTGGAAGAAGGAGTACGAGCTTGCCTGAATATTTGCTTCCCGTACAAAAGGAAAGTGGGAGTGTTAATAGTTTGGGTGTGCAGCTACTATGGCAGAATGCAAATGGGAACAAGCCTAAAGACACGAAGTTGTGGGCGTTGTACAAAGGCCTTTACTGTCATATTAAAAAGGGCCTAAACAATGTGATGATAGAAACGAACGCAGCCCAAGTAGTCAAGCTAATGGAGGAAGAAATTGGGGACACATGTCCCTTCAAAAACTTGGTGAAAGATACAAAAATTCTCTTCAGATGATGTGAATGCACAATTCAACAGACTTGGACAGAATGAAAATTTATATGTAGACACTCTATCTAATCTAGGTGCAGAAACAACTTGAAGGAATGTTAGTGGTGAATGAACCGCCAGCTGAAATTAAAGGCTTGTTAGTGAGGGACTTGATTAGAATATCTAATGAATGAGCTTAACCCTTTATTTTTAATAATTTCTTTCTGATATAACCCCCAAAAAAAAAAAAAAGATGAAGAACAATTTTTGAGTTATTTGGAAAGACGAATAAAATAGTCCCACCCCCCACTACCACCACAACCACACACCAAAAAAAATGATATAAAAAGAGTCAAAATTGTCTTTAATTAATTCTTTCTATTTTCTATAAGTTTTTGTTAAAAAAAATTAAAGAATCATTACCAAACAATTTAATTTTTTTAACTTAATATTATCAAAATATTAATACATCACTAAAAAAATCAGCTAACTTTTCAAGAAATGGGAAATCCTATAACACTTTATGAGAGCCTGTCTCGTGTCTTTTTTTAATTATTCAAACGTTCATATTATAGAGATTTGTTAAGTCGATCATATCATCTAAAAAAATCAAGTTAACAATAATATATTTGCTTTTTAAATTTTAATTTTTTTAAAATAATTAAGACATAATTATGGGACTACAATTAATTTATTTTTTATACTCACAAATCATACTATAATGAATAATTTAGATTTCGTTTAAGAAAAAAATTATTTTAATAATTTTTTAATTTTTACGAAAAAATATATAAAAAATAAAATGAATAATATGATAATTTATAATATTTTCAAAATTTTTTTAATTAAAATATATAATTGATAAAGGAGCCTGTAGATTACGAAAAGCTGAGGTAGGTTTTGGTAGAGTTTTAGAATTATGGTTTGAGAATACAATTGTATTTTGAGTTTATGAGTTTGGAATTATGATTTAAGTGTAAAAAATTTGTTTGGTTATAAATTTTGAAAAGAATTTTAAATTGAGNCTTCAACCGGAGTAAGTCATCTCGGTTGAGAATTAAAAAAGCAATAACCAGAATGTTTAAGGCAAAGAAGAGTCACTTCTATATATTGACAAAAAGAATTACATTCTAAAGTGTAAAGCAAAAAATTCCTTTGCACAAAAAGAAAGCAAAAGCTAGAAATAATACAATTTGAGGTTGGCCGCATTCCATGGCCGAGGTATTGCTCTGCCATCCAAGTCCTCAAAGTGGTATGCCCCATTGCCTGCCAGACCAGTTATCTTGTAGGGTCCTTCCCAATTTGCCCCTAGCTTGCCTTCACCTGGCACCAGGGTATTGCCCATGACTTTCCTTAAGACCCAATCGCTTACTTTGAACGGTCTGGGGTGCACCATTTTGTTGTACTTCCTCGAAAGCTCTTGTTGATAGGCGGCCACGTGGATGAGAGCCTTTTCCCGACGCTCTTCCACTAGATCAAGTTCCAGGGCAATGGCTTCGGCGTTCAGCTCGGGCTCAAAACTTTTGCTTCTAAGGATGGGCAAGCCAACTTCCAAAGGTATGACCGCCTCCATGCCATAAGCTAAAGCAAATGGAGTTTCCCCGGTAGAACGCCGAGGGGTTGTTCGGTATGCCCAAAGGACGCTGGGGAGTTCCTCAGCCCACTTTCCCTTTGCCTTCTCCAGCCGTTTCTTCAACCCATCAAGTATGGTCTTGTTTGACACCTCGGCTTGACCATTAGACTGCGGGTAAGCCGAAGTAGAGTTGTAGAATTCAATCTTCAAATCGTCACAAAACCCTCTGAATAGGCGACCGTCAAACTGGGTGCCGTTATCAGAGATCAGAATTTTAGGGACGCCGAACTGTGTTACCACATTCTGCCAGACAAACCGCTTCACGTTGTAACATGCCCGGGGGGTACCCGCGCGCGTTAAACAGTTCGGACTCCCGAGATCTCTTTGATCTCAAGTCTCACGAGTGCAATGTGAAACATAGATGAGAGTCCAGATTTGGCAACTTTTATTGAAAATCCATTTTATTGCAATTTTGTCAAAAATGGACTGCGTCATCAGATTTCAGAGTCGCCACCTAATATTTGGGAAATTAGGAAACCCATGACTCAGTGCCAAGGCCACTGTTCGTCGTAACCAAGGATGCTTGGCTCGGAACCTTAGGTATGAGAGGGGAAGGTCAATAATGAGCACCCCCACTCACCCGATCAAAAGATCGGCCTTTACTAAACCATGATATGACTTTTTATTTTCTTTATATGTTCATGTTCTGATTATTTTAGTAAATCCTAAAATTTACTATGTGAAGCATACAAGTATAGACTAGTTTGCTCAAATTGGAACAATTCAACTTCATGTTTGTTTTTCGAAAAGGGTTTGAATTTGCCACTTGACAAAGTGGGCTTAAAGTTTGTGAATTTGCCACTGCAAAGTGGGCTTAAAACGTACATTTATTGAATTATTCCAATTCAAACAACAAGCCTTCATCCACAGGCATTCATACAGTTATATCACTTAAGCAAATAGCCACATGGTAGGATGCTAAACATAGTAAGAAAAACACACACAAATGGGATGCTAAAGCATAAAAACTCACAGATTTATCGACGTCCCTCGAACAGCTACAAAACAAAGTTAGAAAAATATGCATGATCTTATATACAGAATCCTAATGCAATTCACTCATGAGATGCACTAAAGATTCGGCTTCTAAAATATGGCATGTAAAACATTGCAAAACATGCGATAGCGCTCAAAACATGGGATAATCAATTAAAGTATAAAGATGCAAATTTAGCCAAATCTTGATGCATGGAACATGGATGTAAAGCATGGATATGCATGGCATGTCAGATATATACATACACACAGTTAGGGAAAGCGATTAAAGAATGGGATAGAAAGAAGCGGGGTGGGGGAATTATTATAACACTTTAATATTACAGATCCGATGAGAGAGAGAGGGAATAATAAAATAAAATAAAATCTCACAACACTCAAAATAAAATAAAATAAACAACTTCATCATTGGCACATGTCACTCATTTTCGCATGTCCGGGTTCCGCAACATTGCATGATTCACATTTTTCTAGATTCAAGCGGCAAACCAAGGAACGGATTTGAAATCTGACTAGCATGGCTTATTGGAAATCACTATTGAATGATGTGCAAATTTCCTGAGAGTGTAGAGAGAGAAAGAGTGACTATCTCCTCTTTAGAACCTCGGAGTTGTACCTGTCAAGAGAGAGAAGAGAGAGAGAGAGAGAGGTTGGTCAAGGATCATTGTTAGCTTGGCTTTTGGCCTCGAGGTCTCGCTGTAACTCTCTCACCTCGCATGCTACATTATATCATTCATCCACTCGCCACCTTTTCTCTCTCTTCAAAGATGCAATCCGAGAGAGAGAGAGAGATACCCGTGTGTGTGTCCATGGTGTGGAAGGAGCTCAATGTGTGTTGTGTGCTGTGTATCTGTGTGTGTGGAGTGAGAATGGTGTATCAGTGAAGCTCTATGTGTGTGTGGTGAAGCATGCATGTGCGAGAGGTGTGTGTGTTCTATAAGGTAGCAGTGGTGGTGTGGGTGGTGTGGTGGCCATGGCTGGTGGTGTGCATCATTCAAGAGCAGTGAGGGAGAGAGAGAGAGAGAGCCGTGTGACTGTGTGTGCTGTCCCCGTGGTAGTGGTGTTGGGTCTTCTCTTTTAGAGAGAGAGAAGCCCCCTATGCATGTGTGTGAATGTGTATGTGATGGGTTTGTGGGTGTGTTGTGTGTGTGTCCGTGAGTGTTGTGGTGGTGCTGGGTGTGTGAGTATCTGTTGAGAGAGGTGTGTGTGAGTCTCCGTTGAGAGAGGGTTGTGTGTGTGTGTTGGGTCAGTCTATGGCAGTGTGTCTGTGTGAGAGTGAAGGTGGGTGTGCCGTGGTGGTGGTGTGTTGTGCTGGGTCTGTCTGTTGCCGAGTGAGTGTTGTGTGTGTGAGTGTTGGGTCGTGCTCTCTTCCCCTAACCGTGTGTTCAGTGTCTATCTCAGAGAGTGAAATGAGGTATGGTCTGTGTGTGTCTGACTGTGTCTGTGTGGATGGTGTCCCCGTGTGTTAGTCGAAAGAGAGAAGAGAGAGAGCTAGTGTGGGTGTGTGCCATGTGTGTGTGTCATGCATGGGTGGTGTGGTCTCTTCCCCGTGTGTTGAGTGTGCATGGGTTTGGGGTGTGTGCTGTGTTTAGCCTGAGAGAGAGAGAGAGTGAGATGGCAGTGTGTATCATGCATCTGTGTCTGTGTCCCTCCCTAACCCGTGTGCATGTGTGTCTGAGAGTCGATGATCAGTGGGTCTCTCCATGCCGAGAGGGAGAGAGGTCCGTTTGTGGGGAGAGAGAGACGTGCTTGTGTGTGGGTGTATAGTGTGTGTCTGTGTGAGTATGTGATGTGCTGGGGTGGTGTGTGTTGTGTGAGTATGTGATGTGCTGGGTATGGTGTGTTCCTTCCTTCCTTGCTGCCGTCTATCTCTATCAGTCTCCCCTCCGTGTGTATGCTATCCTCCTCCTCCTTCAACACCCAAACCCGAGAGAGCCTTCTCCAGCCTAGCCCATCTCTCTTTTTTTTTTTTTTTTTGTGTATCTTTTTTTTTACATTTTAAAACCCACAATCTTTAGAGAGAGAGAGAGAGAGCCCTTTCTTCCTCTCTTGTCCCACCTCCTTCCATGACCAATTATATTCTCCACTCCAGCACAATTCATGATTCCACCACCACCATTTCTTTCTTTCTGTAAAGCCACCGTCCCATTTCTTTTCTCATATTTTTTATGTTATCATCATCCCACCCACAAAACAAAAAAAACAAACATTCTGACCATTTTTATATTTTCTATTTTTTCTATTTTTTTGTTTTTATCATTTTTTATTTATAAAAATATCACATGCCAATTTATATAAACACACCTAAAAATTTGTACACACACACAAAATTATATAAAATTATACAAAATTATAAATTCAAATAAAATATTTTAATTTGACTAAAATGTGTGAGTTTTGGGATTAAAATTTCAATTTTGATTTTTCTGGTGAGGGTGGTCAAAATAAAATGCCCAAGTCTTAGGGCCGGTCAAAATAGGGTGTCTACACACGTCTTTCTCCTTGATTGTTGCCAACGGCTCAGCTTCAACCCATTTGGTGAAGTAGTCCGTGGCCGCGATGAAGAACTTCCGATTGCCAGGTGCTGTTGGGAGCGGCCCCACTATATCCAGCCCCCACATTGCAAAGGGCTAAGGGCTAAGGGCTGGTGAGGGGAAGGAGTTCCTTGGCCGGTTGGTGGATCTGGTGGGTGAATTTTTGGCACTTCTCACACTTGCGAACATATTTCTGTGCGTCGGCTTGCATGCACGGCCACCAGTAGCCTTGCGAAATAGCTCGGTAGGCCAAGGACCTGCCCCCTACGTGACTGCCACAGATGCCTTCGTGGACTTCGTACAGGAAGGCTTCCACGCTGCTCGGGTGCACACACTTCAGGTAGGGACCGGTGAAAGACTTCTTGTATAAAGCGCCTGAAGGAGAGAGCCAAAACCGCTCTGACTTCACCCGCACTTTGTGTGCTTTCTTCTTGTCGGCTGGAAGAGTCCGTTCTTTGAGAAAGAGGATGATAGGGTCCATCCAAGAGGGACTTAGCTCGGCGCAGAGTACTTCTCTCTGCCCGGCTTCCTCGATACTGGGCCTCGGAAGGAATTCTATCAAAAGAAGGTTGGGAAATGTACTGTCGACCATCGAAGCAAGACCGGCCAACTCATCTGCTCGGCCGTTTTCTTCTCGGCCAATCTGTTGGATCCTGATCGCCTAAAATCGCTTGATGTGATTCTTGACCAGAGCTTGATACTTTGCCATTCTGTCATCCTTAGCTTCGTATACCCCCGAAACTTGGTTAACCACAAGCTGGGAATCACTGTAAACCATCAACTCGGATGCTTGCATCTGAAGAGCGCTCTTGAGCCCGGCCAAAAGCGCCTCGTACTCGGCCTCATTGTTGGATGCTGGGAAGCCAAGGGTGATTGAGTGTTCGATAGTCAGCCCGTTGGCGAAATCAAAACTATACCTAGCCGGCACCGTGACGGTTCGAGGCTCCATCAACAAAAAGTTTCCACATCTCCCCCACAAAGAGCTTCCAACATTCTAAGGGCTCCTGAGAGGTTTGAAGGTTGATAGGATCACGGCTGCTTGGCTGTTCGGCTTCAAGTTCTATGCTGACTGGTTCCACTTCAGCCCCCTTGGTGATTCGGCGCCGGACTCAGCAGGTTGATCTATAATGCCTAAGTCCGTAGGCGAATCACCAGGGTGCGGTATGATGCCGACCGCAAGCTCTATGCCGAGAGGTTCCACTTCTTTCCCCCGTGGTGATGCGGTGCCGGACAGAGCAGGTTGGTTAATGATACCCCACTCCGTCATCGCATCGCCGGGTGGTGGGATCGTACTAACTGAAAGTGCTTCGACGGGTCGCACAAGTTCCGCGTCGCCGACAACGCCGAGCTGTTGTACTTCGGTCGGGCTTGCATTCACCTCTTCATCTGCTCGGCAATATCGACCGGGCATACCGGATAAGTTCCATGTGAGAATTCAGCAACGAAGTCGGCCAAAGTCTGGGCTTTGATAGCAGTGCGCGGCTGGAACTTCACATCAAACTGTCCCAACTCGACCGCCCACTTAAGAATTCGACTGGAGAAGTCCGCCCGTTCGAACAAAGCTTTGAGGGGAAACTCGATCAAGACGATGATGGTATGGGCATGGAAATAGTGCGCTAACTTTCTTGAAGCCATCATCAATGCCAACGCAAGCTTTTCCAGCGGCAAGTATCTCGACTCTACCGGTAGCAAGGTTTTGCTGACGTAGAAGATGGGGAGGTGCTTGATTCCTTCAGCTCGGACAAGCACCGCATTGACTGCATGCTACGATACGGCTAGATAAAGGTAGAGTTCTTCTCTGGGCACCGGTGTAGCTTGGCTTTTCGCGCCCCCTTTCGGAAGAATGAAATAGCCCTTACAGTTCGGACTCCACTTGTGTTGGTTCTGAATCTGATTTCACAAGTGCAATGTGAAACAGTGGAAACACAAAAAGAGTCCAAATCCGGCAATTGTTTTTGGAAAATCGATGTTTGAATCAAATGCCAAAAATGGACTGCTTTGCCAGATTTCAGAGTCGCCACCTAAATATTTATGGAAAATTTAGGAAACCCGTGACTCGTGCCAAAGGCCATTAGTCCGTCGTTACCAAAGTGTCTTGGTTCGGGAACTTAGGTATGAGAGGGGAAGGTCAATAATGAGCACCCCACTCACCCGATCAAAGATCGGCCTCTACTAATTATGATGTGATTCTTATGTACAATATATGTTCTTATTTTACCTCTAACATACAAGTATAGACTAATTTCACGAACAGTTGGAACGTTTGATTTTATGTTTGTTTTGAAAAAGTGTTTTGAATATGTATCACTTGAAAAAGTGATCTCATATATACATTAATCAAAGTATCCCAATGTCAGTGAATAGCCTTCATCCACAGGCATTCAAACAGCTTATCACTTAAGCAATTAGCCTCATGGTAGTATGCTTGATATGACAGCAATCACACTTATACAATATGCTAAATCATAAAAACTTACCTCGTACTCCGAGCCAAAAAAAGAGAACTAGTTAGGGAAAAATGCATGATCCTAACTATGTATTATGACTAATGCAACACATATAATATGCAATTACTCAGCTCGGCTACTAACATGGCATGTGAGTCAATTCAAGGCATGTAATAGCGCACGTATTCAAGTAAAGAGTTTAAATTTGACATTTGCAATAATATGATGAGCCGAACTTTTATGCATGCAATACAAGTGGATGCAAACATGAGTATGCTAAATTAAACATGATGCCTCTAATCTAACCATTGTAAGCTGGTAAATAAAAGGGAGAAAGACGCGGGGTTGGAAGACATGCACACACACACGCACACTTATTACAAGTTTGTTTGCCCTCGCGTAGGAGGGTCCGAATGAAGTAATGCGCCCTCACGCAGGAGGGTCCGAATGAACTAAAGTGCCCTCACGCAGGAGGGTCTGAATAAATAATTATTACAAAACCGAATGAATAATAAATGAAAGGGGACTGTCTAATTTATTACAATAATTGCTGTAAGGCAAGCCTTGACACAATAAATTCGGTATAACGTCCGACCGAATTCAATTAATCATATTGGTTCTTTATGTTGGTTGTAATCCAATTTTAACAAATTTTATTAGCCTTTTTTATTACCTGTCCATTTCTTTATCTTTTCTCCTGTTTGTGCAAAAGTGATATTTACATCCACTAAGTCTGAAATGCAATAAAGGAAAATTAGTGTCGACTTAACCCGAATAAACCTTATTTTCTTCAGAGGAAATCACAAAGGAAGAGTCAAACTTATTTACAAGTTAGGGATTTTAAGTCAAACTCAAGATGTGCAACAAGGACTAGTCAAACTCAAAAGAGTAATAATGACTTAGAAAAACCCAAACTTGAGTGATAATGACTTGAAATCCAAACTTGATAATGAGTGATAATGACACTTTCCTTGGCGATTTCCAATGGTCAATTAATCCCTTAACAGTAAACAAACAGGTGATAAATTCTTCGGGGAAATTACAAAGGAAGAGTCAAACTTATTTACAAGTTAGGGATTTCAAGTCAAACTCAAGATGTGCAACAAGGACTAGTCAAACTCAAAAGAGTAATAATGACTTAGAAAAAGCCAAACTTGAGTGATAATGACTTAAAATCCAAACTTGATAATAAGTGATAATGACACTTTCCTTGGTGATTTCCAAGGGTCAATTAGTTCCTTAAAAGTAAACACACTGATAAAGAGAAATGAAAAATAAAAGATTGTGCTTTAGTATAAGAACATGTATACATTTGGAGTAGTGAACCTCCAAAGAATTTAAACCATTAAGCATGGAAGAGTTCCTTTCTTATACTTGAATCACAATCTTAATTTTTTTCATAACTTTTTAATCGAACTAAGTAAAGAATGGAGGGAGGTTGCCAGAGGTGGTTATGCAAGGTTGATTAATTGATTCATTGGTTAATATAACACAAACAAAATATGTAAAACAAACTTATTGAAATAAATTAAACAGCCCCCAAATAACATACAAATGTGCTGAAATTAAAGAGATTAAAGCTAATGTAATTATGAGGAAGGATAGCGAACCCCTCCCCACTTTTACAACTTCAAATCACATAGTTTCTATGTTGAAAAAACAATTCCAAAACAGTCCCAAATCAAAATGAAAACACGAGAAAAAAGACGCATGAAGATTGAAATAAAAGTAAGGAAACTTTACCTCAATAGGAAGGTACAAGCTTGACGCGAAGTGGATCACGAAGTGGATCAAAGCTCTCGGCTAGCGGAATGGCGACGCAGCAGCGGAGTTGGAGCCGAGAGGTATATGTGTTCTACCCCAAGAGACCCAAAAAGAGATCAGGTCCAGTGAAAGGAAGCAGCTCGTCTATGTTGTCTGTGTAATTTTCTCAAGAAAATACAGATATCTCAAACTTCTTCTTTAGGCCTCACTTTTCACTTTGTGTTACACCGTAGACAGAGAAACCGAGAGCCTATGTGTCTTGCGTGGATCTGCCGAGAGAGAGAAGAGAGAGAGAGAGAGAGAGAGAGAGAGAGAGAGAGCTTGGTTTCTGCTATGTGTGTATCATCCTTCTTGAGAGCCCGAGTCAGTGTCGTGTATCTCCCTTTTTCAAACTCCAAAACCAAAACTGCTGAGAGAGAGAGTAGTGTCTTTTTACTCAATGACTATCAAACCCATGAGAGAGAGGGGTGAGATAGGAAGTTGGCGGTGGAGTGCTGTGTAGCTGCCGTGAGTGATGGTGTGGTGTGGAGTGCTGTGTCTATTGTGTTGAGGGAAGAGAGAGAGTTGGGTTTGCATGGTTTTATCGGGCTCCCATGGCTGGACAGCCGTGAGTGATGGTGGTGGTGGAGTGCTGTGTCTGTTGTGAGTGATAGGTGTGTGGGTGTGTTATGCTGCTGGGTGTGCCGTGGGTGATAGGTGTGTGGGTGTGTTATGCTGCTGGGTGTGCCGTGGGGCTGCCGTGAATGAATACGGTGGTGGCTGAAGGTGTATCAGTGAGGTGGTGTTGTGTTCTGCCGTGAGAGGAGCTGCTGTGTTGTGTGTGCCGTGAGAAGAGAGATGTGTGCATGGGTATGGAGGGTGTGTGCTATGTGGCAGTGTGTTGTGTGAGAGGTGTATGGGTGTGTTAGGTGTTCAGCTTCCCGCCCCCAACATGCAACCCGAGAGAGAGAGATAAGAGACCCAGCTAGTGAGAGAGAGAGGTAAGAGAGCCGTCTGTCTTTTTTTTTGGATAATGGTGTGTGTGTTGTATGTCCAACAAAAAATATCGTCCCCTTCTTTCTTGAGTGATGTTGGATCTTTATATGATAACCCCCCCTTTTTTTATTCCCTCCACCGCCCACTTAATTTATTCTCCACCGAAAAATTGTCTCCCCTCCATGATTCATTATAATGACCTGAGGCCCTCTAACAAAACAATGATAATATATTATCTATAATAGATAAACATATATATATACAAGTTGAATCCAGTTTTTCTTTTCTTTTTTTTGTTTGATTAATATTTTGTTTTATCAAATATTTATTAATTTATATAAAACACACCTAAAATAACACCTAAAATAAATATACACACACATATATAAAATTATAAAATATTACAAATTAATAAAATATGAGGGATGGCCAAAATGGGTGAGGTTTTGGAATTAAAGCTTCAATTTGAACGGCTGATAATGTATTCCAATTTGCATCATGGGGTGTTCAAAAGAAGGTGCCCCAGTCTTAGGAGTGGTAAAAAATGGGGTGTCTACAACTGGTGTGACCAACAATGACGCGGAAGAGAAATACTCCTTGAGCTCGGCCAAAGGTCACACTCGTCATCCCACGAGAACTTTGATTTCAAGCCTTGAAAGAAAGGGCGGCAACGATCTGATGACCGGCTTATAAATCGATTAAGCACGGCGGCCATTCTGGCCAGATGCTGCACGTCCTTGGCCGAGCTAGGCTGTTTTAACTCTTGCACGGCTCGAATTTGTGTAGGGTCTACTTCGATACCTTGGTTCGTGACTAGGAAACCCAAAAATTTTCCGAATCCCACGCCGAAGGCACATTTGGACGCATTCAGGCGTAGCTTGTGCTTTTTGAGAATGGCGAACATCTCGGCTAAGTCAGACAAATGGTCTACCTGATGCCGGCTCTTGACCACCATATCATCAATATAAGCCTCCATCGTCTGGCCTAGAAGAGGAGCGAACATCTTGGTCACCATCCTTTGAAAAGTTGCCCCGGCGTTCTTCAAGCCAAAAGGCATGACTCGATAGCAGAAGAGTCCCCTTGGTGTAGTAAACGAGGTGATCTCTCGATCGGGCCCATGCATGGCAATCTGATGGTAGCCACGGTAGGCGTCCAAGAAACTGAGCCTGTTATGTCCAGCCGTTAAGTCCACAAGCTGGTCAATTCTAGGCAGAGGGAAGCTGTCTTTCGGACAAGCTCGGTTGACGGTTTTGTGGTCGACACAAACTCGCCAATTTCCATTCTTCTTAGGCACCACGACTGTGTTCGAAATCCACCGAGGGTAGTGTACCTCTTGAGTTGCTCGCGCCTCAAGCAAGTTCTTCACTTCCTCCGCAACTACCTCAGTGTGATGCAACGCTGATCGTCTTGTTCGCTGAATAACGGGCTTGGCCCCGGGGAAGACATTGAGATGATGGCATATAAAACTCGGATCGAGACCGGGCATGTCGTAAGGTGACCATGCAAAAACTTCGATGTTGGCCATCAAAAACTCAACCATCTCAGTCCTTTCTTGGGCTGTAAGGCTTGAGCCGAGCAAGAAGAACTTGTCCGGATGCTCTGTATCTATTCGCACCTCCACCAATTCCTCGACAGCTTTGTCCTCAGCCTTGGTGCCCACATTGTCAAGGACTCCGCGGTCCTCCGGTCCCTCAATCATTTGAACGAATCCTTTGGCAGCTCGGCTGCCGTTGACTGCCATGAAGCATTGCTTTGACATGACCTGATCGCCCCAAATCTCCTCAATTGCCCCCATAGCCGAGGGGAATCTCATCACCTGATGATAGGTCGACGCCACAGCTTGCATACCGTGAAGCCATCCCTTTCCAAGGATCAAATTATAAGAAGATGGCACCTGCAACACCCAGAACTCTACTTGTTTGACCACGGATCCCGCTTTGACCGGCAGGATAATCTTTCCCAAAGGCCACTCTGGTTGTGAGTTGAAACCAACCAGTGGCGCAGTTGCCGGGGCCAAATCCGTATCTCGGAGCTTGAGCTGTTTGAAAGCGTCGTAGTACATGATCTCGACCGAGCTTCCCTGATCGATCAAGATCCATTTGACATCGAATTCCTTGACGCGGAGTGTAACCACGAGGGCGTCATTGTGCAGCATCTGAATGCGCTCTAGGTCCCTTGAGGAGAAACTGATCACATCTTTCACTTTTGTCTTCCCCCTCTTGAGCGCAGGCTGAGCCGACAAAACTTCCCTCATGTGTTCTGTCTTTTTGATCATTCCTCGGAGCTCGCACACACGCGCCGGTTCCACTATGCCGTGGATGACATTAACAACCCCTTGTGGAGGTGCATCTCGGACATCTGGTCCCTGCGGGTCAACTGGAGCTTGATTGGCCTTCACGCCGCCATCAATGTAGAGGTCCAGGTGTCCGGCTGCGACTAGCTCTTCCAAGTGTTGCCTCAAAGGCAAACAGTCCTCTGTTCGGTGGCCGCGCTCTCGGTGAAACGTACAACGGTACCTCGGATTGAAGCCCTTCTGTCCGTCGCCTAACTTAGCGGGAAACCGGACATACTCCTCGTCACGGATTTCACTAAGTATGCGATAGATTGGAATCTTAAAGACCGTAGTGATGCCTGTCCTTGCTTTCAACCTTCTGTTTGCATCGGCTACGTCATCCCAGGGGTAGTCATCCCGGTCATTACGATGTCCCCTACCCCGGTTTTTGCGATTTGAGCCACGGTCCGATTCCTCAGCGCGGTCACTTGATCGGCTGGACTCTTGTCCGACCGCGTGTACTTTTCCATCCGATCTTTTGTCTGTTGCTACCGGAGTCGCCTTTACGGTAGATGCTGACACATCATCCTCTACTTGGATGTGCTCATTGATGCGTTGGATGAGCTGGCCCATGGATGTCGGTTGGTGCATGGTAAGCGAGTCCCGCAGTCTATGTCCGACCGGGAGACCACGCTTGTATTGTGTGATTGCAAGGTTGACCGGGCAATCCAAGATCTCGTTGAAGGTCTCCCAATATCTGGAGTTGTATGCCTTCAATGTGTCGCTCGGTTCCATCTTTACACTCAGTAGGTGGTCAACTTCTTTTGGCGTTGGTTTTGAAGCGCGTCACAAAGACTTCGGCCAACTGATGCCACCTTTCAATGCTCCCCTCCGGCAACCTCTCGAACCATTTCAAGCCTAGTTCGCCTAAACTTGATGGGAAGATAAGGCACATAAGTGCGTCATTTCGCCTATGTCCGGCCATGACTTGTCGGAAGTGGCTTACATGCATGTAGGGATCGGTTTTTCCGTCGTAGAGTGTGAACTTAGGCTAATGGAAGCCTGCCGGAAGCGGTGTTGTTTCTATCTCCAGGGAGAATGGGGTGACGCTCAGCCTGGCCAAGTCTGTATCTAGAAGGAGTGGCGCCGCTTGGCGGGGTGGAGGCATTCCGACCTCCTCGCTGGCGTGAACCCCATAAGATAGCCGTTGGAACGCCGGCACCCTCTGAGCCTCCTGCCGGCGAGCTCGTTCCTTCAAAACTGCCCACAAATCCTCTGAACGAGCGGAATAGGAGTACCTCGACGTCGTTACCGGACATGAGGGCTGGTAGGTGCTGTCTTGCGTGCTGGACTTCTCTGCACGCATATCGAATCACTAACCTTGTAACTTCTGGTAATAGAAATGGAGGGAGTGCGTCGCTGACTCTGATTGCCCAAACGGCGGGGTTGGGTGCGCTCACTGTGGTCTCCCACTCTAGCTACACCCTTCCATTTGACATGCCGCTGCAGCTCCTCCATCTCCGCTGCCATCCGCCAGATGACGGCGTCTTGGTCCCTTAACTTATGTTCCAGACGTCGGGCGTGTGATTCTCTCCGCCGCCGATGACTGTCTGGACTCCGTGAATGACCATAACTTCTTCCGTGCTTATCTCGCGCATCTCCCGACTGTCCTCCGGGGGATGTCTCCAAGTCCGCCATTGGAAGGATGGCAGGATGTCCTTTTCTCCGTCGGGTAAACTCCGGGGTAGCTCCATCGACGGCGGACAACGGAATCTCGTCGTTGTTCGCCATGGACGGCGATCAGATGAGCCTGGAAGACAAGGTTTTATCTGTTAAGTTTCCCACAGACGGCGCCAATTGTACGGGCAGCAAATATTCAGGCAAGCTCGTACTCCTTTCTTCCAAGCTCCGCTTCTATCCGATCACCTGCGTACACAACGGCGGTGAGCTACCGGCGGTGTGTGGTCGGAAAACCCCTCCGATGATCAAGTTAGAACACACAGCAGGGGATAGATAGAAAGAAGGGAGAGAGTAGAGTGTAAGTGTTTTCTTACAAAATGTTCATCCCAGCATGGGGGGCGCAGACATGCCTTTATACTTTCTGCGCCCCCAATCTGCTCCCATTAGTCTCTCGACACGTGGTGCTGCTATCCCACCTGTCAGCACAAATCCAGCTGAACATCACCTACCCAACTGCCAGCCCACTCTACTGGGAGCTCGGCAGCCGGGGTGTAGCATCTCGACTGCCTACGACCATGCTGTACTTCACATCCGAGTGCCCTAATTACCAAGCCTTGTGAAGCCGAGCTCAGTTGCATTCCGGCAAAGCCGAGCTCGAAATTGGTCGTGTCGGTTAACCTAAGGCCTTCATGCAAGCCACGGGTGCGTGCCTTCCGACCGAGCAACCCAAGAACCGTGGAACCCTGTGAGGCTGCGGACATCCCAGCCGAGCTCTCACATGACCGGCTTCCGTGACAACAAGCCAAGTATCTCGGTTCCACACGCCCTTTGCCATTACCGAGCAAGAATCCCTTCTAGATAAGTCCAGGCTACCACGGCCCAAATTTGTTCGGCATTACCACGGCCTAACCCAGATCATAAATCTCCCTCTCACCTTTATATAGCAAATACCTACAAAAACACTAATGCCTCTGACGAGGATGTTGCCTTCGCCTTCATCTTCTACATTTTCACTCCACTACAGCTTGTTTTTGAAAGTAAGTTAAAAATTAATTTTTTGAATTTTTTTATTAAAAAAAAAACGTATAAAAAAGTAAAGAAATGATATAATTCAAATTAAATTAAAAATCAAAAAGTGACTTTTAAAGTTTCCAAAATAAAACGACATCATTGCTTTCTTTTTCTTCTTCTTCTTTCTCAAATTTTGGGTGATTGTAGTAGAGAAAAGAAAAAATGGTAGAGACTTCAAAAATTATATCAAAATTTTTTCCAAATGTCTCACATGTGTGTGAGACCCACATGGCGTGACACAAAATATTTAATTGACACCACAACCAATCACGATAATAATAATAATAATAATAATAATAATAATAATAATAGTGGTAGTAATAGTAACATAAAATAATTAATTCTATGATGGTATGCAATGGTATGTGATAAAGTGTAATTTAATTACATTATGAGTTATTGTGCAATTATTCTACTAACTAGGGCCAATGTCGAATTCAACAAATAGTTGTGAATAAGCTTAAAATGGATAAGCTCGTGTAGAGAAGTTTAAATGGATAAGTTAAAAAAAAAAGAAAAAAGAAAAGTTGATAAGCTTGGATTGAGGGACTACCACGTGGCATGTGGCTAACTTGATCCAAGAGTGATGCACCAGCGCCCTATAAATAGGGCATGGGCAAGGAGGAGGAAATACAGTACGGATGTATTTGTTTGGATGGACTGGATAAGGGTGGATTGAAATTCATTGAACTGTTAGTCCTGGGATACATTGTCTCAGACTATTTGATTAGATTAGATTTGTATCCCATGTTTGTTTAGTTATTAGATTAGATATCAAGAAATGACTATTTGGTTGGATAAGATATAAATCATATGTCTGTTTGGGATATTATGGAGAATGATAAATGTTTAAATGACTATTTTACCTTTTTTAATTATTTATTAAGTAATAGCAATATTAAACATATATTTAATATTTTAATTATTTTTAACTAGATTAAATAAAAATTTATTTTATTTTATTTTTTACACAATTAAGTAAATTTATTTTTTTAAAATTAAATAAATAAAATATCAATAAAATATATGATATTGTTTTAATTAAATTTTTAAATAAATTTATTTTAAAAAATAATAATAATTAAATAATGAAATTAAATAAAACATCTATTAAAATTTAAATAATGAAATCAAATAAAATACAAACCAAATTTTAAAATAAAACATCAATAAAATATCTATAAAAAATTATTTTAAAAAATTAAATAAATAAAACATCAATAAAAATTAAATAAAATTATTTTATTTTTAAATCGAGACATTTAAATTTTATTGAATTTTACTAAATATAATGCATAATTAAATAGTAAAGGATCAAAATGGTCATTTCACCACCTAATCTCATATCTCCCTTATCCCTCCATTTGTGTTCCACCCCCTCACGGGATACAATAGTCCAATGGATTTGGGACTAATAGTCTGATACAAAAATTTTGAACCTAACAACGGACTATGAGTCCATCCCATCCCTCAATCCCTCAAAACACACACCACCTAAGGGTAGTCAATCCATGAAGAAAGGTGTTTTCGTGAACGAAAAAGTAAGAGTAAAGGGTTAATATTAAGGTGAGTTATATTTTACCTTGAGTCACTATAATATGTTTTACGTATGTTTTGAGTTATCATAATTTATTTTACGTAATTTGTGTTTTATAAATTATATTAATATTTCAATTACATTGATTATTTTCTAAACTTTATTTGCTTAAATTGAAACCCATGGATATGTTTGTTTAAATTTTAGAAATTATTCGACAATGATTTTATAATCAATTATTTTCTGTAAGTACTACCACGAGAGTCCTATGCCTTGGGGGACTTAAATAAACCATTGGTTTCTGATTGGTCACCTTGTGACCCTCTATTTGTCATGGATCTGTTGATCTCTGTTCTAACTGTCACTCCAATGACCTCTGTTCTGTATCGTGGTTATGGCTATTTATTTACATAGTTTCTGTATTTTAGTTTCTGTCACTTAAATAATTTGTTTATTCAAATTAAATTATGTTAATGTTTTAGCTTGAATAACTATCCATGGTTATTTTGTGTCCCCTATACTCTTGACATAATATTTCTCACTCTGTTGTATACTTATAGCTGTTATCTCTTTCAGGTGTTGAGATGTACAGAAGAATCGTAACCTCGTGGTGGGACCTGCACAGAATTTGATGCCGACTTGTTATATTTTGTTTTTCTTTTCTTTTTCTTTTTCCTAAAATTCTGTCACCACATAATAAAATAAGTAAAGGCCCTACAGATGTATTTTCTTAACAATAGAATGATTAATGAAGTAAATTTTTATGTTTAATTATTTTTCTTACTTCCATTCTATCTCCGTCTACGCCATTTAATTTGTTAAGATCAAAATTAATTAGTAAGTTGCGATTCTAGCCCTAAGCCCCTGAGATTGGGTCGTGACAAAGGTGGTATCAGAGCAATGGTTTTAATAATAAATAAATAAATAATAAATTAAGAAATAAATATTTACCTATGACGTTAGCCCTTTTATGTAAAATCTCATGTTTATACTATGACTAATTCTGGCGATGTAGGAATGTCCGAGTTTAATCTTCATGAGGCATTCTGGGAGGAGCTCGGGGCTATAAATTTGGAAGAAATCTTAGCAGAGCACCACGCCCCCGCCTCACCGGAAGGATGGGAAGACTCGGAAGACATAATTAGGTGACTACATTCAGGCTTTGCCTAATTGATGGGTCGGCCAATATATGTGTAGGTCGATCCTGATGATGTAACGTACTTATCATGGAAGCAGAGTAGTGCCTACACACGCGGACGATATCTTGGACCTATCCGTATATTCGGCCTTGCCCTAGGATATGACCGCCCTCACTACATAATTGGCCATTTACCCCTAGATTTTGCTAAAAGAAGGGGAAATGTTTACCTTGAAGACTACATATTCACCGCCATCCCTAACCCTTTAGAATGTTGATTTTAGCAATGACTTAATTTATGTCGAGATGTCCGGCTGGATCATTAATCGAGCGTTTTGGGGATACCTACAGTTTGTCCCCATTTATATTGTCCAAGCAGCGTGAGTTGGTTTTGGTGTAGTACAGTTAGGATGGGAATTTGAGCTTTTTATGCAACACTGCTTCCCGTAGTTGTTTGACCCACCGATCTAGATTTTGTAGAAGAAAATTCTTTTATAAGCTAACCATGATGAGTTCTGATCCCTATTTTTTTTTTTACCACAAGAATGAGACACTAACATAATTTTGACTTTTGGGACAAGGACGTAATATTATATTTGTAAACATAATAAAGTTGGTATTTTATATATATATATATATGCTGCATTATGAATGTAATGCCTCGTTTATTACTTTGTAGAATGGCCAATAATGGTAACGGAAGCGAGTCATCAATCAGTGGCACTGAGTCGATGGAAAGAATCATAGAAAGAGCGGTTATTAGCTTTTTGCAAGCCTTGCAGACCAACATAAATAATGGGATGCTAGAACGGCGAGAAAAGCCGGTTACCATAAAACAGTTCTAGGAACTGAAACCCACCACATTTACTGGCGGTCCAGACCCAATGGTAGCAAACTCTTAGGTTAAAGACATAGAAAAAAAATTTCGCACCTTACCCTGCACCAAAAGACAAAAAGTAACTTTCACTCTTTCACTTTCAAAGATAATACGGCAGGAATAGTGGCTTCTTACCTTGGAAAAAGAAGAAATCGTGACTTGGGCAAGATTCTTGAAAGTATTTTATGAAAAATACTTTGTAGATTCGCTGCGGGAACAAAAAGTATCGGAATTCATACATCTAAAGCAAAGAATCACGACGGTGGCCGAATATAAGAGCAAGTTCACATAACTCGCACGATTTGTGACATATGTCATCGCTACTGAAGCTCGAAAAACAAGGAAATTCAAAGCAGCATTGGATGCTAAAACAAAGATAGGCTTGAGGTTTTGAAAATACCAACATATGTAGAAGTGGTAGACCGAGCATACATTGTAGAAAAAATGGCTGAAAGCCTTGCGCTCCGAGGAACCAAGCCAAAAGAAACGATTTTGGGAAAGAGACAACAGAAGATTCGGTGTTGCGCCTCCCAAGAGAGTAAATACGGGCACAACCAGTTCAAGCAATCATGGTTCTACTAACTCCAGAGGTGGCACTATTCCAACTTATCCTACTTATGGGAAGGCTCATTAAAGACAATGCCATCGAGACACGGGAGCATGCTTTAAATGCGGTCAAGTTGGCCACTTGCTGAGGTATTGTCCAAAGTTTACCAATCCTACAGTCGGCCCCTTGGACCAGTTAGAAGACCCGCAGGACCTGGAGAAAAGAGGAAAGACAAAAAATGCCAAGGAAGGGCTTTTGCCTTGGTACTTGGAAAACTGGAAATTACAAAAAATGTTGTGTCAGGTACACTTTATGTCTGTGGTCATTTAGCTCATGTTTTCATTGACTCGGGTTCAACTCATTCTTTTGTTGCGCCATACTTTATTGCCAAGTTGACATCAACATCCGAACCCTTAGAATATATATTGTCTGTGTCTTTTCCTTCTGGTAATTCTGCCCTTAGTACTGATGTGTACAAATCATGTATTATATCCTTAAAAGGCAAAACCTTATACGTAGATTTGATTTCCCTCCACATTGGGAACTTTGATGTAATCCTAGGGATGGATTGGCTGGCTACCAACCACGCCTCTATCAATTGTAAAGCCAAAAAGGTCTTCCTCCGACTACCAAACCAACTCGAGCTTGTCTTTGATGGAACCGAAATTTCCATCCCTTCCTGTCTTATATCCTCCATGATAGCCCAACGACTTGTAAGAAAGAGTTGTTGTAGTTATATCTATTATGTGATCGATACACAAAAAGAGGTCTCCACCGTTGATACGATCCTCGTGGTTAGAGAATTTCCAGATCTCATTCCCGAAGACCTACCTGGTACCCTAATTGACTGGGAAATCGAATTCACCATTGAAACCCTACCTGGTACCCAACTAATATCGAAAGTTCCTTACCGCATGTCAATGATAGAATTAAAAAAACTGAAGACTTAACTCTAGGAACTGTTGGACAAAGGTTTCATTCGACCTAGTACCTCACCCTGGGGAGCTCCAGTACTATTTGTAAAGAAAAATGATGGTACGATGAGGTTATGCCTTGAGTATCGGGAGCTGAACAAAGTCACCATCAAGAATTGGTACCCTCTGCCACGAATCGATGACTTGTTCGATCAACTTCAAGGCACCCAAGTATTCTTGAAAATCGACTTGCGTTCTGGCTACCATTATCTAAAAGTCAAAACGGAAAGCATCAAAAAGGCTGCTTTCAGAACCCATTACGGGCATTACGAGTTTCTTGTCATGCCATTTGGCGTCACAAATACTCCAGCAGCCTTCATGGACCTCATGAACCGAGGGTTCAAACCTTATCTTGACGAGTTCGTCATTGTCTTCATTGACGACATTCTCATATACTCCAAGTCACCGAAAGACCATGAGCAGTACTTGCGAATGGTTCTACAAACACTACATGATCACAAACTTTATGCCAAGTTGAAGAAATGCGAATTCTGGATCACTAGTGTACACTTCCTTGGTCACGTCATTAACAAAGATGGCATCTCGGTTGACCCCCAAAAAGTTACAGCAATCGTGGACTGACCATGAGCCACTAATGTGTCAGAAATTCAAAATTTCATGGGTCTAGATGGCTATTACCGACGCTTCGTGCAAGATTTCTCGAAGATAGCATCACCCTTGACCTAGCTAACTCAGAAGAACACACTCTTTGAATGAACTAACAAACAGGAACGTTGCTTCCAAGAGTTGATAAGCAGACTTGTGACAGCTCCTATACTAGCACTTCCCGCGGGAACAGATGGGTTCATCATTTATAGTGATGTCTCATATAATGGTTTGGGTTGCGTTCTTATGCAAAATGGAAAAGTCATTGCTTATGCATCGCGACAACTAAATACTCACGAGAAGAACTACCCAACTCATGATCTAAAGTTGGCTGCGGTGATTTTCACCCTCAAGATCTGGTGTCATTATCTCTACGGTGCAACTTGCGAGATTTACACGGATCACAAGAGTCTTAAATATCTATTTACATGGAAGGAACTGAATATGAGGCAAAGGCGATTGTTAGAATTTATGAAAGACTACGATGTAGGGCTGACGCACTGAGCTGAAAAATGACCAGAAGTTTGGCATGTACTCTCGTTTCCCACCAGATCAATAGTTTGCTCGCCAATATAATCGTGGAACCCACTTTGATTGAAGAAATTAAAGCACGCCAATGTGAAGATAAACTTTTAAAGAAAAAGTACAAGGAACTAAGAAGTACGTCCGATCCTGACTTCACTGTAAGCAATGGGATGCTAAAATTTTGAAATCGAATTTGCGTACCCGACCTTCTAGAACTCAAGAAGAAGATATTGGTAGAAGCTCATAGCTCGAGGTTTGCAGTCCACCCTGGCAATACGAAGATGTATCATGATCTGAAGGAACACTATTGGTGGACAGGAATGAAAAGAGACATAGCAAGCCATGTCTCTAAATCCCTGCATTGTCAACGGGTTAAAGTAGAATATCAGAGACTAGTAGGAATGCTGCAACCACTCCCTATTCCTGAATGGAAATGAGAGCACATTACTATGGACTTCATGGTAGGGCTACCATAGTCAGTTTTGAAGAATGATACAATATGGGTTATAATGGACCGATTGACAAAGTCGACACATTTTCTACCGATCAAAATCACATACTCCCTTAATAACTTTGTCACTTTATACATCAAGGAAATCATTCATTTGCATGACACCCCAGTTTCAATCGTGTCTGACCAAGACCCCCGTTTCATGTCTCATTTCTGGAACGAAATTACAAGAAGCTTTGGGAACAACACTGAAGTTTAGCATTACTTATCACCTGCAAACTGATAGGCAATTCGAAAGAACAATCTAGACTTTGGAAGATATGTTATGTGTCTGCATTGTCACGACCCAAACCCACCCTCATAGGTTCAGCATCGTAACCGGCCAGTAATTCATGGATTACCAAAGGCCTCTGAACAGATTAGCAAGAAGTAAGGGGTTGTGGAAGCAATTATATAGAACAGACAAGGTCCAATGAGCTATGATAACGTACATGGGACAAAAGATTTCAAAACTTATATATATACATAAACATGCCAGTCAAAGGACACCAATATTTACAAATATCTACAGAAGCGTACTTCCCAAGACTTGACTTTACAAACAGTCACAGAGACTAGCATAAGTACAAAAACAGCCATGCAACTATACTGTGATCGGAACCTTCTCGGGAGGCACAACGGTTGGCTGACAAAAATAGAACTGAAGGCCGTCAACTCTGGCCCTGGTCACATGCGGGCTCACCTACATACATAATATAAACTGTGAGCGAAGGCCCAGTGAACAATAACAAAGTAAAGAGGTTGCAATGAATGAGTCTGTACAGATTCAGAAATCATAATTTAGTTTTGTATCAAATTCATAGTTTGCCCAGATCATATACAGAAATCATGAGTCATGCTTACATTTACGTGATACATCCATTAGCATTAACAGAGCAGATACAGAACAGATACAGACACGTGAGGGTTACGAATAACCAGTTCCATAAAGGAACCTCCGGATCCGGGTAACAGAGAACAAATACGCTGAGCCCCGGTGAGGGAGCCTCCGGTATGGGTAACAGAGTGCAGACAGATTAAGTTCCATAAAGGAACCTCCGATACCGGGTAACAGCCAACAGATATCACATGATGCTAAGGATGTCACGAATACATATCAGAAATTGGACAATCATTCATTGTACAGAACATATCATTTCGGAAAACAGATCTTATTTTATCACACAGAAAACAGATACAGTTGAACATAACTTTACTAAGTTATTACTCACAGTTGGCCTTGAGACAGACAGACGGAGCAGATTAGTCAAACAGTACGCGGCACGTGACCTACATAACACATAACAGGCACACACTTGAAACACACAATCTAATCGTACATAATTTACTTCGTTGGCTCTTAATGTGTTTCTAACCCTTAATCCTCACTATGGAGTCTTAAACATGGCCTAGGAATGCCTAGGATGGAATGAGGATGCAAAAATACCTTGGAAAACATTTTTCAAAACTTGCTGAAAACAGGGGTCTCGCTCGAGCGTGGCTTTCTTCGCTTGAGCGAGCTTACCAAAACAGAGGGGTCACTTAAGCGTAAAATCCTTCGCTCGAGCGATCTGTAAAAATGCGAAAGTACTGGTTGTTGAAAATCCCCGCTCGATGCTCGCTCGAGCGTGAGACACAGCTCTTCGCTCAAGCGTAGGTCTCTTCACTCGAGCGTGCATCTGCGTGCACCAAAAACCTGAGAGCTTGCAATCTACGCTCGAGCCAGCACTCTTTCGCTCGAGCGAAGCTCTGAACAAAAGGTGGTCGCTGTAGACGTCCCCGAACGTCCTGGGAGGGAATCCCGTTTTGTTCATTGGGCTCACTACAGTTCGGACTCAATGTCACGGTTCTGAATCTAATCTCGCAAAGTGCAATGCAAGATCGATAAATCACCAAAGAGTCCAAATCCGGCAAATCATTTTGAAAACAGATTTTTAGAAAGAAGTGCCAAACATGGACTGCTTTGCCAGATACAGAGTCACCACCTAAATATTTTATTTTTGGGAAAATTTAGGAAACCCTGACTCATTGCCTAAGGCCACGTGTTCGTCATCACCAAAGTTGCTTCGGCTCGGGAACTTGGGTACGATTGGGGAAGGTCAGCTATGAGCACCCCCGCTCGCCCAATCAAAGATCGGCCACTACTAAACATGATATCTGGTTTTGAAAACATTATGTGCTCTTATTCCGGTTAATTAGCTAGAATTACTATGTGATGCGCACAACACACAAGTATAGACTAGATCGCCTAATTTCGAACAAAGCATCACATATCCATTTGTTTGTAAATGGTTTTGAGGTTTGCTACTCGCAAGTAGGCTAAAACACGGATTTCAATGAATTATTCCAATTCAAGTAATCTAACCTTCACCCACAGGCATTCAGGCAGTTATATCACATAAGCACTTAGCCTCATGGCAAGCATGTTGTCATGGAAACACTCACACTCATGCAAGATGCTAAAGCATAATACTTACAGTGTACTCCGAGCCAAAACAGAGACTAGTTAGTAATCAATGCATGATCCTAGTTTATGTTAAGATGGCTAATGCAACACATGCAAGATGCAACTAAGATAGGCTCGGCTATTCTAAGAATGGCATGTGAAATGCAACAACTCGATATACGTATTCAAGTTTGGAATTGAAATACAATGCAGTTAGCATGATGCACCGAGTCTGGTACATGCAATATAGATGAATGGATGCACACATGCATAGCATAAGGTATGCTAAATCAAATATTCCCTAAAACTAACTATCATAAGCGGTTAAATAAAAGGGAGAAAGAAGTGGGGGTTGGAAGACATGTATCACACACACGCACGCTTATTACACAATTGTGCCCTCTCTCGGAGGGTCCAAAAGAATAATACAAATTAACTAACTAACAAGCTAATTAATTAATTACAAAACCACTTAACTAATTAACAAATTAATTACAAAACAGTCTAAACATTAAATTAAAGAGGCTGCCGCAGCTCCATCTCGAAATGATTGGATGATGCATGCTCGATTCGCCTCGCTCGGAAACCTGTTGCCATGCCACATGTTGCCTTTGTTTGCACTGTTTTGTGACTCTGAAGACTGCACAACTCCCAAAGCTGCTTCTGAACTACTCCCTGAGCATTGTGGGATGTCACCGGCCATGAGAAAAGATCATCAACCATGGAAACATGGTCATCGACCAAAAGTGGGACCATCGGCTGGATTTTGGTAGGCAGGCGGCACTGAAAGTGGCCGACAGGCCATTTCTTCCGGCAGAATCCTGTTTTGCTGCAGCAGAGGACAGATAGTGCATGGCAAGGGATTTACAAGGCAATGTGTGCACAACCACCCTCCCTATCATGTCATGAACTCAAGGGAGTATGGTTCTCGACCCTTGGACCATCAATCACGTATTTCAATGCATGATGGCCAAAGGAGCCGAATGTGCAATTTAATGTTAAATGAAATGCACATAACACATAAGGGACCCCAACCTCTATCATGATTGATCAAGAGGCAAGGGATTTACACATAATGCAATGCTATCTAAGCATGCAAGCAAGCAAGCATGCAATGGACTTGGCATGCAACAACATGCAATAGAACTAACATGTAACAACATGCAAAGGCAAGTGTACCCAAACCAATGTAACACATGCATGATGAACTTAACAAAGCAACACAAGCATGCAAGCATCTAATATGCAATAGACATGCAACCTAAACATGTGGACATGTGTAGCATGCAACAACATACAAAATGGAGCAAGCATGTAACAACATGCAAGACAAGCATGCAACAACATGAAAAGATGGACTTAAACTAACATGGATAGCTCACAAGCATGCCCAAATCAGTGGCGAATGGATGATGAAATCAAAGCAACAAGACACACATAAGCATGCACAATGCAAAGGCTCCAAGCCAAGGGCACAAGATGCAACTCTCCAAGAGCATGGCAAGGATGAAATATGGCATACAATGACACATATTCCAGCTCTGAAATGGCATATAAAAAGGCTCCGAATCATGCAAACGACTCACATAATGCACGCTGAAAGGCTCAAGTACCGAAACTAGTGAAGCACATTACACTAGAGGTATGCAAAGCAATGCTCAAATGACCAAACCAACTTCTAACAGACCTTATGCAGGTCCAAAACAGTGGCAAAATGAGCTAAAATAATGGTTTGACATGCATCAAAATGAAGCTCATGCAATGGCTCACAAATGGGGTATAAAAGCACAACTCTCAAACACATTGAAGGCATGATAAACATGAGAATATTGCACACCTATAAACTCTGAAATATCATATTCAATGATGCCAAAACACTAAAATGCCTCAAGCAACACATGCAAGGGACCCCAAAACTCAAAGGTAAGCAAGGCTATTACACTACAACCATGCATGGCAAGCATCAATCGACCAAGAGGCCTAAAAACAGAGCTAAGGCAGCCCAAAATACGAACAAAACATGTTTGGAGTGTGGCCAAAAGGTGCTAGAATAGAGGGTCGAAACAACATGCAATGTGAGCTAGTAAGCATGATTTACACTACAAGCCTATGAAGCATGTGAGGGGCCACCAAACCAGCCAAAAAAAGAATCATGGCATGCCAAAATATGACCAAAAACCCACTGAAACATGGTCAATACATGCAAGAATGACATGCTCCTTTGATAAGCTATGAATGAGATTGCTCTACACATGCAAGAAGCAAACAAAAGGTGGCCAAAACAACTATGGACAGAGCCTAGGCAGGTCTCAAAAATCACCAAAAAGTGCCTGAACCAAGGCTTGGAAGTATGAAAATATGGGCTCCTTTGAAAGGCCAAATATGCAAACAAACAAGGCCAAAAGAGAGAGGGTCACCCCTCTCTGATTTTGGCCCTCAAAACCACAAAACCACCACTAAAAATCCACTGGAATCCACTGGATTTCAGTGGTAGGAAGGCCAAGCAAAGACTATCTCAAATGCCTTATGGCATGGCACAAAACAAGGCCAAAATGAAGCATGCAAGGGGGTAGACGACCCCCAACGGAAAAATGATCTTAAACAAATATGTTAAGGGGCTCAAAATGAGACTTTTTTCAGTTTACACCAAAGCTCAAATATTCTTGCAAGTATAGCTAAAAGATGAAGCAAAATAAAGCTTTAAAAGGGAGAAAGTGTGTTACCCTTGTAGCACAAAAGGACCAGCAACTTCTTGGACCAAAAACCAGCCCTTTGAGACCTCTCAAGACCCTCCAAGAACCTTAGAACAATGGTGGAGGTGTGTGTTTAAGAGTTGTGGTGCAAAGGGGTCAAGAACCAACACTTTCTAAGCCTAAATATAGAGATATAGAGAGAGATACAACCCTTGTGCCTTAGACAATTTTTTTCAACCTCTCTAAAGGAGAGGGAGGGTCTCTCTTATAGAGAAACAAGAGGGTTCAAGCTTCTTGGAGAAGCTAGAGCAAAGGTTCAAAAGGTTCAAGCTTCCTCAAAAAGCTAGAGTAATGGTTCAAAAGGTTCAAGCTTCCTCAAGAAGCTAAAACAAGGGTTCAAAAGGTTCAAGCTTCCTCAAGAAGCTAAAATAAGGGTGCAAAAGGTTCAAGCTTCCTCAAGAAGCTAAAACAAAGGTGCAAAAGGTTCAAGCTTCCTCAAGAAGCTAAAACAAAGGTTCAAAAGGTTCAAGCTTCCTCAAGAAGCTAAAACAAAGGTTCAAAATGTTCAAACTTCCTCAAGAAGCTAAAATAAGGGTGCAAATCCTCCATACACGTGTATGGAGGGCAGGGTCTGTGCTTACCAGCTGGCACAACTAGCATGCATAATGCCTAAAAAGAGGCAAAGAAAAGGTCTCGGCCAGAAAAAGTGACCGATCGACCAAAATAATGGCCGGCCGACCAAGAACATTGCCGACCGGCCAACACTTTTGGCCGGTAGCAATAAAACAGGGTCGGTGGCAACATGCCAAGGCCGGTGGGGTGTGGGGGTGGCCAACAAGCCATTTCCTACCCTCAGAGGCAAAAACCTAAGTGCTTGGTCCACAACCAAACACAAAACAAATAAGTCGAGAGGTCTTGAGGCAAGGCACGCGGCCGAAACCTTCGAGAACTCAAGACGAACATGAACATAGATAATCATCGAGTGTTCAAATGATGACGTCCAAGTCTTGAGGACGGTCAAAAATGAGGTGTCTACAGTAGCTCGAGTGTGGAATCCTTCGCTTGAGCGAGGAAGCCAAAATCTGGAATTTCCAGATTTGCCTTCAAAGCTCAAACCAAGAATTCAACACACCAAAACTCAACCTTTTGGGCCAATTTTCTAGGAAACACTTGAAAACCAACAATATAATATGTTTTGAAGATCATTTGTAAAATCAAGCCCAAAGGTGAGACAATTGAACACCAAAATCCAAAGAAGCTTTAAGAATAATACAAGAACTTAACATGCAAGTGTTCATTACAAATCCAATGCTTTAAAACATGACCAAATGTAAGATTTGAGCTCAAAACATGGTGAATTCATGGACTATAACCCAAATATGGACATGCATGTGGGGAATTCATGAAAACATCTTCAAAACTCAATAATGTGCACATGCATGCATGAATTACTACTCAATTCAACATTTAAACCAATTCTTGACTTTAATCTTCAATTTTACCATGGACCATGCAAGGTATAACTTAAATTCACAATCAAGAAGATGATTTTCCTACCTTGGGTCTTCAATTCCAAGTATGGAGGCTCAATTATGCAATTCTTTTACCATTCCTCAAATTTCCAAGCAAAATCTTGTTAAAACTAAGTTTTTCCCTATCTCCTACTCTCTCTCCCACAGTTTGGTCTCTCAATGGATGATGAAAAGGTGCAACAAATGTATGAATCAGTCTCAAGGTTGCCTTAGGTAATGGGCCACTCAATGGCAATTTCGTAATAAACTTAACTAATGTAATTTAACGTTATTTAATCTAATTTAATCATACCAAATCAAATTTTAATTAAACCTACCATAAAATCACATATATTCTTACTAGTATAAAACACTAATCAATTTTTGAAACGGTCGCCGATAAAGCTTTCAATTCGCAATTTAAATTCAAAGACATGAACATGTCATTTTATCGCAAACAGATAGAAACACAAAAATAATGCAATACACATGAAAATTAATCCCAAATCCTTCCTAAATTACCATTAGACATAATTAAGTACGAATTAACGTTAATCAGGGGTTGGGGTTGTTACAGTCTTCCCCCCTTAAAAGAGTTTGGTCCTCCAAACTCGAATTACCTTCATTCGGACTCATCATTGGGTCCAGTGGAAACAGATCCGGATATCTCTTCTTCATGTCTTCCTCGGTTTCCCAAGTTGCATAGGTTCCTCCGTGGTTTTACCAATCAACTTTTACCAACGGTGTTTCTTTATTTCTTAACCTTTTGATCCGGCGATTCACAATCTGGATAGGTCTTTCCTCATAAGTGTAGTCATCTTTCAAAAGCACATGTGTCGGTTCAATGACGTGGAGCGGATCCCTCAAGTATTCTCGAAGCATCGATATATGAAAGATGTTATGCATATGCTTCATTACTGGAGGTAAGGCTATCCGATACGATACTGGATTGATCTTTTCAAGGACTTCATAAGGTCCAACGTACCTTGGCGCTAATTTGCCCTTAACACCAAACCAAGTTTGACCCTTCATCGGGGTCACTTTAATGAACACATGATCCCCAACTTCGTATTCCCTATCTCTTCTTCGGACATCAGCATAGCTCTTCTGCCGACTCTGTGCAGTTTTCAGACGTTGCTGGATTAGTTTCACTTTCTCAGTTGTTTCTTGCACAAGTTCCGGTCCCAACAGAGGTCTATCACCTACTTCAGCCCAACATATCGGAGAACGACATGTTTTTCCATACAAAGCTTCGTAAGGAGTCATTTCAATGCTTGAATGGTAACTGTTGTTGTATACAAATTCAGCTAATGGCAAGTAGGTCTCCCAATTCCCCTGGAAGTTTAACACACACATTCTGAGCATATCTTCCAAAGTTTGGTTAGTCCGTTCAGTTTGTCCATCCGTCTGTGGGTGATAGGCACTACTCAGTCTCAGTTCAATCCCCAAAGCTTGTTGCAAACTCTGCCAAAATCTTAACACAAACTTTGAGTCCCTGTCAGACACAATAGATACTGGCACTCTATGCAGCCTCACAATTTTAGTCATATAAATATTGGCCAATTTGTCAGCATTATAAATAGTTTTGACAAGCAGAAAATGGGCAGACTTAGTTAAACGGTCAACTATAACCCAGATAGAGTCCATACATCGGGAAAAACGAGGCAATCCCACAATGAAGTCCATGGTAATATGCTCCCATTTTCATTCCAGTATTGGGAGTGGTTGTAGCAAACCAGCGGGTTGTTGATGTTCAGCTTTAACTTGTTGACAATGGAGACATCTAGCCACAAAATCTATAATACTCCTTTTCATTCCAGGCCACCAAAAATTCTGTTTCAAATTGCGATACATTTTCGTGTTCCTCGGATTCATAACAAACTTACTGCTATGAGCTTCGGTCATAACACGTTTCCTCTAACCACCCCAATTGGGTACATAAAGACGGTTCTAAAATTTCAGTACATCATTCTCAAACACAAATCCTGGCCTTGGCTTTGAATCAAATTCATCTATGATCTTTTTCAAGTATTCATCTTCGTACTGTTTTTGTTTGATCTCATCAAGAATTGCAAGTTGAGCAGAAATAGCAGTTAACAGCCTCTCTTGTTCTAGGTCATTCAGCAATTCTTTTCGATTGGGCAACAAACATGACAAACTTGTACCGAATTTTCGGCTCAAGGCATCTGCTATGGTATTAGCCTTTCCTGGATGATACAAGATTTGCAAGTCATAATCCTTGATTAGTTCTAACCATCGCCTTTGTCTCATGTTCAATTCCTTTTAGGTGAAGAAATATTTCAAACTTTTATGATTGGTGTACACCTCACAAGTTACCACATACAAGTAGTGATGCCAGATTTTCAAAACAAACACTACATTTGCTAATTCAAGATCATGTGTTGGGTAATTCCTTTCATGAGGTCGGAGTTGTCGAGAAGCATAGGCAATCACCCTTCCGTTTTGCATTAACACACACCCCAAGCCTTTGTAGGAAGCATCACTGTAAACTTGAAATCCATCAGTACCATTAGGCAAAGTTAGGATTGGTGCAGTTACTAACCTGGTTTTCAACTCTTGGAAAGTTGCCTCTCTCTGTTCACTCTAGTCAAATGGCACATTTTTTTGAGTTAACTGGGTCCATGGCATGGCAAGCTTGGAAAAGTCTTTCACAAATCTCCGGTAGTAACCTGCAAGTCCCAGAAAACTTTGAATCTCTATCACATTTGTCGGTTTAGGCCAATCCACGATAGGTTCGATTTTCTGAGGATCAACAGAAACACCATCCTTGTTGATTACATGGCCAAAAAATGTCACATTGTCAAGCCAGAACTCACATTTGGACAATTTAGCATACAATTTCTTTTCCCTCAAAATCTGCAAGGTAGTTCTCAGATGCTTCCCATGTTCTTCCCTGTCTTTAGAATAGATCAGAATCTCATCGATAAACACAACAATAAATTCATCCAGAAATGATTTAAACACTCTGTTCATAAGATCCATAAAAACAGCAGGTGTATTGGTCATCCCAAATGGCATTACTAAAAATTCATGATGTCCATATCTAGTTCGAAATGCAGTTTTCTCTATGTCCTTGGCTCTAACCTTTAATTGATGATACCCAGATCTGAGGTCAATTTTAGAGAACACTTTGGCTCTTTGGAGTTGATCAAACAAATCATCTATTCGAGGTAATGGATATTTGTTCTTAATGATCACTTTGTTCAGTTCTCGATAATCTATACATAATCTCAAAGATCCATCTTTCTTTTTGACAAACAAGACTGGAGCACCCCAAGGTGAAGTGCTCGGACGGATAAATTTCTTATTTAACAGTTCCTAAAGTTGAGTTTTCAATTCTTTCAATTCTGAGATAGACATTCTATAGGGAGTCTTGGAAATAGGTTGTGTCCCCGGAAGCACCTCAACAGTGAATTCAATTTCTCTCTCAACTAAGTCTCCAGGTAAGTCATTCGAAAACACATCGGGAAATTCACGAGCAACAAGGATAGTTTCTACATTAGTTCCATCAGATGAGGCAGTCAGTATACAACACAAGTAACCCCTACATCCCTTCCTAAGCAGTTTTCTAGCTTTCAGAGCTGAAATCAAATATAGGGGAGAAACTACCCCACTCCCAGTAAAAGTAAATTCAGGCATACCCGGTGGTCTAAACACAACAGATTTACTTGCACAGTCAATAGTAGCACAGTATTTAGTCAACCAGTCCATTCCCAAAATACAATCAAAATAATCAATGTTCAGGGGTAATAAGTCAACATATAACATCATATCACCAATCATAATATCACATGTTGAACAAACATGAGCACACATCATAGAATCCCCAGATGGCGTAGATACAGATAACACATATGTCATACGTTCTAAGGGTCTAGTCAACTTTCGAGAAAAAGCATGCGATACAAAGGAATGTGTAGAACCAGAATCTATCAGTACACATGCATTTTGAGAACATACAGAGAGTGTACCTGAGACCACAGTATAGGTGTTCGATACGCCACCGGGCACTAACGCAAATACTCGACCTTGTCTCAGAGGTTTTTTCCCAGTATTGGCTTTGGCATTTGTTTTGGCTGTAGAAGCGGATCCAGCTGAACTTGCCGCAGGACGGTTAACATTCTCAGACTTGAGTGGGCAATCCTTCACTACATGACCTGACTGTCCAGATCGGAAACAAGCACCGGATACTCGGTAGCACACACCCCTATGCCTTTTACCACAATCAGAACAGACCGGGATAGACCCACTGCTCTGACTCGAGCTGTTTGTAGACCCCGTGTTTTTCTTCTTACTAACAAAAGACTGGCCTCCTTTAAAACCAAACCCAGACCTTTTTCCTCTCCAATCATTTGTTGTAGTTGCTGGGGCTTTACCTTGTTTCATGGCGGCTATGGTGGCTTTTGCCATTAAGGATCTGTCTAAGACTTCCATATAAGTCGGCAATTTCAATACGCCTACCCGATCAAACACCTCTAAATCCAGTCCACTCTCAAATTTCCGTGCTTTCTTGTAATCGGTATCCACCATATGTGGAGCAAACCGTGCCAGTTCGGTAAATCTAGCTTTATACTCTGCCACAGACATTCTTCCCTGTTTGAGTTCTTGAAATTCAGACACTTTCCGATCCCTGAAACATTAGGGAAAATACTTATCATAAAAGATGGCATTAAACTGTGCCCACGTCATATTCCCATTGCCACTTCGAATTAGTAAGCACCACCTTCGGGCTTCATCTTTCAAAGTATAGGTGGCTAGGAGGACTTTCTGAACTTCAGAACAAGGAAACACTTCATACAGTTTCTCCATTTCAAGTAGCCACGTCTCTACTTTCAACGGTTCAATCCCACCATAGAATGTTGGCGGTTTCATTTTCATGAATTTCTATGTCAAGTTGATGATGTCATTATTATCTGCTTCGACCTGTGCCGATGAAGGTGAAGGGGGTAAAGGTTGCTGTCTTGGCTGTTGTGTCAAAGTTTTAGTTAATGCCGCAAGCATTTGTTCCATTCGGCCCATGCGAGCCTCTGAAGATTCACTTATATTGCTTCCCCTTGCATTCTCCATGCTACTATACAAACATCAAATGATATGCATTCGTTTCCTTCAATCCATTTGTTTGAATTTACATTCAGTTTTCATATTCATTTGAATTACCACACACTCACATATGTAGATGGAACGCCCCTAACTCTTATTAGCACATCCTAAGCTCAAACGGACCTGTGTGTGCTGTAGAACACGTGCTCTGATACCATTCTGTCACGACCCAAACTCGCCCCCATAGGTTTAGCATCGTAACCGGCCAGTAATCCGTGGATTACCAAAGGCCTCTGAACAGATTAGCAAGAAGTAAGGGGCTACGGAAGCAATTATATAGAACATACAAGGTCCAATGAGCTGTGATAACGTACATGGGAGATAAGATTTCAAAACTTATATAGATACATAAGCATGCCAGTCAAAGGACACCAATAGTTACAAATATCTACAGAAGTGTACTTCCCAAGACCTGACTTTACAAACAGTCACAGAGACTAGCATAAGTACAAAAACAGCCATGCAACTGTAACGCCCTAACCCTTCACATATCATCGATATTGTCCGCTTTGGGCCACACCCGCACAGATTTGTTCTTCCCAGTGGGTCATCCATCCCAAAACTACTCCAGCTTAAGCACGCTTAACTGGGGAGTTCTAATAGGGCTCTCACCACCCGAAAAAAGGCCTCGATGCTATATAAGGGTCCAGGTTTTTACTTTTATAGCCCACGAACTCCCTCTCCATTCCCGATGTGGGACACCGGGGCCTTACAGCAACTATACTGTGATCGGAACCTCCTCGGGAGGAATAATGGTTGGCTGACAAAAACAGAACTGAAGGCCGTCAACTCTGGCCTTGGTCACATGCCGGCTCAACTACATACATAATATAAACTGTAAGTGAAGGCCCAGTGAACAATAATAGAGTAAAGAGGTTGCAATGAATGAGTCTGTACAGATTCAGAAATTATAATTCAGTTTTGTATCAAATTCATAGTTTGCCTAGATCATGTACAGAAATCATGAGTCATGCTTACATTTACATGATACATCCATTAGCATTAACAGAGCAGATATAGAACAGATACAGACACGTGAGGCTTACGAATAACTAGTTCCATAAAGGAACCTCCGGATCCGGGTAACAGAGAACAGATACGCTGAGCCCCGGTGAGGGAGCCTCTGGTATGGGTAACAGAGTGCAGACAGATTAAGTTCCATAAAGGAACCTCCGATACCAGGTAACAGCTAACAGATATCACATGATGCTAAGAATGTTACGAATACATATCAAAAATTGGACAATCATTCATTGTCAGAACATATCATTTCGAAAAATAGATCTTATTTTATCACACAGAAAACAGATACATTTGAATATAACTTTACTAAGTTATTACTCACAGTTGGCCTTGAGACAGACAGACGTAGCAGATTAGTCAAACAGTACACGGCATGTGAACTACATAACATATAACAGGCACACACTTGAAACACACAATCTAATCGTACATAATTTACTTCGTTGGCTCTTAATGTGTTTCTAACCCTTAATCCTCATTATGGAGTCTTAAACATGGCCTAGGAATGCCTAGGATGGAATGAGGATGCAAAAATGTCTTGGAAAACATTTTTCAAAACTTGCTGAAAACAAGGGTCTCACTCGAGCATGGCTTTCTTCGCTCGAGCGAAATCCTTCACTCGAGCGGTCTGTAAAAATGCGAAAGTACTGGTTGTTAAAAATCCCCGCTCGATGCTCGCTCAATGCTTGTACGAGCGTGAGACATAGCTCTTCGCTCGAGCGTAGGTCTCTTCGCTTGAGCGTGCGTCTACGTGCACCAAAAACCTGAGAGCTTGCAATCTACGCTCGAGTTAGCACTCCTTCGCTCAAGCGGAGCTCTGAACAAAAGGTGGTCGCTCGAGCGTGGAATCCTTCGCTTGAGCAAGGAAGCCAAAATCTGGAATTTCTAGATTTTCCTTCAAAGCTCAAACCAAGAATTCAACACACCAAAACTCAACCTTTGGGCCAATTTTCTAGGAAACACTTGAAAACCAACAATATAATATGTTTTGAAGATCATTTGTAAAATCAAGCCCAAAGGTGAGACAATTGAACACCAAATCCAAAGAACCTTCAAGAATAATGCAAGAACTTAACATGCAAGTGTTCATTAGAAATCTAATGCTCTAAAACATGACCAAATGTAAGATTTGAGCTCAAAACATGGTGAATTCATGGACTATAACCCAAATATGGACATGCATGTGGAGAATTCATGATAACATCTTCAAAACTCAATAATGTGCACATGCATGCATGAATTACTACTCAATTCAACATTTAAACCAATTCTTGACTTTAATCTTCAATTTTACCATGGACCATGCAAGGTATAACTTAAATTCACAATCAAGAAGATGATTTTCCTACCTTGGGTCTTTAATCCCAAGTATGGAGGCTCAATTATGCAATTCTTCTACCATTCCTCAAATTTCCAAGCAAAATCTTGTTGAAACTAAGTTTTTCCCTATCCCATACTCTCTCTCCCACGGTTTGGTCTTTCAATGGATGATGAAAAGGTGCAACAAATGTATGAATCAGTCTCAAGGTTGCCTTAGGTAATGGGCCACTCAATGGCAATTTGGTAATAAACTTAACTAATGTAATTTAACGTTATTTAATCTAATTTAATCATACCAAATCAAATTTTAATTAAACCTACCATAAAATCACATATATTCTTACTAGTATAAAACACTAATCAATTTCTGAATCGGTCGCCGATAAGGCTTTCAATTCGCAGTTTAAATTCAAAGACATGAACAGGTCATTTTATCGCAAACAGATAGAAACACAAAAATAATGCAATACACATGCAAATTAATCCCAAATCCTTCCTAAATTACCATTAGACATAATTAAGTACGGATTAATGTTAATCAGAGGTTGGGGTTGTTACATGCATGCTAGACCTCAAGAGTACTTGAGATGAACACCTACCGTTAGTGAAATTAGCTTATAACAAAAGTTACCAAGTAAGCATCAGTATGGCACCATATAACGCACTGCATGGAAGATGTCGATCACCTCTGTGTTGGACGGAGGTTGGAGACAGGAAACTGTTAGGCCCTGAGATCGTGCAAATAACAAGTGATAAAATTCAACTCATCTAACAACGAATTCGCACTGCCTAGAGCCACCAGAAAAGTTATGCAGATACAAAGAGACGAGACTTGGAATTTCAAATAGGAGATCATGTTCCTAAAGATCTCACCAACAAGAGGGGTTATTCGATTTGGAAAGCGAGGCAAGTTAAACCCATATTACTTTGGGCCATTTGAGATATTGGAAAGGATTGGTCTTGTGGCATATCGTCTTGCACTACCCCCTAAACTATCCAATGTCCACAATGTGTTTCACGTTTCGATGCTTCGACAGTATCTTCGAGACCCAGAGCATGTAGTTGATTGTGAAAAATTGGAAGTTCAAGAAGATCTCTCTTATGAAGAACAACCAATGCAGATTCTCGATCGTCATGATCAACTTCTCCGGAATAAGACTATACCTCTTGTAAAAGTCTTGTGGAGAAATCATCAAGACGAAGAAGCGACATGGGAAACTGAAAGTCAAATGCAAGCCAAATACCCGCCCTTCTTCGAAAACCAAGGTACGTCAAGTTTGAGGATAAACTTCTATTTAGAATGGGAGAAATGCAACACCCAAAATATTTAATTGACACCACAACCAATAATAATAATAATATAATAATAATAATAATAATAATAATAATAACAACAACGGTAGTACTAATAACATAAAATAATTAATTCTATGATGGTATGCGATGGTATGTGATAAAGTGTAATTTAATTTACAATATGAGTTATTGTGCAATTATTCTATTAACTAAGGTCAATGTCAAATTTAATAAATAGTTGTAGATAAGCTTAAAATGGATAAACTCACGTAGAGAAGCTTAAATGGATAAGCTCAAAAACATAAAAAATAAAAAATAAGGTGATAAAACTTGGATTAAGGGACTACCATGTGGCATCACCATGTGGCCAACTTGATCCAAGGGTGATGCACCAGCATAAATAAGGCATAGGCAAGGAGGAGGAAATACAGTAATGGTTGTCAGTCCGTGAAGAAGGGTGTTTCCGTGAACAAAAAAGTAAGAGTAAATAGTTAATATTAAGGTGAGTTATATTATACATTGAGTCACCATAATATATTTTACGTATGTTTTGAGTTACCATAATTTATTTTATACAATTTGTGTTTTATAAATTATATTAATATTTCAATTACATTAATTATTTTCTAAACTCTATTTGCTTAAATTGAAACCTATGGATATGTTTGTTTAAATTTTAGAAATTATTCGACAATGATTTTATAATCAATTATTTTATGTAAGTACCACCAGGGGAGTCCCATGCCTTGAGGGACTTAAATAAACCATTGGTTTCTGATTAGTCACCTTGTGACCCTCTGTTTGTCATGGATCCATTAATCTCTATTCTAACTATTACTCTAATGAACTCTGTTCTGTTTTGTTCTGTACGGTGGTTATGGTTATTTATTTACATAGTTTTTGTATTTCAGTTTCTGTCACTTAAATAATTTGTTTATTCAGATTAAGTTATGTTAATGTTTTAGACCATCTCTAACGCTTTACCAAACCTTGCATCAGATTTGAAATTTGGTGAAAAAGTCACTTTTTGCAGCTCCAATGGTTTCGTCAAATTGGTATCAAAACGAGAATTCACCAAATTTTTCATCAAAGTGAGAACAGAGGGAAGATTTCACCAATTTACTGTGCGTGACCGTTGGGGGAGACCAACCGGTCGACCGGTTCCCTTGCAAATAGGTTGGTTCAAACAGGTCAAAAGGTTTAAAGAGGTAAAAAAAAAAAAATACACTAACCGGTCAACCCCTGCTTTGATGACAACCATTGGAGTAGTCTGTATCAGATTGAGAAAATGGTCTTTTTTTTACTCAGATTTGGTGAAAAATTTGGTGAACCGTTGGAGATGCTCTTAGCTTGAATAACTATCCATGGTTATTTTGTGTCCTTATATTTTTAGCATTATATTTCTTATTTTGCTGTGTGCTTATAGCTGTTATTCCTTTCCGGTATTGAGATGTAAAGAAGAACCATAACCACGTAGTGGGATCTGCACGGAATTTGATGTTGACCTGTTACATTTTGTTTTTCTTTTTCTTTTTCCTAAAATTCTGTCATCACATAATAAAATAAGTAAAGGCCCTACGGATGTATTTTCTTAACAATAGAATGATTAATGAAGTAAATTTTTTTGTTCAATTATTTTTCTTACTTCCATTCTGTCTTTGTCTGCAGGGGCGGAGGGAATGAGGGCTTAGGGGGGTCACGTGCCCCCCCCCCCCCCCGAGTTTTGGAGTTTTTTTTTTTTTTTTTTTTTAAAGCATAAAGAAAATATTTTATACAAAAAAATTATAAAAATATTATTTAGAGTGAAATGTCAATAATATTTTTAAAATTATAAGAACAATAATGATTGTTTTGATTAAAAATAAAGAGACTACGATATTATTATCTATGAGAATTTCAATATAATGGTGATCTCTATCATTATTGATATGCAAATATAATTAATTTTAATGAAAATATAGAATTTATTGAATTGTTAGTTACATTTAATATGCAGGGTTCACCCTCCATGTGTTTCTTTATTATTGATTGGTAATATCACATGTCAATGATTGCGTTGTATGACTATTATATTGAATTTTTACGCATATTTTGCATAAAAAAAAATTACTTTATCATTATATAATTTATTTTAAAACTTTATATCCATGACTTTTTTTGGATAACATATTCACTTTATTTGGTTTGAGTTTTCTGAAAACACTTTTCAAAAATTCTACGTTTTTGTTTTTTGTATTTTTTTGTTTTATTGAATTTTTTAATATTTTAAGCAATTTTTTAATTTTTAGACACACCTAATATAAATATACTTAAAAAGTATAATTTTTGAAAAAATCTTTAAAAAAGTCGCTAAATATCAAAATATAAAAAAATACAAAAAATCAATACATTTTTCGTATTTTTATGTATTTATTAATTTTTAAAAATATTTTTTCACAAATATTTTATTTTTTTTAAATACATCATGTACCTAAAAAAGTAAAAAAAAAAAAAATGCTTAAAATTTTAAAAATATTCACTGAAAACAAAAAAAATAAAATAAAATAAAAAATAAAAAACTTAATTCAAAAAACTTAAACCAAATACGTTGATTTATTTATTTATTTTATATTTCTTGAAGTCAATCGTAAAAATTTATATGAAATATTTTTGTAAATATTTTTAATGTTGTAATTAAGAAGTGCCCCCTCTGACTTCTTTTCTTGGCTCCGCCACTGTTTGTCTGTGCCATTTAATTTGTTAATATCAGAATTAATTAGTAAGTTACGATTCCAACCTTAAACCCCAAGAATTGAGTTATGACACATGAAACCCATATTATGTAAATCTTATACATATGTGAGATATGTAGGGCTGCAAACGAGCCGAGCCGAGCTTTGCTGGGCTCGAGCTCGGCTCGTTAAGTTATCGAGCTCATTTATTGAGCTCGAGCTCGGCTCGATAAGGGACTAGGCTCGAGCTCGGCTCGGCTCGTTAATTTTTATCGAACTCGAGCTCGGCTCGGCTCGGCTCGGCTCAATAAATTTTTTTTAATATTATTTATATTATTTAAATATAAATATTTAAATAAAAAATATTATTTATATTATTTATATTATAAAAAATGCATTTATATTATTATTTATATATTTTTAATATATAAATAATGTATTTATATATATTATATATTATTTAATATATAAATAATATATTATTATATAATTTAATTAAAGATAAACGAGCCGAGCCTACTGAGCCGAACACATGCGAGCTCCAGCTCGGCTCGTTAACGAAACGAGCCCAATAATCGAGCTCGAGCTCGGCTCGTTTACTAAACGAGCCGAGCCGAGCCGAGCCGAGCCCTTACCGAGTCGAGCCGAGCCTGTTCACGAACAGCTCGGTTCATTTGCAACCCTAGAGATATGTAGTAAAAATTTTAAAATCTTTAACATTATTCGGAGAAAAGTGACTGTGGTTGTAAGGGACGAGTACATTTGAAAGTGATTGGGTAGAGAGTGGTTGCCTGGGGTGGGCAAAAGGGTTTGGGGATGAATGATAGGGTAGTAATAATTTGACCATTATACAAAACTTTCATTTGAGAATAATTTTTTTAATTTGATTTTTTGATTTTTTTACTATTCTAAAAAAGTTTCGTTTATGAAGAATTTTTAATTTAATTAATTATGGTGTAGGTATAAAATTTTATCCTATTGATTTTTTTAACCTATCTTGTCTTTTAGTGAACTAATTTAGGTCTCATTTGGGAACATACTATTTTAATAATTTTTTAACTTTTTACGAAAAGATGTGTAGAAAAATAGAGATAATAATATGACAACTTATAATAACTTTTTGACTTTTTAACTAAAATATATAATTGACAAATGAGACTTTCGTCACAACCATCTTACCTAACTGGACGTTAAAGTGCTCACTTAAGACTCACATAGAAAAGGGCAGGGCCGGAGGCAGTCAAGGCCCAGGGGGTCACGTGCCCCCCTGGGATTCTAGAATTTTTTTTTTTAACATAAAGAAAATATTTTAAATAAAAAAAATTTATAAAAATATTATTTAAAGTAAAATGTCAATGATATTTTTAAAATTATAAGAACTATAATGGTTATTTTGATTGAAAGTAAAGAGACTATGATAAGTTATATTATTATTTATAAAAATTTTAATATAATGGTGATATCTATAATTATTGACATGCAAACATAATTAACCTTAATGAAGATATATGAAATTTATTGGATTGTTACGTACATTTGACATGTAGAGTTTGTCCTCCATATGTTTTTTTCCATTCATAACTAAAATGACCACTATATAAATTATAATCAAGTAACACATCTTCAATTATAAAAAAAGTAAAAAATTACAATAGGTCATAACTAATATCAAAATGAGTCATGACTAACTATTACTTGATATATAGTAATAGCCAAAATAAGAACCACAAGAAATTATAACTAAATTATATTTAACACTATAATGTGTCATAACTAAAGCCCACGAAAATCATAATTACGACATATGATAGACACTTTTTTTATGGTGTGTTTTATAGAATTTTCTACTAAAATATATTATTTCTATCTCAACTTATCTTCTTTTTTAATTTTTCAATCTACCTATAAATAGTTACTCCCCAATATTTATATAAAATTTAATCTCAAATCCTATAATTTAAAATTCACATTTATCCAAATGGACTCTTAACATTTAAGTTTAGTAATATCTCATTGTTGTTTATTATAAAAATAAAAAATAAAAAATTTTGCTTGGTCAGAGTTTTTCAAAAATATTTTTCAGAAAATTCTACTTTCTTGTTTTTCGGGTTTATTTATATATTTTTAATGAATTTTTTTAATTTTTAGACATATCTAACATAAATATACCTAAAAAGTAAAAAATTTGTGAAAAAAACCTTTTAAAAATTCACTAAATATCAAAAATACAATATATATATATATATATATATGAAAATTCTGTACATTATTTGTATTTTTATGTATTTATTAATTTTTTAAAATATTTTTTCACAAAATTTTTAAATACATCTAAGTAAAATTCATCTAAAAAAGTAAAAAAAATATTTTTAAAATTTTAAAAATATTAACTAAAAACGAAAAAATACGAAAACCAAAAACTCAAATTTTAAAAAATTTAATTAAAAAAACTCAAACCAAACACACTGATGTTATCATTAATTTATGCCCCTTCTCCATCAAATTCCTGCTACGCCACTGGAAAAGGGCCTTCTTTTTTTTATTATTATTATTATTATTATTATTATTTACTTTTAAATATATGTGTATATCACATAAAAATAAAAACGATGATGAAAAGAAAATAAGAAAAAAGCAAAAGTAATCAAAAAGATTTCTCCCTAAATTGTATTTTATAAATATCAAAACAAACTACCCAATTCGAATGGAGGAGATTAACAGTAAGGGGATTAAATAAAATTGTGTTTATTTTGATGATAGTTGCTAGTATAAAGATTGTTAAATTATTTTTATATAAAATAAATATAAAATAGTAAAACAAACAAAAAAATACAAAAGCATTAAACATTAATGTTAAAAAAAAATGACCAACATATAAAAAATTTTAAAAATAAAAAATTTCCAAAAAAATAAAACAAATAAAAACAA